>JASEVX010000011.1:59547703-60042703 GCA_031761405.1 Serripes groenlandicus | reverse complement strand
ATTTGCAGCAAAATGAAAAATAATTTGCCGCCATGTTTTCAATAGGTAATTTGCTGCACATGCGTTAAAATGTGCATGCAAGCGGGAACTGGTTATTTAAACCAAAATGGAAATCCAATCAAAAAAACACCGCGTAAATTGTTGTTCACTTGTCGATATGGGTCCGATTGCGATGTTATTACCTGTATTTGCAGATGTAGTTCCTGGTGGGTTTACAGATGTAATTCCTGTTGCTGTTACAGTTGACACTGTCGATGGTACTGCATCTGTTTTTAAAAGTAAGGATTTTTAATTAACATTTTCCATAATCCGCAAGTATGAAAACGTGTTTTAAAACCGCGAAACTGCGGGATAAAGGCTATCCACGTGGGCCAACTAATATAACCCTTTCCCTCATACAGTCGCCTTCCTCTGCTGCAGAAAGTGTATAACAATATTAAACATCACGGTGCTTTTTTGTTGTTCTTCTCTTCGCCCTGGAACTTTAAGAAGTAAGTATGGCAGTAGACTAGTCGGTAAACAACATGTGTCGATTAAAGGGGATGCCAGTTCGTTAAAACGATTACCAAAACTGTTGAATGATATGTGCGCAGTTTTAGGCTTCTTGGTCGCTCGCTTAAACATTGAAACTGTACGAGTAGAGTCAATTAGGTGCCGTATAACGCCGTTTTTAAAATAATTTGTCAGTCCATATCACGGCGGTCAGTTCGCACACTCAATGCGTTTCCTCCAAGCAAACTGGTTGCTTCTTTCACATTAGCATTTTAGCCCTTGTTGATTGAAGTACGAATGACGACTGATGCTATGATTTTTTTTCAAACTTGGGAAGGGAGTGTCGACCGAGGCTTGGGTTCGAACTCACTAATCCCTGTGATTGACAGCCGACGTCAGCTACCGGGGGCTCGGTTCGAGTCAAGTCGAAATACCTAGAGTATACGTAGACTAGACTAGAGTCTAAACATCCTAGTTACGGAAGTACTCTACAGGCTTTGTCTTCCTGCATACAACATCAACATATTATTAAACGCTTTCCCACGTACAACAATTCTGAAGTTGACGACTATGAGAACATTTCTGACAGTATGAAAGTATGAAAGATCTCTGTACTTGAAAGAATATAATAATTGTACAGAGCTTGAAAAGTCGTCTGTTGCAGAGGCGTCAAAATGCATTTGCATGACGGCAGGGGGTTAACACAATATAGGACGTGGATTGTCCATAAGATAATATGAGGATAATTTAAAAAAAAAATTGAAAGATTTTAATCACAATATCGATACTACAGTAACGTATACACGCTTTGCCAAGAATTAAAATATTAGTGTTGCTCAAGAGTCATTATACATTATACAACATACATTATACATGGACAAACATTTAGGCAAAAACTTGGGAAAATCTGTATACATGAAAGTATAAATAAAAAAATAATTGTGGCAAAATGAGTAAAATTGCCAAGTATCAGTATTTTCACATTGTTGTCACAATGTTTTCTAAGCGTCGTCTGGTTGCAGAGTCATCAGAAAGAGTATATTATAGTGTTAAAATACTTACCGGTCGATGTCACACTGCGCAGTAAAGAAGCACAATAACCAACACGAACATCAGAGAAAGTCGCATTTTGTCTAGCTTGACAGTTGAAACTGAATGAACTGTTTCACCTTGTCTCAGCCTATTTTGTTCTCCGACATCATTTTAAAATAGATAACTATTTGCAGATGATATGTGGACTTTGATTTATCGTTTACCCTTATATAAACGTTCGCCTCTTTCGAAAACACATGAATTAGTATATTACATCTGTGAAACTATGAAACAAGAAGTTGGTACAAAAGTTGGAACAAAGTTGGAACAAATTTGGAATGCGTAGAAATTTCTCGCTTTCAGCAATATTCCCCCTTTCTCAGACATTGCTTTCAAAACGTGTAGGCTCTAATGGCGTTAAATGTCGGCTTTTTAAGGAAAAATGGTGAAATGCAATCAATAAGATAACGAGGAGTGTAAACATTATATGTCCGTATGCTCGTCCTTGTTCTTTACCCTTTTCCGCATACAACATAATTGAGCTCCGTCCCGCGCGAGAAAAACCAACAATTAATGGGCCGCTGCGTGATGCATCGACCCCGATCATCCTGCGCAGTCCGCCGCGCAGACTGACCCGGGGCCGACGACATTCCGTCTCAGGGGTGATAGAAGTAATGAGTAATGCTTTCTGAAAACAAGAAAAATCCACTGGAGGCGAAAAGTGTCTGTCCGGGTTAGCGAATGACTTTGTTTGGTATATTACTTGCAGGTTCGGCATCACAGCGGAATGACTTTTGTTTTGATATATACTTGCAGGTTCGGCATCACAGCGGAATGACTTTGTTTGGTATATACTTGCAGGTTCGGCATCACAGCGGAATGACTTTGTTTGGTATATACTTGCAGGTTCGGCATCACAGCGGAATGACTTTGTTTGGTATATACTAGCAGGTTCGGCATCACAGCGGAATGACTTTGTTTGATATATACTTGGAGGTTCGGCATCACAGCGGAATGACTTTGTTTGGTATATACTTGCAGGTTCGGCATCACAGCGGAATGACTTTGTTTGGTATATACTTGCAGGTTCGGCATCACAGCGGAATGACTTTGTTTGGTATATACTTGCAGGTTCGGCATCACAGCGGAATGACTTTGTTTGCTATATACTTGCAGGTTCGGCATCACAGCGGAATGACTTTGTTTGGTATATACTTGCAGGTTCGGCATCACAGTGTAACAAAGTAACAACTCATAATACGTAATAAACAAGTTAAAATGTACAGTGCAGTTAGAGAAAGCTAACCGTGTCACAGAGAAAGCTAGTTGATTACATCTTTACAACAGCGAACAAGAGAAAATGGAAGTCAGACTGCTTGTTATTCTGGACACGGAATCTCATCAAAATCCGACCGAAATACCCCGCTGTACGTATATTGGATCTGACGACACCACGTAAACGGTCGTCTTCAATTGAACCTTTATATTTAAAATACCATGGGCATGTTCTCACTTTTATGTGCGCATCATACAACCAACGCTCTGCCATCACCTCTTCTCTATATCTTTGATATGATATTATCAGAGAACTATGTAAGAGGGTGTGAACAGGTCTTTCCCCCACAATATTTCTCTTATTACTCAACCAAATCCTATGTTGTGGGTACTCAAAAGAATCGTCTCACTGAGACAATTCTTTTGAGTACCCACAACATGGGGTTTGAGTGTCAAATAAGGATTTGAGAACATGAAAAATGCCCCTTATCTAGAGCTCTGATATATATCGGTTATCTCCCCTGTTGAAATTACGTTAATTCTCAAGGCTGCTCTTCGTTAACATTATTAGTGTCGGTATACTTTATTAGCGTTAAGTAATACTTCAAAAAATCATTGAACGCATATTTCATCATTTGTGTTTCCTAATAAAGTGCCAAAATACTTCATTCTTTAAAACAATTGTTAGTCAGGGAGGCACCTATGAACATAGGGTTTGTTTTACTAATAAGAGAGAAATTGTGGGGAAAAGAGCTGAATATTCCTTCTTATCTGTACCTCTGTTATTGATACATTTTGCCTTATATAAATCGTTTTCCCATTAAAATTAGATACACTGTTGTCTATCTAGACACACAGGTTTTTTTAATAAAATTAAACAGTCGACTATTAGAATCAGCCATTGACGTCACAGATATATACCTCTATGATGGATTCTGGGCTCTGAAGTAAGGGGGAGTCTCCTTTTTTTAGCCCGTCGTCTTCTGTACTGATTTGGGTACTGAGTATCTTACATTCTTATATGGTTTTATTGGCCTGGGGATTTAGCCCCTGGTCATAGTAGTATCACCATGTTTTCGGATTTGGCAGTCTGCCAATTGCTGTTAACACCCAACAACACGGGTGAGACTGCGCAAGAAAAATAGTTCATCATGGATTCAACAAAACTGCATTTGAAAGGTTAAGATCTCCCAAAAAAAGATACTTATTATGTTGTTGGAACATCAGTGAAAGACTTAATGCGTGAGTACTCAAATATAAGTTTAACAAATATTTTTGAAATTAATGCGCCGAGAGGTCAAATATGAAAGCTTATTAACATTCGCAAAGTGGAACGGAAAAGTACAAATAAGTCGCGTGACAAATGCAGTGGCGGATTGACCGGGAGTGGCGTAGGGCCCGTGCGACGAAAACGTAATGTTAAACAAACATGTCGCGTGACAAATGCAGTGGCGGATTTAGCGGAGGCCCGTGAAGGAATTGCAACTATTGGCCTCGTGAAGTCCAACTGAAGATCACCAATGGCGAAGAAAATGCTTACAGGAATGTGCCTTATGTCTTAACATAGAGATATGGATATCAACATTCATGTTTTCAAAAGTATTCTGCTGCAGATTTATATTGTTTTCAAAAGCATTTTTATGAATTAAAAATGCAGCCTACCTAGTATTACTTAAACCCCAGTCACAATTACCTTGCGATAGGTTTGCGAATAGTTTGCGGCGGATTTCTTGGCATTTCCGGCCGGAACCTTTCGGGACTCCTCGCGGGCATCGAGTTACTTTAAACTCGGAGTTAGAACCTCATCGCAAACTGATCGCACATTAATCGGTTGATGCCTGGCCGATGTTATTTCCTTTCACATTTTCCCTACTTCTCAAACCTTCCGTAGTCTCAGGCCTTCAGCTCTTCAGTGCTTTGATTTTGATTTTACTATCTTATGGTACAGATTTGTAGATTAAATGTCACAGTTTGAAGTATATATGTTTAAACATAACGTGCTTGACCTAAAATTTGTATATCGTATTGTGGTTATCTTATGGTACAGGTTTGTAGATTAAATGCCACAATCAATTAGCACAGGTGTGTAGTTTGAATGTCATAATAAGCAGTATATACGTTTAAATATAAACATACATAACCTGGTTGACTTAAAATACCGATGTTTAGATTTCATGGTCACCTTCCTAGACTTCTTATTAAATTATAGAGACAAACGATAGAGACAATAAGTAAACATAAAGATGCACTGTTACAAAATAAAACGAATACCTAGACAACAATTACAGTTGTCATGTATACATGCGAATACTGAGTGCTTTTATTATTATTTTTTAGAAAAGTTATCTCCCTTTGTTATCTAGCGGAATTTTATGTGGTTTGCAGCATGTTTATCATCGTTTGGTGATTTTGGAAATTCTATTTTAACAGACGACAAGTTGTCTTAACAAAGAGTAAATTGCCATTGCTATCATGCTTTATGAATACTTCGATTTTTTTATTTTTTTTTGTCGATTTCCTCCGTTTTTGCGATTTCTGAAATTCATTGGTTACGGACCCGGATGTTCACGTTTCGTTCGGGATGAACGATTCGTACCAACTGCTTTTTTTCTTTTTCGGGAACTGACTTCGCCTTGACAATACAAATGAAACAAATCAGAATTTATAATTACTGTTTATTTTTTATAATGTAAAATGTCGAGCCCATTCACACAGGTACCTGAAGAAAATAAAACAATCGAACATTATATCAGACATTGACGTCACAAATAATTCGATGTCTTAATTTCCTAGTTACCCGCTAACATGTTACTCAATTCAAGAGACAAAACGCAAAGACAACAATTAAAAAGAATAACTGCACTGTTGCGAGTCTAACGAACACATATGCAACAAATTAATTTTCGTTTTTTTATAAATTTCAAAATCACAGGTCCTTTAAGAAAATCAAACAAACGAACTGTATCTCAGTTATTGACGTCAACACATATCGATATCGAACTTTCCTGGTGACCTGCTTAAACTTTTACGCAATTCTAGAGATAGAATGTAAAGACAAGACAACATGATGAGCCCATGTTCAGGTCTACCAGAAAAGAAACCGTTCGACTATACGTCAGTCAATGACGTCACAAATAGTTCGATGCAAAACTTTCTTGGTTCCCTGCGATCAAAATGTCCCAAAGTCTAGAATAAATGGTTCCTGGCTATAACTATAATCAGTGACGTCAGCATGGCCAGTATGTGTGACTCTACAATTCTTCCTGTAATTATAGTAATAATAATCATTTCAATAATAATAATAAATAATAAATATAATCGTAAAATAAGAAATAATAATGATAATAATAGAAGAAAAAATTATAATACTAAATTGAACAAATCATTTAAATATCTGACAATAGTATTATTCTCAATTATTATATTAAATGTGTTTACATTGCTTTAGGCCTAAAAATGCCGGTGGAATTTCATTTTTGAGCATGATATACAACCGAGTTCGACGCCCGTTTTTGACTACCTAAATGTAGTGCGGTCGATGCAACATTGCCCCCTTTCGCCTGCGCCTAATGCGGCCCATTTGAAACATACGCAAGTGCACGAACTGGTCTCAGTTGTATAAGTTAACGGTTACAATTTGTACTGCCGCCGTAACTTTACCAACATCTATCAAAACGTGCAAAAACAAATTTATTTACAATTGTAAACATATACCATAACGTTGGTAATCTTATAGCGCTACTGAGCACCGATATATTAGCCGCGGTACCCACTCACTGGCTTTGACTTACTACCACGACTCGGTCATTTGTTTGTTCTCATAATTGACAACAGTCCTTCAGATTAGAGGCATTCGTTTTCCACCAATTGACTAAATAGTATATGTGAGAACCGACAATACACGAGTCAATGCGACAGGTGTCACTCGCCTTCGTCTACTGGGCTAACAGTCTACGTGGAAAAGAAGCCATATGCTTGTAGGTACTGTTGTGCGGAAAATGGTTAGAGTAAGACAAAAGATACACTTTAAACAATCGGACCGCCGTTATATAACTGAAATACCGCTGAAATCGGCGTAACATTCCAAAAGTTATCAGTGGTCCAGATCAGAAGGAGTATTCAGCTCTTTTGTATACAATCTCTCTCTTATTATCCAACCAAACCCTTTTATGTGGGTACTCAAAAGAATCGTCTCATTGAGACGATTCCTTTCATTACCCACAGCATAGGGTTAGATGATCAAATAAGGTTTTTAGCACATGCAAAACGCCCCTTATCTCGAGCCCTACAAAATCATTCCATTGTAGGGGGCACAGCTCATATGCAGCTTTACATACCGGTGTTATTTCCGTCTCCCGCCCCTTCAGTTGCTGTCGTTAAACCTTGTTGTGTTGACCCGGTACTTTGTTGCGTACCTTGTGGTGTTGTCATGGTGACTTGTGGTGTTGTCGAAGCAGCAGTCGAAGCTGATAAGAAAATATATTAACTGTGAACGATTCGAAATGCCAATACTATGCGTGGTAAATATTTAATCATTGAACAATCGACAGCATTTCAATTTACCCTACAATGCAGAAATTCTAAATAGATGTTATCAGTTTGCATTTAGAAGAGAACAATGGCAAATTCTGGGAATATCAATATGAGCCGTCCTAGTCTTAGTAATTGGAGGTTTTTGATCTGCGCCCGGAATCATTGTTATTTCTTGCATAACCATCATTAGTACCATTTGAATACTTCAAGCAAAATACAAATGTATGCAACGTATGTTTAGTTTAGTTTGAACTTATTAATTTTACATCGAATGCAAAATAAACATTCAGCTTATATTAATCATGCTCGGCGTCTGCTTCCTGGAGACTAAACGCCGTTTTTGTATAACTAGTCCCAAAATGCAGAACCCGCTTATTACGAGATTCGAGCCCGGGACATTTGGTACGAGAGACTAACGCTCTACCACGAAGCTTTAGTTCATATCAATATATCTGCGTAATGTATCGACCAGATCAGCCTGCGCTGTCCGCGCAGACTGATCCGGCCGACACATTCCGTCTAAGAGGGGTCCCTTCCATATGACAAGGTACATGAGCCGCTGGCCTTTGTGACCATTGCGGATCCATATCAGCGTGTACATCCACACAGTCTGACAAGATTATACGGTGTTCACATATTACTAACATAAACGTGTTAGACGATTAGATCTTTTATTTTCGGTTCGTATAGGACTGAGCAGACGTACAGGTTGATCTGATCATACAGGGTTCAGAAATGCCAGCTTGTACCTGTTCCCAAGAACGGTTTCACTTCAGTTCAGAATGGAATACACATTTGAATTGTGCGCTTAGAAAATCAACGATCGCGTAATTATAATACTTGTGAAAAAAATGTCTGATTGCGCATCAATACTAAAACGACCGTGTACTAAATCAATAAATCAATCAATAACTTTTTTTTTATATTTGAGCGGTGCTCAAAGAAAGCCAACTTCAACGTAAATATGTCACTTGTGGAAAAATACCTTCCTTGCACATCCATGCTTAGGATCCAAATGGATACCGTTTTACAGAAGTTGATTGAAACCTTCCGTGACTAATGTGCGAACAGTGCAGTGTAAGATCAGAATGCACGGATTCGCTTACCGATATGAATATACGCTGGTCGCGAATGACTTCCGGTTGGTTTCCGCAGACCACCGCTCAATTTTGTGAAGTAACTTACCGATGTGAAGCATCATAGCCAGTACGAAACACACCATCCACATGTCCCTTGGTTTGTACACCCTAGTTAACAATACAATTCATATGTAGTCAATGTTTATATTGTATTGTATACGATATTTATTACGAAAGCCTGTTAGGACCGTCTGAGATGGAAAACTAAATTGTAAAAGCGTAGGGCGAGAAAAAATGCGTAGTAACGCAAAACAAGGCATAATACTGCAAAATTCCAAATAACAAGAAGTGCGAAAGAAAGGCGTAGAAGCGCGACTTAACACTATTGTTTCCCTAAGATGGTCGTAAAAGGCTTACGTAATGTATATTTAAAGTTGATAACAAGAATAAGTTTTGTGAAAAATTACAGTTTGTCCTTTCGCTGGCTATACCGTGTATACAACTATTTTCATGTTTTGTATTGACCACGTTAATATCAAAATATGTACATTTATAATACTGGATTCACATGGTTTCCACTTTATTTCTCAAATACCTTGTAAACTAGTAGACTTTAAATAGGCAAACATGTGAGACATGGCATGGCATGAGACATTACACAGTCGGAGGTTCGACTTCTGAGTGTGTTGGTATCGCCGCTTTCAACAAAGTGTCAGATATATCACGATGACTCCTTGATAAATTACCAATGATGCTGGAAAGCGTAGGCTGACACCAGCGTATCTATACGTATTGCTTTCCTCGCAAGTCTGACCGCCTGCAAGGGTGCCGTAACTACTAATTATAAAGTCTGACCGCCTGCAAGGGTGCCGTAACTACTAATTATAAAGTCTGACCGCCTGCAAGGGTGCCGTAACTACTAATTATAAAGTCTGACCGCCTGCAAGGGTGCCGTAACTACTAATTATAAAGTCTGACCGCCTGCAAGGGTGCCGTAACTACTAATTATAAAGTCTGACCGCCTGCAAGGGTGCCGTAACTACTAATTATAAAGTCTTTGGTATGACCCGACCCGCGCTCGAACCCTGGTCTCCCGCTCTGCTGGCGGAGAGTGTACGAACCCTGGTCTCCCGCTCTGCTGGCGGAGAGTGTACGAACCCTGGTCTCCCGCTCTGCTGGCGGAGAGTGTAATCAACACTGCGTTACGACCCGCGGTCGAACCCTGGTCTCCCGCTCTGCTGGCGGAGAGTGTAATCAACACTGCGTTACGACCCGCGGTCGAACCCTGGTCTCCCGCTCTGCTGGCGGAGAGTGTAATCAACACTGCGTTACGACCCGCGGTCGAACCCTGGTCTCCCGCTCTGCTGGCGGAGAGTGTAATCAACACTGCGTTATGTAGACGGTCTATGTTTGACTTGCACCATTTACCACATATAATAACCAGCAGTTGAGAATTTTCTTCTTTTGTCGCCATGCTTCGTGTTTTTTTCAAAAAGCTGTCTGCTGTAGAGGTGTCAGAAAGCGTCTATATGAGGTAGAGCGTTAAATACGTTAATGTTGGTTTCTCGCAAATGAAAGCTTAAATAGCGATGTATAAAAAGGAATTATAAAGAGTACTTATTATGAGAAATATATACTTTTCTAAAATTGTTCATTAAATTAGACTGATGCATTCCAACATTGCTTTCTGACGCTTCTGCAGCAAACGCATTTTGAAAACATTGTTGCAAAAAGAGAAATTTCTATAAATTAGCAATAACTTATTTTGTCGCAATATCAATTTCACCTTTTCCGTATACGTTTTCGAAAAGTCGTCTGCAGCAAAGGCTGTAAATGCCGTATGTTTTAGAGATCTGATAAGTTCTTTCATCGCCGAATGATTTAAAGTAGAATCTTCTATATTTAAAACCTGGCGATTCCATTTTTCAGGCAATAAGAGGTTTTATTCCTTTATTTAGATAACTGAAAGGCAAATAAATCTGATTTCAGATGAGACAGCTCGCTACGAGTTGATATGAGCCGTTCTACGAGAAAACCAACACTGTGGACTCTGCGTAAACTATCGACCCGGATTAGCCTAAGCATACCGCGCAGGCTAACCCGAACAGACTTGTTTCGCCTCCTGTGGATTTTCTGTTTCATGAATCATTACTAAATACCTCTATCTCCCTGAGACGAAATGTGTCGGCCCGGATTAGCCTGCGCGGACTTCGCAGGCTGATATGAGTCCATAATGTTAGTTTTCTCGTGGAACGGCTCATTATTGTTTTCAAAAACCTCGATTGATTGGGGTTTAACGCCTTTTTTAACAAATTCTCAGTTATATCACGGCGGCCACTTCACCTACTCATACATTTCCTGGTTTTCTGAAACCAGTACTGCACACAACAATCGTCCCAAGCAATGGCGCTGAACGAATCAACGCGGCTGAATTCGCATTGCTTCGGCCAGTGGACGGGTTTGATAAAAATACAACATCTAAGTTTTCTTACATGATTAGTAATTGTGTCCCTGAGTCCTGCACCGCAAAGAATCCGAATGGTTACAAGTGCAGCATCAGCTCATATATATTCGATATTGTATCAATGTTGCTATGGCTACAGCAGGGCACGCCTAGGTCAACCTTTGTTCCCCTAGTAGAAACGATGTTTGACGCCGCATGAAACAGTCGACTTTTCAAAACATCGTAGGAAATAGAGATTTTTTTTAAAACTGGCAAGTTGTCGTTTTCCCATAGTGCTCTCAACTCTTAATGTGTTATAATTACAATAACCATTTTAGAGATAAAACACGTGTTTACCTTAGATACGTCGTTCAAACCAGATTGGTCTTGACGTATCATATCAGTGTAACCCTTCTCCCACATACAGACGATTCCTGACGCTTGTGCAGCAGACGACTTTTGAAAACGAGCAACTTTTCCTTTTGTCACAATATTTTCCGCTCTTTTTAATAATCAAATCCTTATTTATGGAGTTTTTTTTTTCATGTTTTAGCCAATATGTTTTGAAGGACATCAGCTGCGGATGTGTTGTATGTGGGAAAGGGTTAACAGGTCATTGACGTATGCGTTTAACCCTTTCCCATATACAATACATCTGCACTAGACAACTTTGAAAATATCTGAGCAAATATACGAGAAAAGCAAGCTTTATAAATTGTGATATAATTACAGAAAAGAGTTGAAAACATTGTGGCCAAAGAAGAAATTGCTCGTTTTGAGCAATTTCTACTTTTGTCGCAATGATTTCAAAAGCCATCTACTGCAGAGGCATCAGAAAGCGTCTATATGTGTGAAAGGGCTAAAGAGGAGTAACCTATATAATTAAGTTTCTAGAATGGTCTTGAAATTCATCTGGATCAAAGAACAATTTGCTCGTGTCTGTTAAACCTTAACTTCAGTAACTCGTCAAATATCAAACTATTTTGTGTAGATATATAGTTACAACATTTTAATCTAAAAAACGTATTTATATAAATTTGTCCCGTTGTAATCGATTATTTATGAATTGGGCTTTTAAGCCGCTTTCAACATTATTTCAGTTATATCACGGAGACAGTTCACTTATTCATGTTCCCTGGGTAAACAAACCAGGCTAGAAAATGTGCCTTGCCCAAGGGCACTCTACCATGACCGTAGTGCCACGACTGTGGATCGAACCCGGGACACCCGGTTTCGAAATCCCCGACGCTAACCACTCGACCGCAGCGGATTCCCTGTAATCGACTAACGTGAGTGTGACATTGTAAGGTAAGAGCAAGTGTCAAATACAATAAGCGATACATTTGGGAATCTCATTTTGTCAAAGGAGCTTTACATTTAAGTTACATAAGGAGAGAGCTTTATATATACGCTTTCTGCTTAATCCTTTCTGTGCGTATGACATGTGATATATATCAAAATGAAAACGTAATAATGGGAATGAAATGGTTTTCGTGAAAATAATGAATGTATCACGTAAATAATAATATATCATGAACAACTCAAAATATTCAGAGCATTTTATAATTAACGTGAGCTCCTCCATTGCTTTTGCGAAAGCTTTTACGAAAACTATATGTTAAGTTGTGCCAGTTATATGCCACCATACTTTACATTTACAAGGTTTCGAATCAAGACCGCGAGCTGAAATGATATCGAATAACGAAATAAATGACACAGATTACATATAACCCACACACAAACACATCTGCAGCAGGACATGATTTTCCAAAACTCTAGGCAAAAAATGGAGGCTCAATATAACTGAAAGTTTAATGAATGAATAGGTTTGAAATCATTGTGGCAAATGTAGACATTGCTCATCATGAGCAATGTCTTCTCTTGCCACGTTTTGTTACTAATAAATCGTCCATTGCAGATGCGTCAAAAGGCGGCTGCAGGAGGAAAAGGTCTATAACGTTTGTTATCAGGAGTATATTATCGTTGTGTTGGTCGATTGGTCGTGCAATATCTATTTATCAAACGAAATGACAATGCAAATAAGTAATAGTAACCCTTTCCCTCATATAGACGCTTTCTGACGCCTCTGCAGCAGACGGCTTTTTGAAAACATAGTGACAAAAGAAGAAATTCCACAAAACGTGCAATTTCTCCTTTTGTCACAATGTTTTCCTCTTTTAGTCATAGGTTATACATTTAATTATAGAGGTTTTCCATGATTTGACAAAATATGTTCAAAGTCGTCTGCTGCAGATTTGTCGTATGAGGGAAAGGGTTAATACAGCACAATAATGCAAAAGTTAACAAGACATCTCGCCTTTCCAATAACACAGGGATAAAGTGTTACATACAATACATATCATTAAAACGTTCAAACAACTGAAGTATAATACATGTTATAAATAACCAGTACTGCACGTCTTATTATCCTGACACCAGCCAGTCAGGCGAAAGCTAGCCTCACAATCCTGAGCGCAAGGACGGGAAAGCCTATACATGTACATCCATTTTAAAGTCTTTGTTATGGCCCGGTTTGAGATTGAACCCGCGCCCTCCGGCACACGAGGCGGACGGTTTTCTCTTAAACCACCGAGTCGGTGTAAGGGTTAATAAGTTGGTAGTCTGGAGTTACCTGCCCCTCATTTATCATTATATCGGATCAGGCAAACGCAAATAATTGCTGCTCCCTTTGAAATGGTGACACAAGCTAAAGACTATAGGGGCAACATTTTTAATTGTGAAACAGGCTAAAGACTATAGGGGCAACATTTTCAATTGTGAAACAGGCTAAAGACTATAGAGGCAACATTGTTAATGGTGACACAAGCTAAAGACCATAGAGGCAACAATGTTAATGGTGACACAAGCTAAAGGCTATAGAGGCAACAATGTTAATGGTGACACGAGCTAAAGACCATAGAGGCAACAATGTTAATGGTGACACAAGCTAAAGACCATAGAGGGAACAATGTTAATGGTGACACAAGCTAAAGGCTATAGAGGCAACACTGTTAATGGTGACACAAGCTAAAGACCATAGAGGCAACAATGTTAATGGTGACACGAGCTAAAGACTATAGAGGCAACACTGTTAATGGTGACACGAGCTAAAGGCTATAGAGGCAACAATGTTAATGGTGACACAGGCTAAAGACTATAGAGGCAACAATGTTAATGGTGACACGAGCTAAAGACTATAGAGGCAACACTGTTAATGGTGACACAGGCTAAAGACCATAGAGGCAACAATGTTAATGGTGACACAGGCTAAAGACTATAGAGGCAACACTGTTAATGGTGACACGAGCTAAAGACCATAGAGGCAACAATGTTAATGGTGACACGAGCTAAAGACTATAGAGGCAACACTGTTAATGGTGACACGAGCTAAAGGCTATAGAGGCAACACTGTTAATGGTGACACAAGCTAAAGGCTATAGAGGCAACAATGTTAATGGTGACACGAGCTAAAGACCATAGAGGCAACATTGTTAATGGTGACACGAGCTAAAGGCTATAGAGGCAACATTGTTAATGGTGACACAAGCTAAAGACCATAGAGGCAACATTGTTAATGGTGACACAGGCTAAAGACTATAGAGGCAACAATGTTAATGGTGACACGAGCTAAAGACCATAGAGGCAACAATGTTAATGGTGACACGAGCTAAAGGCTATAGAGGCAACAATGTTAATGGTGACACGAGCTAAAGGCTATAGAGGCAACACTGTTAATGGTGACACGAGCTAAAGACCATAGAGGCAACACTGTTAATGGTGACACGAGCTAAAGACTATAGAGGCAACAATGTTAATGGTGACACGAGCTAAAGACCATAGAGGCAACAATGTTAATGGTGACACGAGCTAAAGACCATAGAGGCAACACTGTTAATGGTGACACGAGCTAAAGGCTATAGAGGCAACACTGTTAATGGTGACACAAGCTAAAGACTATAGAGGCAACAATGTTAATGGTGACACAGGCTAAAGACCATAGAGGCAACAATGTTAATGGTGACACGAGCTAAAGACCATAGAGGCAACAATGTTAATGGTGACACAAGCTAAAGACTATAGAGGCAACATTGATAATGGTGACACGAGCTAAAGGCTATAGAGGCAACATTGTTAATGGTGACACAAGCTAAAGACCATAGAGGCAACAATGTTAATGGTGACACGAGCTAAAGACCATAGAGGCAACAATGTTAATGGTGACACAAGCTAAAGACCATAGAGGCAACACTGTTAATGGTGACACGAGCTAAAGACCATAGAGGCAACAATGTTAATGGTGACACGAGCTAAAGACTATAGAGGCAACACTGTTAATGGTGACACAGGCTAAAGACCATAGAGGCAACAATGTTAATGGTGACACGAGCTAAAGGCTATAGAGGCAACAATGTTAATGGTGACACAAGCTAAAGACCATAGAGGCAACAATGTTAATGGTGACACAAGCTAAAGACCATAGAGGCAACAATGTTAATGGTGACACGAGCTAAAGACCATAGAGGCAACAATGTTAATGGTGACACGAGCTAAAGGCTATAGAGGCAACAATGTTAATGGTGACACGAGCTAAAGGCTATAGAGGCAACATTGTTAATGGTGACACGAGCTAAAGACTATAGAGGCAACATTGTTAATGGTGACACGAGCTAAAGACTATAGAGGCAACACTGTTAATGGTGACAGAAGCTAAAGACCATAGAGGCAACAATGTTAATGGTGACACGAGCTAAAGACTATAGAGGCAACACTGTTAATGGTGACACAAGCTAAAGACCATAGAGGCAACAATGTTAATGGTGACACGAGCTAAAGGCTATAGAGGCAACACTGTTAATGGTGACACAAGCTAAAGACCATAGAGGCAACAATGTTAATGGTGACACGAGCTAAAGACTATAGAGGCAACACTGTTAATGGTGACACAAGCTAAAGACTATAGAGGCAACAATGTTAATGGTGACACGAGCTAAAGACCATAGAGGCAACAATGTTAATGGTGACACGAGCTAAAGACCATAGAGGCAACAATGTTAATGGTGACACAAGCTAAAGACCATAGAGGCAACACTGTTAATGGTGACACGAGCTAAAGACCATAGAGGCAACAATGTTAATGGTGACACAAGCTAAAGACCATAGAGGCAACAATGTTAATGGTGACACGAGCTAAAGACCATAGAGGCAACAATGTTAATGGTGACACAAGCTAAAGACCATAGAGGCAACAATGTTAATGGTGACACAAGCTAAAGACCATAGAGGCAACACTGTTAATGGTGACACGAGCTAAAGACTATAGAGGCAACACTGTTAATGGTGACACAGGCTAAAGACCATAGAGGCAACAATGTTAATGGTGACACAGGCTAAAGACTATAGAGGCAACATTGTTAATGGTGACACGAGCTAAAGGCTATAGAGGCAACACTGTTAATGGTGACACAAGCTAAAGACCATAGAGGCAACAATGTTAATGGTGACACAAGCTAAAGACTATAGAGGCAACACTGTTAATGGTGACACAAGCTAAAGACCATAGAGGCAACAATGTTAATGGTGACACAAGCTAAAGGCTATAGAGGCAACAATGTTAATGGTGACACAAGCTAAAGACCATAGAGGCAACACTGTTAATGGTGACACGAGCTAAAGACTATAGAGGCAACACTGTTAATGGTGACACAAGCTAAAGACCATAGAGGCAACAATGTTAATGGTGACACGAGCTAAAGACCATAGAGGCAACACTGTTAATGGTGACACGAGCTAAAGACTATAGAGGCAACAATGTTAATGGTGACACAAGCTAAATGCTATAGAGGCAACACTGTTAATGGTGACACGAGCTAAAGACCATAGAGGCAACAATGTTAATGGTGACACGAGCTAAAGGCTATAGAGGCAACACTGTTAATGGTGACACAAGCTAAAGACCATAGAGGCAACAATGTTAATGGTGACACAGGCTAAAGGCTATAGAGGCAACACTGTTAATGGTGACACAAGCTAAAGACCATAGAGGCAACAATGTTAATGGTGACACGAGCTAAAGACTATAGAGGCAACACTGTTAATGGTGACACAAGCTAAAGACCATAGAGGCAACAATGTTAATGGTGACACGAGCTAAAGGCTATAGAGGCAACACTGTTAATGGTGACACAGGCTAAAGACTATAGAGGCAACACTGTTAATGGTGACACAAGCTAAAGACCATAGAGGCAACAATGTTAATGGTGACACGAGCTAAAGACTATAGAGGCAACACTGTTAATGGTGACACAGGCTAAAGACTATAGAGGCAACACTGTTAATGGTGACACAGGCTAAAGACTATAGAGGCAACACTGTTAATGGTGACACAAGCTAAAGACCATAGAGGCAACAATGTTAATGGTGACACAGGCTAAAGACTATAGAGGCAACACTGTTAATGGTGACACGAGCTAAAGACCATAGAGGCAACAATGTTAATGGTGACACAGGCTAAAGGCTATAGAGGCAACACTGTTAATGGTGACACAGGCTAAAGACCATAGAGGCAACAATGTTAATGGTGACACGAGCTAAAGACCATAGAGGCAACAATGTTAATGGTGACACAGGCTAAAGGCTATAGAGGCAACAATGTTAATGGTGACACGAGCTAAAGACCATAGAGGCAACAATGTTAATGGTGACACAGGCTAAAGACCATAGAGGCAACAATGTTAATGGTGACACAGGCTAAAGGCTATAGAGGCAACACTGTTAATGGTGACACAAGCTAAAGACCATAGAGGCAACACTGTTAATGGTGACACGAGCTAAAGACCATAGAGGCAACAATGTTAATGGTGACACAAGCTAAAGACCATAAAGGCAACAATGTTAATGGTGACACAAGCTAAAGACCATAGAGGCAACAATGTTAATGGTGACACAAGCTAAAGACCATAGAGGCAACACTGTTAATGGTGACACGAGCTAAAGGCTATAGAGGCAACATTGTTAATGGTGACACAAGCTAAAGACTATAGAGGCAACACTGTTAATGGTGACACAGGCTAAAGACCATAGAGGCAACAATGTTAATGGTGACACAAGCTAAAGACCATAGAGGCAACACTGTTAATGGTGACACAAGCTAAAGACCATAGAGGCAACAATGTTAATGGTGACACTAGCTAAAGACCATAGAGGCAACAATGTTAATGGTGACACGAGCTAAAGACTATAGAGGCAACACTGTTAATGGTGACACGAGCTAAAGGCTATAGAGGCAACATTGTTAATGGTGACACAAGCTAAAGACTATAGAGGCAACACTGTTAATGGTGACACAGGCTAAAGACCATAGAGGCAACAATGTTAATGGTGACACGAGCTAAAGACTATAGAGGCAACACTGTTAATGGTGACACAAGCTAAAGACCATAGAGGCAACAATGTTAATGGTGACATGAGCTAAAGGCTATAGAGGCAACACTGTTAATGGTGACACAAGCTAAAGACCATAGAGGCAACAATGTTAATGGTGACACAGGCTAAAGACTATAGAGGCAACACTGTTAATGGTGACACGAGCTAAAGACTATAGAGGCAACAATGTTAATGGTGACACAGGCTAAAGACCATAGAGGCAACACTGTTAATGGTGACACGAGCTAAAGACCATAGAGGCAACAATGTTAATGGTGACACAGGCTAAAGACTATAGAGGCAACACTGTTAATGGTGACACGAGCTAAAGACCATAGAGGCAACAATGTTAATGGTGACACAGGCTAAAGACCATAGAGGCAACACTGTTAATGGTGACACGAGCTAAAGACCATAGAGGCAACAATGTTAATGGTGACACGAGCTAAAGGCTATAGAGGCAACATTGTTAATGGTGACACAAGCTAAAGACTATAGAGGCAACACTGTTAATGGTGACACAGGCTAAAGACCATAGAGGCAACACTGTTAATGGTGACACGAGCTAAAGACCATAGAGGCAACAATGTTAATGGTGACACGAGCTAAAGGCTATAGAGGCAACATTGTTAATGGTGACACAAGCTAAAGACTATAGAGGCAACACTGTTAATGGTGACACGAGCTAAAGGCTATAGAGGCAACATTGTTAATGGTGACACAAGCTAAAGACTATAGAGGCAACACTGTTAATGGTGACACAGGCTAAAGACCATAGAGGCAACAATGTTAATGGTGACACGAGCTAAAGACTATAGAGGCAACACTGTTAATGGTGACACAAGGTAAAGACCATAGAGGCAACAATGTTAATGGTGACACGAGCTAAAGGCTATAGAGGCAACACTGTTAATGGTGACACAAGCTAAAGACCATAGAGGCAACAATGTTAATGGTGACACAGGCTAAAGACTATAGAGGCAACACTGTTAATGGTGACACGAGCTAAAGACCATAGAGGCAACAATGTTAATGGTGACACAGGCTAAAGGCTATAGAGGCAACACTGTTAATGGTGACACAGGCTAAAGACCATAGAGGCAACAATGTTAATGGTGACACGAGCTAAAGACCATAGAGGCAACAATGTTAATGGTGACACAGGCTAAAGACTATAGAGGCAACACTGTTAATGGTGACACGAGCTAAAGACTATAGAGGCAACACTGTTAATGGTGACACAAGCTAAAGACCATAGAGGCAACAATGTTAATGGTGACACGAGCTAAAGGCTATAGAGGCAACAATGTTAATGGTGACACGAGCTAAAGACTATAGAGGCAACACTGTTAATGGTGACACAAGCTAAAGACCATAGAGGCAACAATGTTAATGGTGACACGAGCTAAAGGCTATAGAGGCAACACTGTTAATGGTGACACGAGCTAAAGGCTATAGAGGCAACACTGTTAATGGTGACACAGGCTAAAGACCATAGAGGCAACAATGTTAATGGTGACACGAGCTAAAGACTATAGAGGCAACAATGTTAATGGTGACACGAGCTAAAGGCTATAGAGGCAACAATGTTAATGGTGACACGAGCTAAAGGCTATAGAGGCAACAATGTTAATGGTGACACGAGCTAAAGGCTATAGAGGCAACAATGTTAATGGTGACACGAGCTAAAGGCTATAGAGGCAACACTGTTAATGGTGACACGAGCTAAAGACTATAGAGGCAACACTGTTAATGGTGACACAGGCTAAAGGCTATAGAGGCAACACTGTTAATGGTGACACAGGCTAAAGGCTATAGAGGCAACAATGTTAATGGTGACACAGGCTAAAGGCTATAGAGGCAACAATGTTAATGGTGACACAGGCTAAAGGCTATAGAGGCAACACTGTTAATGGTGACACAAGCTAAAGACCATAGAGGCAACAATGTTAATGGTGACACAGGCTAAAGACCATAGAGGCAACACTGTTAATGGTGACACGAGCTAAAGACCATAGAGGCAACAATGTTAATGGTGACACAGGCTAAAGACCATAGAGGCAACAATGTTAATGGTGACACAGGCTAAAGGCTATAGAGGCAACACTGTTAATGGTGACACAGGCTAAAGACCATAGAGGCAACAATGTTAATGGTGACACGAGCTAAAGACCATAGAGGCAACAATGTTAATGGTGACACAGGCTAAAGGCTATAGAGGCAACACTGTTAATGGTGACACAGGCTAAAGACCATAGAGGCAACAATGTTAATGGTGACACGAGCTAAAGACCATAGAGGCAACAATATTAATGGTGACACAGGCTAAAGACTATAGAGGCAACACTGTTAATGGTGACACGAGCTAAAGACCATAGAGGCAACAATGTTAATGGTGACACAGGCTAAAGACCATAGAGGCAACAATGTTAATGGTGACACGAGCTAAAGGCTATAGAGGCAACATTGATAATGGTGACACGAGCTAAAGGCTATAGAGGCAACAATGTTAATGGTGACACGAGCTAAAGGCTATAGAGGCAACATTGTTAATGGTGACACGAGCTAAAGGCTATAGAGGCAACAATGTTAATGGTGACACGAGCTAAAGGCTATAGAGGCAACAATGTTAATGGTGACACGAGCTAAAGACCATAGAGGCAACAATGTTAATGGTGACACGAGCTAAAGACTATAGAGGCAACACTGTTAATGGTGACACGAGCTAAAGACCATAGAGGCAACAATGTTAATGGTGACACGAGCTAGAGACTATAGAGGCAACACTGTTAATGGTGACACGAGCTAAAGACCATAGAGGCAACAATGTTAATGGTGACACGAGCTAAAGACCATAGAGGCAACACTGTTAATGGTGACACAGGCTAAAGACCATAGAGGCAACAATGTTAATGGTGACACGAGCTAAAGGCTATAGAGGCAACAATGTTAATGGTGACACGAGCTAAAGGCTATAGAGGCAACACTGTTAATGGTGACACGAGCTAAAGACTATAGAGGCAACACTGTTAATGGTGACACGAGCTAAAGACCATAGAGGCAACAATGTTAATGGTGACACAGGCTAAAGACCATAGAGGCAACACTGTTAATGGTGACACGAGCTAAAGACCATAGAGGCAACAATGTTAATGGTGACACGAGCTAAAGACTATAGAGGCAACACTGTTAATGGTGACACAAGCTAAAGACCATAGAAGCAACAATGTTAATGGTGAAACGAGCTAAAGGCTATAGAGGCAACACTGTTAATGGTGACACAAGCTAAAGACTATAGAGGCAACACTGTTAATGGTGACACAAGCTAAAGACCATAGAGGCAACAATGTTAATGGTGACACGAGCTAAAGACCATAGAGGCAACAATGTTAATGGTGACACAAGCTAAAGACCATAGAGGCAACACTGTTAATGGTGACACGAGCTAAAGACCATAGAGGCAACAATGTTAATGGTGACACGAGCTAAAGGCTATAGAGGCAACACTGTTAATGGTGACACGAGCTAAAGGCTATAGAGGCAACACTGTTAATGGTGACACGAGCTAAAGACCATAGAGGCAACAATGTTAATGGTGACACAGGCTAAAGACCATAGAGGCAACAATGTTAATGGTGACACAGGCTAAAGGCTATAGAGGCAACACTGTTAATGGTGACACAGGCTAAAGACCATAGAGGCAACAATGTTAATGGTGACACGAGCTAAAGACCATAGAGGCAACAATGTTAATGGTGACACAGGCTAAAGGCTATAGAGGCAACACTGTTAATGGTGACACAGG
Organism: Serripes groenlandicus; assembly: GCA_031761405.1. Lineage (NCBI taxonomy): Eukaryota > Metazoa > Mollusca > Bivalvia > Cardiida > Cardiidae > Serripes > Serripes groenlandicus. Next base: position 60,020,622 of record JASEVX010000011.1, on the reverse strand, counting down.
CTAAAGACCATAGAGGCAACAATGTTAATGGTGACACGAGCTAAAGACCATAGAGGCAACAATGTTAATGGTGACACAGGCTAAAGACTATAGAGGCAACACTGTTAATGGTGACACGAGCTAAAGACTATAGAGGCAACACTGTTAATGGTGACACGAGCTAAAGACCATAGAGGCAACAATGTTAATGGTGACACGAGCTAAAGGCTATAGAGGCAACACTGTTAATGGTGACACAAGCTAAAGACTATAGAGGCAACACTGTTAATGGTGACACGAGCTAAAGACCATAGAGGCAACAATGTTAATGGTGACACAAGCTAAAGACTATAGAGGCAACACTGTTAATGGTGACACGAGCTAAAGACTATAGAGGCAACAATGTTAATGGTGACACAAGCTAAAGACCATAGAGGCAACACTGTTAATGGTGACACAAGCTAAAGACCATAGAGGCAACATTGTTAATGGTGACACGAGCTAAAGGCTATAGAGGCAACACTGTTAATGGTGACACGAGCTAAAGACTATAGAGGCAACACTGTTAATGGTGACACGAGCTAAAGGCTATAGAGGCAACATTGTTAATGGTGACACAAGCTAAAGACTATAGAGGCAACACTGTTAATGGTGACACGAGCTAAAGACCATAGAGGCAACAATGTTAATGGTGACACAGGCTAAAGACCATAGAGGCAACAATGTTAATGGTGACACAGGCTAAAGGCTATAGAGGCAACACTGTTAATGGTGACACGAGCTAAAGGCTATAGAGGCAACATTGTTAATGGTGACACAAGCTAAAGACCATAGAGGCAACAATGTTAATGGTGACACAGGCTAAAGACTATAGAGGCAACATTGTTAATGGTGACACAGGCTAAAGACTATAGAGGCAACACTGTTAATGGTGACACGAGCTAAAGACCATAGAGGCAACAATGTTAATGGTGACACGAGCTAAAGACCATAGAGGCAACAATGTTAATGGTGACACAAGCTAAAGACCATAGAGGCAACACTGTTAATGGTGACACGAGCTAAAGGCTATAGAGGCAACACTGTTAATGGTGACACAAGCTAAAGACCATAGAGGCAACAATGTTAATGGTGACACAAGCTAAAGGCTATAGAGGCAACACTGTTAATGGTGACACAAGCTAAAGACTATAGAGGCAACATTGATAATGGTGACACGAGCTAAAGGCTATAGAGGCAACATTGTTAATGGTGACACAAGCTAAAGGCTATAGAGGCAACATTGTTAATGGTGACACAAGCTAAAGACTATAGAGGCAACAATGTTAATGGTGACACAGGCTAAAGGCTATAGAGGCAACACTGTTAATGGTGACACGAGCTAAAGACTATAGAGGCAACAATGTTAATGGTGACACAGGCTAAAGACCATAGAGGCAACAATGTTAATGGTGACACAGGCTAAAGACCATAGAGGCAACAATGTTAATGGTGACACAGGCTAAAGGCTATAGAGGCAACACTGTTAATGGTGACACGAGCTAAAGGCTATAGAGGCAACATTGTTAATGGTGACACAAGCTAAAGACTATAGAGGCAACATTGATAATGGTGACACAAGCTAAAGAGAAAGTGGGAGAGAAAGGGGGTCATGCATTTTGCAAGAAAGAATTCACCAGGCGAAAATGGTTATCGTCAGTTTGAACCAAATCAGGCCCGGAAAAACCGGTGTTTAGCATTCTCTACTTTCACTTTCAAACAAGGTCAATATATTAAAAGTGATCAAATCAATCATTTTCAGTGCATCCTATACAAATTTATAATTAATTTAAGCTCAATGTCATAAATTCAATACAATTTGGTGATGGTATGCATTAATTTCTAACACTGGGTTTTTAGGGACTATTTGGATCAGCATGACAGCGGATGTACTTGGCGTAATTTGACATATAGAACGCCGGGTTGTAGACTAAGGAGCTGGCTGTTTATTCCCAAAAGTATAACTTTGATAAAATCAAGTCGGATAATGCTTCATTACAATGTATAGAATATAATAGGACTTTCAATATTGATAAGAACTTCGCTGAATTATTGATTATGATCGTACGAGCCATCGATGACCCGAACAAAGGAATCTATTTCAGATGCGTTCGGGGACAATGGGCATTGTTAGTAGGTAAATGATACATACGGACGGACCGCCTCATCAGCGTCTTCACTGTTCGCCAATAGATGAACCTTCAACTAGACAGGAGATATAATGACGGTCGGTCCCCAATCGGTCATTTTATTTTAAATTTACTCGCTGTTTTGATCGGTTGTCATGCGTGATTAGTTCTGGTTTTCTGTGTAAACGGTCATCGGTGATGGACATGTGTTCAATCGGTTAAACAAACATTTCATATGTTGCTGGTAGGTGACCGAAAGCAACTCAAACGGGGTTGGATCGGTGATAAAGATGTTTTCATCGATAAAAATGCTGAAATACTATCGGTTTTTATCGTTTGTAAATCGGAGCTAAATCGGGCGTAACGCTGATTAATCGGTGTTTGATAGCTAGTCATCAGTGGTAAAACACTTTCCGTCAGATATGGCCGGTGATTCATATTTGGTTATCTTGTCCGATCGACGATATCGGTGAATAATAGCTTGCATATCTCGTGATATAGGTTGCTGTCGGTTCTTTTATTAAAACAATATGTTTAAGTGATGAGAACCGATGATTTTGTTGAGTTGAGTTGACCGATTGGCCACTTACAAATTTAAACCCACCGATGACACGATGGCGGCAATCGAATGATCACAGATTGAATCCCTATGAGCCACCGATAAGCAACCGATTAACTAATACTTACCACCGATAGAAATAAGATGAGAATTAAAAAGGTGGGATTTCGTCGATCAAAACCGACGAAATCCCACATTTTAATTCTCATCTTTTTTCTATCGGTGGTAAGTATTAGTTAATCGGTTGCTTATCGGTGGCTCATCGGTGGCTCATCGGTGATATCGGTTGTAGACAGGTTGTCAATCAGTTATTTGTAAAAAAAAACACCGATCGAGAATTTTAAACATGTTTAAAAATCCCAATCGGTAATTTTTCACCGATAAAACTTATATTTCCCCAATAGCAGTTGATAGGTGGAAAACAGGTGACCATTAGTTGATACCGGTGTTAAATACGTTGTCATCGGTTCACTCCAAAAAAACTACCGATCAATCACCGATGGCTCTGTGTAACTGGGCTGTTAAATATTGCTAAATTCATCTTTAATTCTTATAAAAGAAGAAACTTATCACTTATACATAAACAATGCATTTTTAATTTTCATAATCTCCATTTATAATTAATAATTATTTGACATCTTTTAATATTTAGCCTATTCAACAAATTGTATACATACTGTATTAAAGCATTTAACCCTTTCCCACATAAAACAAATCTGCAGCAGATGACTTTGAACATATAGTGGCAAAAACCTGAAAAATCTCCATAAAAGATAGCTTAATTGTTTAATGAAGTTAAAAACATTGTGGCCAAAGGATTTCAAAGGTTAATGCGTCAAAGCGCGTCTGCAGGTGGTAAAGGGTTGAACTTATATTCTTTGGGATTTTTAGATCATTTAATAAGAAATCTTCTCTACTCTAACTGACATTAAAAACTACGATAGCACACATGTTTTTTTTACTTTTGTATTTAGCTATTTTAGGTGTATGTACATGATTGCAATTAACATATTTTGCATTGTATTGTATCGTAATAAGACAAGGAAAATATAGACTGAGATAGCTCTAAAATAACCGCAAACTTTGGTTTACATTTGGGTATTATAGATAATGGATCTAAAATCGTTGGATTATAAGTATAGACGTTTTTGAAGAAATGATTAATCTTCTAACCTATCCTCATTGATTTGTTAATGGATTGTATTGAAATATTGAATACTGAAAGGGCAAAATAGATATCTATATTCTGCAGTGTGGAAATACAGATTGCACATTTTTTACTCGGTAGAATAGAGTAGCGAAAGCCCAATTTATAGCAAGGAACAAAGCTCTAGAAAAGTGGTTTTGCATGTTCTAAAATATGTATTAAACTCTCTAACCCTATGTCTAGAGTGCTAAAAGTATCGTCTCAATGAGAGGACTATTTTGAGTAAAACATTATAGAGTTTGGTTAGATGGATTGTGGCGGAGACCAGCTGAGTAATCGTTCTTATCTGGATCTCTGACAGATATTCGCCCACCGTCCTGTCTACAATAAATTCGCCCACCGTCCTGTCTTCAATGAATTCGCCTACCCTCCTGTCTACAATAAATTCGCCAACCGTCCTGTCTACAATGAATTCGCCCACCCTCCTGTCTACAATGAATTCGCCCACCGTCCTGTCTACAATAAATTCGCCCACCGTCCTGTCTACAATACATTCGCCCACCGTCCTGTCTACAATAAATTCGCCCACCGTCCTGTCTACAATGAATTCGCCCACCGTCCTGTCTACAATAAATTCGCCCACCGTCCTGTCTACAATGAATTCGCCCACCGTCCTGTCTACAATAAATTCGCCCACCGTCCTGTCTACAATAAATTCGCCCACCGTCCTGTCTACAATAAATGCGCCCACCGTCCTGTCTTCAATGAATTCTCCCACCGTCCTGTCTACAATAAATTCGCCCATCGTCCTGTCTACAATAAATTCTCCCACCGTCCTGTCTACAATGAATTCGCCCACCGTCCTGTCTACAATAAATTTGCCCACCGTCCTGTCTACAATAAATTCACCCACCGTCCTGTCTACAATACATTCGCCCACCGTCCTGTCTACAATAAATTCGCCCACCGTCCTGTCTACAATGAATTCGCCCACCGTCCTGTCTACAATAAATTCGCCCACCGTCCTGTCTACAATGAATTCGCCCACCGTCCTGTCTACAATAAATTCGCCCACCGTCCTGTCTACAATAAATTCGCCCACCGTCCTGTCTACAATAAATGCGCCCACCGTCCTGTCTTCAATGAATTCTCCCACCGTCCTCTCTTCAATGAATTCTCCCACCGTCCTGTCTACAATAAATTCGCCCACCGTCCTGTCTACAATCAATTCGCCCATCGTCCTGTTTACAATGAATTCTCCCACCGTCCTGTCTACAATAAATACGCCCACCGTCCTTTCTACAATAAATTCGCCCATCGTCCAGTCTACAATAAATTCGCCCACCGTCCTGTCTACAATAAATTCGCCCACCGTCCTGTCTACAATAAATGCGCCCGCCGTCCTGTCTACAATAAATGCGCCCACCGTCCTGTCTACAATAAATTCGCCCACCGTCCTATCTACAATAAATTCGCCCACCGTCCTGTCTACAATAAATGCGCCCACCGTCCTGTCTACAATAAATTCGCCCACCGTCCTGTCTACAATAAATTCGCCCATCGTCCTGTCTACAATGAATTCTCCCACCGTCCTGTCTACAATAAATACGCCCACCGTCCTGTCTACACTAAATTCGCCCATCGTCCTGTCTACAATAAATTCGCCCACCGTCCTGTCTACAATAAATTCGCCCACCGTCCTGTCTACAATAAATTCGCCCACCGTCCTGTCTACAATGAATTCGCCCACCGTCCTGTCTACAATAAATTCTCCCACCGTCCTGTCTTCAATGCATTCGCCCACCGTCCTGTCTACAATGAATTCGCCCACCGTCCTGTCTACAATGAATTCGCCCACCGTCCTGTCTTAAATGAATTCGCCCACCGTCCTGTCTACAATGAATTCGCCCACCGTCCTGTCTACAATGAATTCGCCCACCGTCCTGTCTTAAATGAATTCGCCCACCGTCCTGTCTACAATGAATTCGCCCAGGGTCCTGTCTACAATGAATGCTCCCACCGTCCTGTCTACAATAAATGCTCCCACCGTCCTGTCTACAATGAATTCGCCCACCGTCCTGTCTACAATGAATTCGCCCACCATCTTGTCTACAATGAATTCGCCCACCGTCCTGTCTACAATAAATTCGCCCACCGTCCTGTCTACAATAAATTCGCCCACCGTCCTGTCTACAATAAATTCGCCCACCGTCCTGTCTACAATAAATTCGCCCACCGTTCTGTCTACAATAAATTCGCCTACCGTCCTGTCTACAATGAATTCGCCCACGAGGGCTGTCTACAACGAATTCGCCCACCGTCCTGTCTGACGAATGAAACAATTCATTGTCGTTTTGCATGTTCTAAAATACTTATTAGACTCTCTAATCCTCAATAAGACGATTCTTTTTAGTAAAGACATTATAGGGTTTGGTTCAACAGTAAGAGAGATATTGCGGGGGGAAACCACCTGTTTACCTCCACTTATCTCGAACCCTTCACCCTTTCCCACCTGCATACGCATTTTGACGCATCCGGAGCAGACGATTTTGAAAACATCGTGACAAAAGGAGAAATTGCTCAAAACGAGCAATTTCTCCTTTTGCCACAATGTTTTAAAACTTTTTTCAGTAATTATGCCTACAATTATAGAGATATTCCAATTTTTAAGTAGACATTTTACAAAGTCGTCTGCTACAGATCTGATGTATGTGGTATTACAATACATTCGAAACCCGGCTCGAAAACCGCTCTGACCGACATGGGTTTAAAGGGTTCATGTATAGGCCTTTGCTTGGGACGCTATTGGTTTCAATCCGAAAAAGACATTAAAGGTGCTGAACTCCAGGAAATAGATATTATAGTCAAGGTTTTAAAACAGTTCAAAAATTGTCTTGAAATATTAAATTCATAATTCTGTAATAATTTTCACTCTCCAGTAGCATAAACATCTAAATATGGATGTTTATGCTTCATTTTTACTGGTCAAACATACCCAGTAAGTCAAATTCTGTACATTCTTATGACTTTCAATTGACATTTTTTGAACTTTCAGCCAAAACAGTTGTGAACTACTTATTGCTTGCTTTGTTGTCACTACTAGGAATATTTGCAGAAATTTCAACATTTCATAATGTTAATCACCATCTGGAGATCAGCACCTTTAAAGCCATAGGTTGGTGAACTGGCAGGCTTGGTGTGACTGAACTACAATTTGAATATCGAGATCAACCCTTTATCGCCGAGTATACTCTTTCATGTTCATAACCGGACAAGATTTAAACCTATTTACTTTCTTTACATCGATTGCGAAACAGGCTTCCCGCTTTTATTAGTCACGCTCGATGTCTGCTTCCTGGAGACATAACCGATACTAGTGCCGTTTGTGTGAAATAACTACAAAGGCAGAAGCAGCTCAGCGAGAGGATATTGGAATAAAACCACACGATGAATTGACTGTCAGAAGGTGTAGTTAGGTGTGTATGGCATACATGCAGACCGTGAGACTGTACGGGTAACACTTTAGCAGCAGACGACTTTGAAAACGTCTGAGCGAAACTATGGTTACTCTGTAAATGTAAAAGTACTTCTATAATAGTATAGAAAGTAGTTTGGCAAAATGAGAAATTGCTTATTATGAGAAAGTTTTTTATCTCAACAATGCTGTTAACTCTTTCAGCGCCAAAGGCAATATTTAGGTTTTTGCAAACAATACTGATTCAGGTGAGTCAGCTCGTAACGAGCTGTCTCACCTGAAATCAGCATTGTTTACATTTGAGTTATCAAAAGAGACCAAATGTTTATTACATGAGAACTGGAGACGCCCGGTTTTGAACATGGAAGAGTCTACTTTAAACAATTCGGCGCTGAAAGAGTTAAATTTCGTCTGCTGTATTTGCTTCAAAAAGCGTCAGCAGAATCGAAAGTAACTGTGGCATAAGGAGAAATTGCTAATTATGAGAAATGTCTTCTGCCACAATGCTTTCGCATGTCGTCTGCTGTATTTGCTTCAAAAAGCGTCAGCAGAATCGAAAGTAACTGTGCTATAAGGAGAAATTTCTAATTATGAGAAATGTCTTCTTCTGCCACAATGCTTTCGCATGTCGTCTGCTGTATTTGCTTCAAAAAGCATCAGCAGAATCGAAAGTAACTGTGCTATAAGGAGAAATTGCTAATTATGAGAAATGTCTTCTTCTGCCACAATGCTTTCGCATATCGGTTGCTGCAATTGCGTCAAAAAGCGTCAGCACGTGGACAAGGATTAAGGTTACGAATCGCTAGGCGCGGCTTGTACAACGAATAAAACCCGCATGTCGATTAACGTGTGACACGCCCCCTCATATGATAACATGTCACGAGACATCCACTGTAAGTCCACCGGATTTATCTGGTGATAAAAGGGGATTTTTAACATGCGTAATATTGCAATATTGCAATATGGGGAAAAAATTTAACCTACATTTTTTTTTTAGCGCACTTCAAACGGTAAAACAAGAGCCACTCATTCAATGGTTAAGTCGAGATTTTGAAATCTTTAAATTTGAAAGTTGTTCTTTTCCAGTTGTTCTTTTCCACATTTTTAAGAAATGTGAAAGTTATCATAATAAAACAGATGAACGTTCCAAAGAGAAGCTATTTCTTTGTATACACTGATCAACCCTTTCCCTCATATAGACGCTTTCTGACGCCTCTGCAGCAGACGGCTTTTTGAAAACATAGTGGCAAAAGAAGAAATTGCTCAATACTAGCAATTTCTCCTTTTACCACAATGTTTTTCACTTTTAGTCATAGGTTATCCATTCAATTAGAGATTTTCTATTTTTTGACAAAATATGTTCAAAGTCGTTTGCTGCAAGAATTGTCTTATGAGGGAAAGGGTTAACATTTTCCAACTTACAGACGCAGTTAGACACATCTAATAAATTTCTCCTTTTGTCACAATGTCTTCAACTCTTTTCAGTTATATTGATATATTCGACATGGTTTTCGTCTGATGCAGATTTATCGTAGTCTGAAATGGGTTGATAGACTCATGGTTACTAAATATTCCTGTCCTCGGCAAAGATGCATGTGGTAAACTAATTGATTTGAGAAGAACGCCATTTTCAACAGTTCTTCAGAGCACCTAGTCTTAGGTTTTCTGGCGTTTCAGTTCTCCCCATGCATCTGGCATCCTTCCTACATAGACAATTGAGCATCTGTGTGGGAGACAAATGACTCTACTGACAATAAGGTGGGGGGTTCTGAAATCATCTGACCGAGTGATTGGTCTAGAGGGGGTTCGAACGCACGGTCCCTGGATAGATAAAACACTTCATTACCGACTGAGCTGTCTAGGAGCTCCTTCCGGAAAAGTATAAGGACATCTGAAAAAGAAAACAAAATAGTGCACTTGAGTCGATAAGACACGCTATACACTGTAGCAAAAATTGAAAAGTTGAAATATTAAATTTGCCATGATAAATAATCATTTATGGCTGGAAAATTGATCACCAATAGCAGTGTTAAAGTCAAATATAGCAGAAAAAATTATCACTTAAAGCAGGATAAATTATCACAAATAAGAGATAAAATATCACATATAGCACGATAAATTATCACATATAGCAGGATAAATTATCACGTATAGCAGGATAAATGATCACATATAGCAGGATAAATTATCACATATAGCAGTATAAATTATCACAAATAACGGTATAAATGGTCGCAATAATAAGAATATATGGTCCCATAGAGCAGCATAAGTGGTTATATATAGCGGTGTAAGGGTCACATATAGCCGAATAAATATACTGTAGCAAGATAATGGCAAATTGTATCAGGAAAGAAATTAAGTATAACAGGATAAATGGTCCTACGTAGCAGGATAAATGATCCCTTATATCAGGATAAATGGTCCTATATATTAGGTTTAATGGTCCAGTATATCAGGATAAATGGTCCAGTATATCAGGATAAATGGTCCTATATAGTAGGTTTAATGATCCCTTATATCAGGATAAATGGTCACATGTAGCAGGATAAATGGTCACATATAGCAGGACAAATGATGACATGTAGCAGGATAAATAGTCACATATAGCAGGATAAATGGTGATATGTAGCAGGATAAATGGTGACATATAGCAGGATAAATGGTGACATATAGCACGATAAATGGTGACATGTAGCAGGATAAATGGTCACTTATAGCAGGATAAAAGATCACATGTAACATCATCAATGTTTACATGTGTCATGATGAATGGTCAGATATGACGGGATGGATCTTCTCATATGTCATGATGAATGGTCACATATGACATGATGAATGTTCACATATGACATGATGAGTGGTCACATATGACGGAATGAGTGGTCACATATGTCATGATGAATGGTCACATATGTCATGATGAATGGTCATATATGACATGATGAGTGGTCACATATGACATGATGAATGTTCACATATGACATGATGAATGTTTACATATGACATGATGAGTGGTCACATATGACATGATGAATGTTCACATATATCATGATGAATGGTCACATATGACATGATAAATGTTCACATATGACATGATGAGTGGTCACATATGACGGAATGAGTGGTCACATATGTCATGATATATGATCACATATAACAGTATAAATACTCATCTAAAGCAGGATAATTCTTCATAAATTGCAGGATAAATGGTCACATTAAACATGATAGATTATCACATTTAGTAGAATAAATGGTCTCATATAACATAATTAATGGACAGAATACGATGGATAAATAAACAAAAAGTTGTGTTTAACTTTTGTCCAAGTGTATATAAAAGATCAAACGATGACATTAGGAAAATGTTAGATAAATTAACCATATATTTTTCAATTTAAATCGAGACGTGTGTGTACGATTAAATGACAAATATGCTACTTGAAACATATTCGGATGTTATAAACAAGGGCTATGTTTGCTACTTGAATTTCTCCGATACTCCAACTTGTATTTTCATGACGTATAGATAACGTTCATTGTTTTTGCCTGATAAACTATAGAAAAAAAAGACATTAATCTGTACGATTTATTTACTTGAATACAAATGTTGACCCGTGGATTTGGAGTATGCCAGTCTAAACGAATGCCTAAAACCGTCAGTCGATCCTAAAGACCTGGACCCGTATTCTAAATAATATAAGTAAGGATTGTAAATATGAATTCTATTATAATTACTTAAAATAAAACAAATCAAAAGAAAACACTCAGGTAAATTAGACTGTAATAGTGCTATCGATAAGTTAACACTGACACATCATCATCATCATCAGCAGCAGCAGCAGCAGCAGCAGCAACAGCAGCAATAGCGGCAACACCGGCAACAGCAGCAACAACAGCAACAGCAGCAATAGCGGCAACAGCAGCAACAGCGGCAACAGCGGCAACAGGGGCAACAGCGGCAACAGCGGCAACAGCAGCAACAGCGGCAACAGCAGCAATATCGGCAACAGCAGCAACAGCGGCAGCAGCAGCAACAGCAGCAACAGCAGCAACAGCAGCAACAGCAGCAACAGCGGCAACAGCGGCAACAGCGGCAACAGCAGCAACAGCAGCAACAGCAGCAACAACGGCAACAGCAGCAACAGCAGCAACAGCAGCAACAGCAGCAACAGCGGCAATAGCGGCAACAGCGGCAACAGCAGCAATAGCGGCAACAGTGGCAACAGCAGCAACAACAGCAACAGCAGCAACAGCAGCAATATCGGCAACAGCAGCAACAACAGCAACAGCAGCAACAGCATCAATAGCGGCAACAGCTGCAGCAGCAGCAACAGCAGCAATAGCGGCAACAGCGGCAACTGCAGCAATAGCGGCAACAGCAGCAACAGTAGCAACAGTAGCAACAGCAGCAACAGCGGCAACAGCGGCAACAGCAGCAAGAAGCAGCTACAGCAGCAACAGCAGCAACAGCAGCAACAGCAGCAACAGCAGCAACAGCAGCAACAGCAGCAATAGCGGCAACAGCAGCAACAGCAGCAATAGCGACAACAGCGGCAACAGCGGCAACAGCAGCAACAGCAGCAACAGCAGCAACAGCGGCAATAGCGGCAACAGCGGCAACAGCAGCAACAGCAGCAACAGCAGCAATAGCAGCAACAGCAGTAATAGCGGCAACAGCGGCAACAGCAGCAATAGCGGCAACAGCGGCAACAGCGGCAACAGCGGCAACAGCGGCAACAGCAGCAACAGCAGCAGCAGCAGCAACAGCAGCAACAGCAGCAACAGCAGCAACAGCAGCAACAGCAGCAACAGCAGCAACAGCAGCAACAGCAGCAATAGCGGCAACAGCAGCAAAAGCGGCAACAGCGGCAATAGCGGCAACAGCGGCAACAGCAGCAACAGCAGCAACAGCAGCAACAGCAGCAACAGCAGCAACAGCAGCAACAGCAGCAATAGCGGCAACAGCAGCAACAGCAGCAACAGCAGCAACAGCAGCAACAGCAGCAACAGCAGCAACAGCAGCAATAGCGGCAACAGCAGCAATAGCGGCAACAGCAGCAACAGCAGCAACAGCAGCAACAGCAGCAATAGCAGCAACAGCAGCAACAGCAGCAATAGCGGCAACAGCAGCAACAGCAGCAGCAACAGCGGCAACAGCAGCAACAGCCGCAACAGCAGCAACAGCAGCAACAGCAGCAACAGCAGCATCAGCAGCAACAGCAGCAACAGCAGCAACAGCAGCAACAGCAGCAACAGCAGCAACAGCAGCAACAGCAGCAACAGCAGCAACAGCAGCAACAGCAGCAACAGCAGCAACAGCAGCAACAGCAGCAACAGCAGCAACAGCAGCAACAGCAGCAACAGCAGCAGCAACATCAGCAACAGCAGCAACAGCGGCAACAGCGGCAACAGCGGCAACAGCAGCAGCAGCAGCAGCAGCGGGAGCAGCCTCATTTATCATCATTATCATTACCATTTCCATCATTACTATCTTCACCATCACCATCACCATCATCTTCAGCAGCAGCATCATCATCATCATCAACAGTAGCAGCAGCTTCATTGTGAAGATTGATATCGTATCCTCACTAAAGATCCTTCGAATATTGTTTACGGTATGAAATTAAGGTTGCATTATATACTAACATGAACACAATTATTTAATATTCAAATGGCAGGATTTAGTGGCGAAATACTACAATAAATAAGCATCAAAATCAAGCAGAGCCCCGGTAGCTCAGTCGGTAATCCAGGGTTTGTTAGTTATGATCACAGTCAAAAGTCAATGCAACAGCCGCAATTCGTCTTTCATCAATGGGCTTACAAGTCTATGTGGAAAGCAGCCAGTTGCTTTTAGTACGTATGGCAGAAAGTCAGGAAACAAATGAATTCGTGAACTGGTGAGACCGATATATAACTTACAATGGTTGAAAAAGGCATTAAACCTCAATCAATCAATGTTTTAAGTACTTATGTAAGAAAGACAGGAAACACATGGTTCGTGAACTAGTGTGATATATAACGTCAAATGGTTGAAAACGGCGTTAAACCCCAATCAATTACGAAATCAATCAATCCGAAAACCAACCTATGGATATGTGTATGTCCTACACGTGTCAATGAGGATATGCATGCACAACAAAGCGTTCTGATCCGCATGTTAAGTGTTTGACAGAAGCTGCTCTCAAGCTTTATCACCTTCTCGGTGGTTGAGTGATTAGAGCCTCCGATATTTGACCGGAAGACAAGGGTTCGATCCCCGTTCGTGGTCCATATCAAAGGTTTCTCTACTTGGCGTCCAGCCGAGTCCCGGCAGCTCAGTCGGTTGCGATGCGGGCTGTCAATCCAGATGTTGTGAGCTCGAACCCAGCTCGGCTAGCATTCTTTCCGACGTTTTACGAAAGTCACCGTGGACCAGCGTCATTCGTCTTCCATCAATGGGCTCGTAGTTTATGTGGAAAAGCAGCCAGTTGCTTTGAAAGAATGTTTTGTGGGAATACTGGTGTGAGAAACACATGAGTTGGTGAACTGACCGCCGAGATTTATTTTTGAAAACGGCGCGTAAAAGCCCAATCAATCAATCAATCAATCGATACATTTGGCGTCCAGTGTTGCGGGGATATGTTATCCTTTCCCTCATACGACAATTCAGCAGCAGATGACTTTGAACATATTTTATCAAAAATTAGAAAATCTCTATAATTGAATGGATAATCTATGACTAAAAGCGGAAAACATTGTGGCAAAAGGAGAAATTGCTCGTTTTGAGCAATTTCTTCTTTTGTCACTATATTTTCAAAAAGCCGTCTACTGCACAGGCGTCAGAAAGTGTCTATATGGGGGAAAGGGTTAATATGGCAACAATGAAATATCGTTCAGAGTAGAACTCATCAAATGAAATATTTACTATAATCTGCACAGATAGTAGTCATTAATTTGAATTTGTTTTAGTTACGATATACACATGGCTAATATTCACCATGGGTGAATCTTATCGGCTATAACAATCTGAGATATGCTGGATTAACCCTTTCCCACATACCTATAATCTGCAGCAGACGACTTTGAAACCATTTAAGTAAAAATAAGAAAAGTCTCTGGAAATGAAAGTATAATAATTGTAAAGAGTTGAAAACATTGCGGCAAAAGGAGAAATAGGTCGTGGTGAGCAATTACGCCTTTGGTTACAGTTTTTCTAAAGATGTATGCAGCATAAGCGTCGAAATCAATCTGTATGAGGGAAAGGGTAAACAAAAGCTGTATTCATTGATACCTGAAACAGACAGAACGCAAGATGACGCTCCTGCAGCAGACGACTTTGAAAAAAGGGGGAAAAGGATAGCATTCGTACCCTGGATTCGTACCCTGGATTTGACGAGCAGATCGTCTAAACCCTTTCTTATTTGCAGATGCATTTTGTAACATTTGTCGCGAACGACTTTGATAACATTATGGAAAAGGGAAAATTGCCCAAAGTGAGTAATTATCAGTTCGCAAGGGTGTATCTTTCATCTCTATTCAATAAAAAAAACTTTCATTTCAGTGGATTTTCCATATTTTTGCAAGGATGTTTGCTATTTCGTCTGCTGCAGGTTTCTTGTATGTGGTAAAGGGTTAAGTGCCCAAATATTCTAACAAATATTCTGATTCTATATTTGTAAAATCTTCTATATATTTAAAGTTGAAAATCCCATCTACTAAATTTGGAGGCTTATATATGTCACTTTGGGGATTAATTATCTCCGGGGGTCATCTCGCTTCGAGCATACCAAATTCCGCCATAAATATTGCAATATAGATTTTTAATGATAACGATGGCTGATTTATCTGAGAATTGATTAATGCATTACCCACATACAATAATTCTACAGCAGACAAATTTGAAAATATTAAGTAAAATTGATTGTATATCTCTACAAAAGCAACAATAATTCTTGAAGATAACTGAAATCATTGTGGCAAGAGGGAGAAAAAACTCATTATGAGCAGCTTCTCATTTTGTCATAATTTGTCAAAAGTCTGCTGCAGTAGCGTAAGAAAGCGTCTGTGTATGGACAAGGGTTATTGCCATGATTCCAATTGGTCAAATATGTTGCCGTGTGGGGGTATATACTCTTATACAGAGTATAATAATCAAAAGAACTGTCCAATTGGATATGATTTTGATATTTCTTCACAATGCCTTTGATGTGTATTTTCAAGCCCGTTAAATGCTGACATTTTAAAACAGCCTTGAACAGATTTGCAAATTATACTGTTATCTATTTTAATTCAATATACAATTTGAAACATCGAACATCTTACATTTTCAATAATTTAAAACCGGGCGCCCCAGTTTTTATCCTATCTCGGCTAGCCTTGAGCACAGCACATTCAATAGTCTAGTACTGGTTCAATAGTCTAGTATTGGTTCGGTTCAATAGTCTAGTACTTGTTCAATAGTATAGTACTGGTTCAATAGTCTAGTACTGGTTTACGTCCATTGGACGGATCAAGCTTAAGTGTACTGTCCCTGTGATATAACGTAACTTCTTTTGAAAACGGCATAAAAAAACCACATTAAAACAAACATACGATAGAACATTATTGCAGAAATAGAGATAATTGTGTGTATAAGACCTCTTTCTTCACATAAGAGATTATATGAGCCGTTCCACGAGAAAACCATCATGATGGCCTTTGCGTAATATGTCTATCAAGATCAGTCCGCGCAGGCTGATCCGCATTCCGTCTCAGAGGAATAGAGGTATATATAGAATAAAGATTCCTGAAACAGAAAATCCGCAGGAGGAGAAAAGTGTCTGTCCGGGTTAGCCTGCTCGGCATGCTTAAGCTGATCCGGGTCGATACTTTAGTCCACAGCGTTGGTTTTCTCGTGGAACGGCTCAATTTATATAAACGAAATCCCTTTGTTCCAAGAGATGAGTGTTATTTACAAGGCGTGTCTTGGCGTATTGTGTCAAAATACGGCCAACGCCACATGCTGGAAATGCGACAATTATTAAATATAAAGGACTGCCTTAATCGGTTTTAACAATTTAAAAATTTATTTGATTTGAAAGAAATGGAATCATGGACAGTGTTGTTCAATTAAACGTTACGTGATTTGGTACAGAAAAATTCGGTAACCGAAAATGTAAAAGGTGAAAGTTCCCGTTATCAAGTAATCAATTGAGAGATATGGGGATATTAACATATCGATTGAGCCACAGCACAGAACAGAGACATACCCTTTGTGCTTTTGAATGTATTACAAAACATTGTGGGGAATATAGAAAATACCCCAAAACGTGCATGTTCTCATTTTCGCTAAACGTTTTCAACTACTGCCAAATTCCACAGATATGACATATACATTCGTTGATTTTGCATGCATTTCGCTTTAAACGAGGAATCTCTCCTTTTCACAAATGTTTCAATTTCTCTAAAATAAATGCTTTTTCCAACTTTCTAAATATCTCCCCGTTTCTACGACGCATTTTTTATGAAAAAACCCAAGGCTAATCAGACCACAAATATTGAGTATAGAGAAACCTTTTCTATTTGTTGGGGGCTATTTGCAGGTGGTACTGGACCCACCAAGGACCGTTTTCGTATACCGTGTCACAACTACGTGTACATACGTTTATGTTGTATCCTTCGATGATAAATCGCTACGTTATCTGTCTCCCGCCGTCTGATAACATTTGCGTAACGTCCCGCGAGAAAACCAACATTGTGGACTCTGCGTAAAGTATCAACCAGATCAGCATGCGCTGTCCGCGCAGACTGATCCGGGCCGACACATTCCGTATCAGGGAGACAAAGGAATAGAATAGTGATTCCTGAAACCGAAAATCCACAGAAGGCGAAAAGTGTCTGTGCGGGTAAGCCTGCGTGGCATGCTTAGGCTGATCCGGTTCAATACTTTACGCAGAGTCCACAATGTTGGTTTTCTCGCGGGACGGCTCATCTAACTATAAAAACCCTTCAATTTGAAAACATCGAGGCCAAAGAAATGGAATATTGAAACTCTATACTTTTATCCTTCTGAGACGGAATGTGTCGGCCCGGATCAGTCTGCGCGGACAGCGCAGGCTGATCTGGTCGATACATTACGCAGATGCCATAATGTTGGTTTTTTCGCGGTACGGCTCAATTGTTATCAGACAGCGTGAGACAATGGAATATTGAAACTCTCTATATAACTAACATAGAACTTTATGTTGTTAAATAGGCTTGGTTGATTGATTGGAGTTTATCGCCGTTGTCAACAATTTGTCAGTCATATCCACGGCGTCCAGTTCACCTACTCGTGTGTTTCCTGGCTTTATCATACAAGTACTCCACATAACAAACTTTCCAAGTAACTGGCTTTTCCCCCAAATTAGCCCATTGGTCAAACGTCGGAAAGAATGTAAGCCGACTTGGGGGATTCGTTATCACAACCCCTGGATTGACAGCCCGCGTCGTTACCGAATGAGCTACCGGGGCTCGGCGGAATGTGCTTTATCACAGTGTGGCAAATTTATCAAAGGTTGTCTTCAACAGATCCGTCAGCATGGGTCTGCTAGGAAAAGGTTAAACATCAAAATGAAAAACCCCTTAATCTGATGAATCACTGTTCTTGATATCATGAATGATGTATTGTAGTTTCTTACTTATTAACCACATACAACAAATATTCAGAAGATGACTTTGACAATAAGTCATGAGATATCTGTGCAAATAAAAATAGTGTGGCAAAAGAAGAAATTGTTTCATTATGGGAAATTCCTCATTTTGCAACAATGTTTTCCAACGTCGTCGGTTGTAAGTGTGTCAAACTATGTCTGTACATGGTAAAGGATTAATAGAGTAAGCATTACTTAGACATGATGAATTAGCGTAATAGTAAACCACAATTAGTGTATAAGTAAACCAAAATGGAGTATGAGTAAACCAAAATTAGTGTATCAGTAAACCACAATCAGTGTATAAGTAAACCAATATATGTGCATAAATAAACCAAAATTAGTGTATAGGTAAACCACACTGAGTATATAAATAAATCGAAATTAGTGTATAAGTCAACCAAAATTAGTTTATAAGTAAACCACAATTAGTGTATAAATAAACTAAAATTAGCGTATCAGGAAACCACAATTAGTGTAAAAACAAACCACCATTATTGTATATGTAAACCAATAAGAATGTATAAATAAAGCAAAATTATTGTATAAATAAACCAAAATTAGTGTATAAGTAAACCACAATGAGTGTATAAGTAAACCACAATTAGTGTATACGTAAACAATTATTACTGTATAACTAAACCACAATTAGTGTATAAGTAAACCACAATGAGTGCATAAGTAAACAATTATAAGTGTATAAGTAAACAATTATTAGTGTATAAGTAAACAATTATTAGTGTATAAGTAAACAATTATTAATGTATGAGTAAACCAGAATGATTGTATAAGAAAACCACAATCAGTGTATAAGTAAACAATTATTAGTGTATGAGTAAGCCATAATTAGTGTATAAGTAAACAATTAGTAGTGTATAAGTAAACAATTATTAGTGTATGAGTAAACCACAATTAGTGTATAAGTAAACCACAATTAGTGTAAACGTAAACAATTATTGGTGAATAAGTAAACCATAATTAGTGTATAAGTAAACCACAATGAGTGTATAAGTAAACAATTAGTAGTGTATGAGTAAACCACAATTAGTGTATAAGTAAACCACAATGAGTGTATAAGTAAACAATTATTAGTGTATAAGTAAACAATTATTAGTGTATAAGTAAACCACAATGAGTGTAAAAGTAAACAATTATTAGTGTATAAGTAAACAAGTATTAGTTTATGAGTAAACTACAATTAGTGTATAAGTAAACAATTATTAGTGTATAAATAAACCACAATGAGTATATAAGTAAACAATTATTAGTGTATAAGTAAACATTAATGAGTGTATAAGTAAACAATTATTAATGTATGAGTAAACCATAATTAGTGTATAAGTAAACCACAATTAGTGTATACGTAAACAATTATTAGTGAATGAGTAAACCATAATTAGTGTACAAGTAAACCACAATGAGTGTATAAGTAAACCACAATGAGTGTATAAGTAAACAATTATTAGTGTATGAGTAAACCATTATTAGTGTATGAGTTAACCATAATTAGTGTATAAGTAAACCACAATGAGTGTATAAGTAAACAATTATTAGTGTATAACTTATACTTGTTTTAAATATACGGCTTATTGCATGAGTAGGACGCATGTGTATATGGCGACTAACTGTTTTACCATCGAAGCATTGGTCGAGTCCGCCCATTGGAAAAGGTACACGGTGGTGCAAGGTCACATTTGAGCCGTTCCGGTATAAAACCAACATTGTGGACTCGGACTCGGATCAGCCTAAGCATGCCACGAAGGCTAACCCGGATAGACACTTTTCGCCTCCTGTGGATTTTCTGTTTCAAGAATCATTACTCGATACCTCTCTCCCGCTGAGACGGAATGTGTCGGCCCGGATCAGTCTGCGCGGACTGCGCATGCTGATCTGGGTCGATACATTACGCAGATGCCACAATGTTGGTTTTCTCGCGAGACGGCTCATTTCTAAACAGTGTAAGGCTGGACATGTTGATCTGGTTCTACACTGTTCATTAAAGCCAACTTGTATCTTATCCCATCGATGGACTCAATTGTCATATTCTGTCAAAACGAGCCTTAAAATTATTCCATAACAGACAGGGACGTTGGTTATTTATTTAAAGAAACGTTAACAGTATATCAAATTCGCCGAACAATGTTATCGAAAAACATTGTTTTGTTAAAGTTTCAAATTCTTGAATGGTTTCAAAAAATGTTGTTTAAATTGAATAAAACAGAACACGAGCTTAGTAACTTTTATCTAAAATTTCTTTCTGGCACTTTTAAAACACCGTTTAAAATAGTAATACTTATGAAGACGACTAATAAATTCATTGATATCGAATCTAAAGGGTAGTGCATGTGTTTGCCTAACCACCAGGCTTTGATTATAGTTATACCAATAAACACATGCACATTGATCAAAAATAATGTTCAGCTTAGGGGTGCCATGTCAATAACGATTGTATTGCATATACAAGCAACAATAGAATCGAGTCCAACAAATAACCCCTTATTCCGCTGTATAAGACTTTAAATAACATTTGCGTACCATTCTTTAAAAATCTTTCATAAGACCCGACCGGAGATCAAACTCGCGACTTGTCGCACCCGAGGCGGAAGCTTTACTACTACACCACCGAGGCGGTGGCCTGTTGTTTGAAATTAATACATAAATAATGAATCAAACTTCTGTCGGAGTTTGAAAGGTTAAACTGGTTGGAACACAAAGATGTCATCTCTGTAGGCTTTTGCTGGCTTCATCATGTCCAAGGGGTGCCACCACTATTTGTCAATATCTGTACAGATACTGTTATGCAAGGTGCAGGTACTAACATGTACATATACTGTTATGCAAGGTACAGGTACTAACATGTACATATACTGTTATGCATGGTGCAGGTACTAACATGTACAGATACGGTTATGCAAGGTGCAGGTACTAACATGTACAGATACTGTGTTGCAAAGTGCAGGTACTAACATGTACAGATACTGTTATGCAAGGTGCAGGTACTAACATGTACATATACTGTTATGCAAGGTGCAGGTACTAACATGTACAGATACTGTTATGCAAAGTGCAGGTAATAACATGTTCAGATACTGGTATGCAAGGTGCAGGTACTAACATGTACAGATACTGTTATGCAAAGTGCAGGTACTAACATGTACATATACTGTTATGCAAGGTGCAGGTACTAACATGTACATATACTGTTATGCAAGGTGCAGGTACTAACATGTACATATACTGTTATGCAAGGTGCATGTACTAATATGTACATATACTGTTATGCAAAGTGCAGGTACTAACATGTACAGATACTGTTATGCAAGGTGCAGGTACTAACATGTACAGATACTGTTATGCAAGGTGCAGGTACTAACATGTACAGATACTGTTATGCAAAGTGCATGTACTAACATGTACATATACTGTTATGCAAAGTGCAGGTACTAGCATGTACAGATACTGTTATGCAAGGTGCAGGTACTAACATGTACAGATACTGTTATGCAAAGTGCAGGTACTAACATGTACAGATACTGTTATGCATGGTGCAGGTACTAACATGTACAGATACTGTTATGCAAGGTGCAGGTACTAACATGTACAGATACTGTTATGCAAAGTGCAGGTACTAACATGTACAGATACTGTTAGGCAAAGTGCAGGTACTAACATGTACAGATACTGTTATGCAAAGTGCAGGTACTAACATGTACAGATACTGTTATGCAAAGTGCAGGTACTAACATGTACAGATACTGTTATGCAAAGTGCAGATACTAACATGTACAGATACTGTTATGCAAAGTGCAGGTACTAACATGTACATATACTGTTATGCATGGTGCAGGTACTAACATGTACATATACTGTTATGCATGGTGCAGGTACTAACATGTACAGATACTGTTATGCAAGGTGCAGGTACTAACATGTACATATACTGTTATGCAAAGTGCAGGTACTAACATGTAAAAGATACAAATATGCAAAGTGCAGGTACTAACATGTACATATACTGTTATGCAAAGTGCAGGTACTAACATGTACAGATACTGTTATGCAAGGTGCAGGTACTAACATGTACATATACTGTTATGCATGGTGCAGGTACTAACATGTACAGATACTGTTATGCAAGGTGCAGGTACTAACATGTACAGATACTGTTATGCAAAGTGCAGGTACTAACATGTACATATACTGTTATGCATGGTGCAGGTACTAACATGTACATATACTGTTATGCATGGTGCAGGTACTAACATGTACAGATACTGTTATGCAAAGTGCAGATACTAACATGTACAGATACTGTTATGCAAAGTGCAGGTACTAACATGTACAGATACTGTTATGCAAGGTGCAGGTACTAACATGTATATATACTGTTATGCAAAGTGCAGGTACTAACATGTACATATACTGTTATGCAAAGTGCAGGTACTAACATGTACAGATACTTTTATGCAAGGTGCAGGTACTAACATGTACAGATACTGTTATGCAAGGTGCAGGTACTAACATGTACATATTCTGTTATGCATGGTGCAGGTACTAACATGTACAGATACTGTTATGCAAAGTGCAGGTACTAACATGTACAGATACTGTTATGCAAAGTGCAGGTACTAACATGTACAGATACTGTTATGCAAAGTGCAGGTACTAACATGTACAGATACTGTTATGCAAGGTGCAGGTACTAAAATGTACAGATACTGTTATGCAAAGTGCAGGTACTAACATGTACAGATACTGTTATGCAAGGTACAGGTACTAACATGTACATATACTGTTATGCAAGGTGCAGGTACTAACATGTACAGATACTGTTATGCAAGGTGCAGGTACTAACATGTACATATTCTGTTATGCAAGGCGCAGGTACTAACTAACCATGAGCTTGTCCCTGATTTACGCTACGTTCTGGGTCATTGTTGTTTCTTATTATACAATCATTATAGTTTACCTGATAAAGCCGAGTGTTGACGCCTCTGTAGAAAAGGGACATTTGTAAACATCATGAGGACATGATATATTGCAATTACCTGGTTTTCTCACAATGTTTTCTACCCTACCTATACACCAGGCTCTAAATAGAGCGTATTTGCTCACAGAAAGGAGAGAGCGGCTTGAAGCGTCAACGTCGTTATTCTTCTAAATGAAGCACCTCTCATATTCTGTACGAGACGAAACTATGTGTTTCGTTCGTAATTATCGAAGTGCTCAGTTTAAAAATAATGTTATAGCATCACTAAAGAAGTCTTCATTCAGATACAATGATTTGAAATACATCGGACTGCATGGTATAAGGGAGATAACCGAAACTATATTCAAATGTAAGCTTCATTGAAGAGCCGTTAGTTGATTAACAAGGGTGACCGCTAAAACATGTTTGACTGTACGTTCAAAATTGCCACACCCAGTTTTTACTCGCATATAATCAGGGACTACTATACGTTTAAGTAGGCCAGCTAAAACTATTAAAGGATTATTGTGAAAAAAATATATGAGCCCTGTGGTGAAAGCCAGTTTTACCTTTGACACGGTAGAAGGGAAGTAACTCTGGTAACTTGTCTCTGCTCACTTGGGGACAACGATACGAGCCGGTGGCATATGACACAGTTCTTGGAGATACTGGCCCAGTAAAGGTTTGAGGTAATGTTTATCCTGGCTATGAAGAACCACAATTTCGCCAAATAGGGGACAGATATTGTTTCAAAACAGATGAACCGTCACACAAAAAGGAGTTCAAAAATAAGAATGGGGTTGATTGATTTGAAGATGCAGTACTGCCATCTACATCATCGTTGCCAGATTAACAGATTGAGTCGGCTTTGGAGGTCGGTTTTAGTCTTTCTAGAATGCTGTTACCGTCGGATTGTAAGAAATGAGACACGACATTGTTCCACGGTCCGGAATGGTGTTTGACAGAAGCTTATGTTGGAGCCAATATATGCCGAAGTATTTACTGAGGGTAAACTTTACATCACCAGATCCAATAAGAAGGAAACTGAACACCCGTGAGAATAATATGGACCTACTGACACAGGAGTACAGAGATGACAATATAGCCTATAGTAAAGAGGGCATATTAAGTACATAAATGACAAGCCGGTTAAACACTGACACTGCACGAAAATTGGGATTTAATTTACTAGTAAATTTCCTTAAATTTACTTAAATTCCGAAATTTACTTGCACTACAAGTAAATTTTGGAATTTAAGGAAATTTAAGGACATTTACTTCTAAATTAAATCCCAATTTTCGTGCAGTGTGACCATTTCACTTTATATGCCAGATGATTAACCCGTATGGTAAAATAAATAGAACAGAAACCATGATGTGAGTAAGATAAAACAATATGTTGCACAATAATGCATGGGTTTGGTTTGTTTAGGAAGCCATTGGTGTGCTTCATAGCATTTTCACGAAGCCAGGGATGCTATGCAACAAAGAAGGTGCAACTGCTAAGAGAGCATTGTACAACACAAATAGTACAATGACCTGTTTTGGCGTTGTTGCAATGTAGGGATGAGAGGCATTCTCCCGGCTTGGGACTGATGATAGAACGGGGAGGGGGGAGTGTAGTGAAAGTCGTTTGCCGTTTGTTGTTTAAACCATTCCTTTTGGTCAGTTGTTGCTGGGCCCAAAAACAACTATGGTGCGCAGTTTGGAGGAACCAGACGAAATGTGCAAATTACATATGCCTGTTGGACCCAGGAGGCAAAGTAAGACAGACGTGTTTTGACTTTAACCGATGACTGCGACAAGACAAGACATTTTAAGACCAAACGAATGATAATATAATGCAGGTTATACAGATACCTGCTGTACGGGTGAGTGGACACAGCAGCCCTTTAGTGCGAAAAGGTACATGTTGGCATCATGTGCAGTGAGGGTTCAGATCACCAACTCCATCTACTCAGTCTTACCAGCATCTACACAAGTTGACAGAATATTTTCACAAGCGTGTGCAAGATGCACAGACTGATCTGGATCTATAAT
Source organism: Serripes groenlandicus (assembly GCA_031761405.1). Lineage (NCBI taxonomy): Eukaryota > Metazoa > Mollusca > Bivalvia > Cardiida > Cardiidae > Serripes > Serripes groenlandicus. Next base: position 59,995,627 of record JASEVX010000011.1, on the reverse strand, counting down.
GCTCACGAAAGCCCATTTGTGCGCAGAGAAAGTCAATGTTTTAGGTAATTATAACATACACACATATAGGACAACTCGTGACTTTCACAAGGAAAATATCAAACTTGATTTATTTCCCTTTTTAAAGAAAAAACAACATCAAAAAGATATATATAATGTTTATGGCAAAACTTAATACTACGACATACATATACATATAATATTCCATATAGCTGCAATCCTCAAACCAGTCCATCATAAAATAACATAATATTAAGCCGATAAATGAAATTATATATTGGTAAATACTTCAAAGGATTGATATTATCTTTATCACATGACACTGCTTGTATCCGATCTAATATACCCATTACGTATTTCTTTATATGTAACATATGTTATATAACATGACCGAATCACTATTTTTGTAATTATCCGCGAATGTTTATAAGTTGGCTGAGAACGTGTATCCGGTAAACACAAACGTCACGATAGATGGACGAGGTAAAGGGACCATTATCGGTTATAACAATATTTTGTGATTAGTTAACTGTTTATTAAGTTTTACATGTTGGGATTATTTTCTGACCGCGAGAACCCGATTTTCTTTTTGTGTTTCGTCATGTGATAAAAAGAATCTGACATTCGTTATCATTTCATAAAATTGTATTAGATTCGTCCAAGAAGTTTGTTATTAACCAAAGGCTCGCTTAATAACAAATTTCTTGAACTCGTTTAATAAAACTTTATATGAAATGACAACTCATGTCAAAACCTATCTGAATCCTAACCTAACCTAACCTGAATCAACGGCCTTAACATATGTGGACAATGATCTCATTAAAAATACTATTTGGATACAAAGATGAAAATATTGTTATATATTTATATAATGCTCGCTTTAGGCAATTCTCTTTTTGTTCTACAGTGTTTTCAGAAGTTGGCCATTGCAAGGACATTAACATATATTAAATATAGTCATCCTCAATAAAAAAAAGAAACGTTATAAACCCTTTCCCACATACAACAAATCTGCAGCAGACGACTTTGAAAACATAGTGATAAAAACCTGAAAAATCTCCATAAAATATAGCTTAATTGTTAAATAAAGTTGAAAACATTGTGGTTAAAGGATAAATTGCTCATCATGAACAAGTTAACCTTTGGTCACACTGTTTTTAAAAAGTCGTCCTTTGCTACTGCGTCAAAATGTGTTTGCAGTGGGTAAAGGGTAAACCTGTGCCACCAGCATCCGACCCTTCAAGTTAAGGAATTGACTTCCTTTTGACATTTCCGATTATAGAAGCATTTTAACCCGTCTGCAGCAGACGGCATTTAAAAATGTTTTTGGCAAAAAAAAGAGTAGTTGCTCATGCTGATTAACTCTATTCAACAATTTCATAAGTAGATAGTTTATATTTTTTTGCTTAAATGTTTTCAAACTAGTCTGCTGCAGGTTTTGTATATGTGGGAAAGGCTTAACTGAGTATCCATTTACCATAAACTGATGAGGAGTAAACATTATAGAGAACGATTAGACAGCAGCCTGAATATTTTTACTGAATGAATACCGTGTAAACCTCGCACACGGCATGACAAGCAAATGTTGTACAAAAACACGCATGGTCGGATACGAGTCAACAGATACATGTTGTTTCAATGGATATCGATAAGAAAAAAATACAAAATATAACCTTGTAACAAATACTCCATGTCAAAAAAAAAATCTTCATTTCTTTCAGGGCAGTGAGTTATTATCCCGACTGCCTTGCTGGTGTCAGATCAAATGGACCAGTATTACCGGTATCTTACCAACGTCATAATGTTTGACGTTAGGAATACGAGAAGTGTGAATATACAATGCTCTCAATATACGTATTCAAACGAGGAAGCAAAATCTGAAAACTACGTAAGATGCAAACAAACACATGGTGTTTATAAAATTGACCGAATTTGCTGACCCCTTTGCACACGGACAATTACACCCTGGCTGACCATTTTGACCATTCTGTGTATTGTTCCACCCATTGTGTCCGTCACCTGGCCCAGAAGGCGGTATCACCTGTATCGGACGGTCGGATTCTCCCAGTTTGACTTCCTTGCCAATGGCTATATCAGAGCATCCATAGAACTCCTCCTGGTTGCCACATCCTGTAATTAATTACGGTAAGAACTGTACGTGAAGGTGTCAAGTTTAATTTAGGCTATTTGATACTGACAATGATGATGATGATGATGAAGGTGATGATAAAAGTTATCACATACAGAAACTATCAATATACATGAATGTAGTTTCCGAGTACTAAAGTTCAGTAGTTAGTGCCATAAAGTGATCTATAACCTAACCGGAAGAATATTCACAGGAAACAGATACATCTATTACCGTACATTGCTTAAAACCCTTTCCCTCATACGACAATTCGGCAGCAGACGACTTTGAACATATTTTGTCAAAACGTAGAAAATCTCTATAATTGAATGGATAACCTATGACTCAAAGTGGAAAACATTGTGGCAAAAGCAGAAATTAGCCGTCTGCTGCAGAGGCGTCAGAAAGCGTCTATATGAGGAACTAACTATATGAGGGAAAGGGTTAAACAAACCATTCCGATGGTGTCTGTATCCATGCTGTCCGATTCAAGTTGTCTATTAGTATCAGAAAAGGGTCTGTGTCTAAGTGATGTACAGTCCAGATTCCTATCAATGTGTTCAGAAACACTGCTTGCAAATACAGTCGAACCTTGGATTAGCAATTCCCTGTCTATAGCGACCATTCTTTTAGCTTCCCAATTAGTCATTTTCTGTGTAAATGACCCTGCTATTAAAGACCACCTTAAAGCAAGACCATATGGTTCCCTTCCCATGGATGGTCTTTAAACACAGGTTTGACTGTACCCTAAAGTTGGTTTTATTTAGAGCATAACTCAAATAACTATCAGACCGTTTTAGTAATACTCAAATCGGAACAATCCTGGTGAAGTTTCAGTACATAACATACGTTGATTGTAAACCTAGTCCATAATATATTATAATTGAGACACATTTCGAAATTTGGTACCTAATTATCTATCCGAAACGGGGTCATATATAAGGTAAGCTGGCGTATAACTAAGAGCGATACAAATTTCATTGTTTCTTTACATATTTATTTAGGACTTAATGTCGCTGAACTCCAGATGGAGATCAAAATTTGAAGTGTTGAAACTTCTGCAAATATTGTTACAACAAAGTAAGAAATAAATAGTTCAAAGCCATTGTTTGGCAATTATGTTGAAAAGTCATGAAAATGTACAACATTTGGCTTACTGGGTATGTCTACCCAGTAAAGATGAAGTATAAACGATCAATATTTAGATGTTTATTATACTGGAATGTGAAATTGTTTCTCTAATTTTATACCAGAATTAGGATTTTAATATTTCAAGACAACATTTAAGCAGTTTTAAAACTTTGACTGCACTATCTATTATCTGGAGTTCAGAACCTTTAAGGATATACAGATGGGTAGCGAAGACTCTGGTGAGACTGTAAAAGTGCTCGCCTGAATCTTAACTATGCATAGATCTATGTTTTAAGACCCCAAAGGGTAAAGTGAGTCTCATATAAACTTTGTTACAGAAGTTATGAAGCACGTGTGTACTGTTTATGTTTATGACACCTCGTGTCTGCGGAATTCAAATTTTGACCCCGCTTTCACGGAAATAGAGCCGGGTACCTTTGGATATGTACATCACCTCTGGGCTACTTTCTCCCATTATTTACCTATACATCCTGTACCATTAGGTTCCGTGCCCCAGCTATTTCCAGCATGGTAGCGCCACTGGAGGACACACGCACTACACTTCAGACCAGCCGGTAACGTCAGGTTGTATTCAAAAAGACCCGGGTTTTCAGATATCATAAATTTTGTTTCTCCGGTGTGGTCAGCTAGGATATTTTTGTCAAAGCAATCTTGCTCGACTCTTTTTAACTTTACGTCATTTTGGCATAGTTTGAATTGGAAATAACCTGTGGTAAAAAAAAAAAAAAAAGCTTATACTTGGTACCGCTGAAAACATTTCGAAAATGGAGAAATTTCTCAAAAGAAGATAGATGTCTCTCCATTTTATAAAATTAACTCATATCAACATCTTAATACACTATGGAACGCCGGCACTGTCTTTAGAAGTGATGAAACTCCATTATTATGTCTGTTTGTTATTACATTATGTACAACGATCTTTACATGTTGTGCAAACATAATTATATTATGTCAGTATATGGTTATGTGTTGTGGTTTTGTACTTATATTCTGACAGTTTTTATTATGTTATGTCGGTACATCTTTACATTATGTAGATACATCTTTACATTATGTCGGTACATCTTTACATTATGTCGATACATCTTTATATTATGTAGATACATCTTTATATTATGTAGATACATCTTTATATCATGTGCTTGCTTTATTATATTATGTCCATACTTTATTATATTATGTGAATACATCTTTACATTATGTAGATACATCTTTATATTATGTGGATACATCTTTATATTATGTCGATACATCTTTATATTATGTGAATACATCTTTACATTATGTAGATACATCTTTATATTATGTGGATACATCTTTATATTATGTGGATACATCTTTATATTATGTAGATACATCTTTACATTATGTAGATACATCTTTATATTATGTAGGTACATCATTACATTATGTAGATACATCTTTATATTATGTAGATACTTTATTGTGCGCTGTGTTTACTTTATTACATTATGTCCATACTTTATAACATTATGGCCATACGTTTATACATTATGTGCATACTTTAGTATAGTGTGTGCACAAATTATTATATATTATTTCGCCTCACACGAAATTCTAGCAATTTCATTGGTTAAAGCGTGTCAGAAATATATATTTCTATAGGGGGTGAGTAAATTCCATAGGGGGTGAGTAAAGTAAAAAAGTCAGTTCAAAGGTTGGTTTTCGTAAAGTGGCTTTCAAATGTTACCAGTTGCCCAGAAAGAAATGAAATGAATTGAAATAAATATGTTCATGTTGAACCGGTGTATTTTTTTAAATAATATATCTATTCCAATTCTTTAATCAATATTGATAGATCTTTTACTCATGACGTCATATTATGCTACCAACAAATATCAACAAGTTACAGTATAGTTCAGTTTAAAGTGGTCGACGAAATAAATACATTATTGGGTTTGTTACTGACCCACTACGGAAATATAGTGGGTCTGTTGGACTATGTGCGACTTATTTTTCGATCCAACATGACAAATGTTTGAACAAGGACTGAATTTGATGGAAATTAATGTTCTTATGAATTTCAATGAATATTTGAACATACATTGAACCTCTGAAGTGTTCAGAGGCTTTTGAAACTTGACCTTGTGATCTAGTTTCTGACTCCACATACATGTAATCGCGTTTATAGATTGACCTAGATTTGATGACGTAAATATTCATAAAGATACGGATTTGATATAAAATATGTTCTCTACAGTTTCCATAAGGAATTTGAGACGAACACAGTTTATTTAAGGTAGATAACTAGTAATTTAAATGATGTCCAGTACATACACAATATAAGTCTAAGGGGACATAACTCTTTGTGTTTTAAAGCAATCTTTGTTTCACTTGCCGTCTAGCCTTTCAATATGTAGGTTAACATTTCCATACAGTTTTAATCAAATCCATCCACCAATGCCTTAAATATGGCACAGGACGACAGACGAACGGACGGACGGACGGACAGACGGACAGACGGACGGACAGACGGACGGACGGACGGACGGACGGACGGAAGGTAAACGACAAACATATCCCATTCATATTTGCCCATGATTAACAAAGTAGTAGATAATGTCCATGCAATATTATATTGTTTAGTTAGTTGTTTTTCTTATATTCTGTCGTGACGTTATTACATCTTGTGCTATCTGTGGTAACTTTATATGATGTGCAAACGTTGTTATATGTTGTGGATAGTTTAAGCAGGGTGATATTCCGCCTTGACACCGGAAATAAAAGCGCGAATGTACGGAATGTGACGGTAATGTGATCCGTAAAGGGTAACGCCCGTAAAGCAAACAATTAAAATGGCGTCGCCGTGGCAACAGGCCTCCTTGGCCAATTTTCTTCAATCTATTAAACTAGGAGAGTTATTGAAAATATAAATATGTATCTACATAATATAAAGATGTATTTATATAATATAACGATGTATCCACATAATATAAAGATGTATCTACATAATGTAAAGATGTATCCACATAATATAATAAAGTATGGACATAATGTAAAGATGTATCTACATAATACAAAGATGTATCTACATAATATAAAGATGTATCTACATAATATAAAGATGTATCTACATAATATAAAGATGTATTTACATAATATAAAGATGTATCCACATAATATAAAGATGTATCTACATAATGTAAAGATGTATCCACATAATATAATAAAGTATGGACATAATATAATAAAGCAAGCACATGATATAAAGATGTATCCACATAATATAAAGATGTATCTACATAATATAAAGATGTATCTACATAATATAAAGATGTATCTACATAATATAAAGATGTAACGACATAATATAAAGATGTATCTACATAATATAAAGATGTATCTACATAATGTAAAGATGTACCGACATAATATAAAGATGTATCTACATAATGTAAAGATGTAACTACATAATATAATAAAAACTGTCAGAATATAAGTACAAAACCACAACACATAACCATATACTGACATAATATAAATATGTTTGCACAACATGTAAAGATCGATGTACATAATGTAATAACAAACAGACATAATAATGGAGTTTCATCACGTCTAAAGACAGTGCCGGCGTTCCATAAAATATGGATATTTTCTTTAAAACATGGATCAATAATCAAATAATGTTGAGAACGATGTGGCAAAAGGTGAAATTGCTCATTTCGAAATTGTGCTTGCTTCACCATGTCCAACGAGCGCCGCCAGTATTGATGTATGCCCTTCCGATAATGCGATGGTAGAAGGGAACCGACATAGTAGGGGCAGTTAACTCCGATATTGTTGTATATCTGACCCTAACGTGTAATGTTGGGGGCAGGTTACTCCATTATTGGTGTATATCTGACCCTAACGTGTAATGTTAGGGGCAGGTTACTCCATTATTGGTGTATATCTGACCCTAACGTGTAATGTTAGGGGCAGGTTACTACATTATTGGTGTATATCTGACCCTAACGTGTAATGTTAGGGGCAGGTTACTCCATTATTGGTGTATATCTGACCCTATAATGTAATGGTAGAAGTAGATAACTCCATTATTGGTGTATACCAGACCCTTTAATGTAATGGTAGGGGCAGGTTTCTCCATTATTGGTGTATGCAAGACCCTTAAATGTAATGGTAGGGGCAGGTTTCTCCATTATTGGTGTATGCCATACTCTTTAATGTAATGGTAGGGGCATATTACTCCAGTATTGGTGTATGCAAGACTATTTAATGTAATGGTAGGGGCAGGTTACCCCATTATTGGTGTATGCTAGACCCTAGAATGTAATGGTATTGGGCAGGTTACTCCATTATTGAGTGGCAGGTTATTCCATTAGTGGTGTATGCCAGACCCTCAAATGTAACGGCAGGTTACTCCATTATTGGTGTATGCCAGAACCTAAAATGTAATGGCAGTGGCAGGTTATTCCATGATTGGTGTAGGCCATATTCTTTAATGTAATAGTAGGGGCAGGTTAATCCATTATTGGTGTATGCCTGACCCTATTATGTAATGGTAGAGACTTAATACTCCATCATTGGTGTATGCCTGACCCTATAATGTAATTGTAGGGACTGAATACTCCATTATTGGTGTATGCCTGACCCTATAATGTAATGGTAGGGACTGAATACTCCATTATTGGTGTATGCGGGAGCCTATAATGCAATGGTAATGTAATTTTTACTCCATTATTTGTGCATATCTGACTGTGCATATCTGACCCTTTAATGTAATGGTAGGGGCAGGTTACTCCGTTTTAGGATATGCCTGACCCTATGAAATAGTAGGGACTGATTACTCCATTATAGGTGTATGGCTGGCCCTATAATGCATTAGTAATGTAATTTTAACTCCATTATTGGTGTATGTCTGACCCTATAATATTCTGGAAGGGACTAAATACTCCATTAGTAGGGTATGTCTGACCCTATTATATAATGGTAGGGAAAGATTACTCTATAATTGGTCTATGCTTGACCCTAAAATGCAATGGTAATGTGATTTTAACACCATTATTGGTGTATGCTCGACGCTATAATATAATGGTAGGGACTAAATACTCCATTGTTGGTGTATGTATGACCCTATAATTAAATGGTAGGGACTAAATACTACAGTATTGGTGTATGTCTGGCCCTATAATTAAATGGTAGGGACTAGATACTCCATTATTGGTGCATGTGTCTGACACTATAATATAATGGTAGGGACTGAATACTCCAGTATTGGTGTATGCCTGACCCTATAATGTAATGGTAGGGACTGAATACTCTAGTATTGGTGTATGCCTGACCCTATAATATAATGGTAGGGACTGAATACTCCATTATTGGTGTATGCCTCACCCTATAATGTAATGGTAGGGACTGAATACTCCAGTATTGGTGTATGCCTGACCCTATAATGTAATGGTAGGGACTGAATACTCCATTATTGGTGTATGCCTCACCCTATAATGTAATGGTAGAGCCTATATACTCCATTATTGGTGTATGCCTGACCCCATAATGTAATGGTAGGGACTTAATACTCCATTATTGGTGTATGCCTGACCCTATAATGTAATGGTAGGGACTGAATACTCCAGTATTGGTGTATGCCTGACCCTATAATGTAATGGTAGGGACTGAATACTCTAGTATTGGTGTATGCCTGATCCTATAATGTAATGGTAGGGACTGAATACTCCATTATTGGTGTATGCCTCACCCTATAATGTAATGGTAGGGACTGAATACTGAATACTCCAGTATTGGTGTATGCCTGACCCTATAATGTAATGGTAGGGACTGAATACTCTAGTATTGGTGTATGCCTGACCCTATAATGTAATGGTAGGGACTGAATACTCCATTATTGGTGTATGCCTCACCCTATAATGTAATGGTAGGGACTGAATACTCCATTATTGGTGTATGCCTCACCCTATAATGTAATGGTAGGGACTGAATACTCCAGTATTGTTGTATGCCTGACCCTATAATGTAATGGTAGGGACATAATACTCCAGTATTGGTGTTTGTCTGACCCTATAATGTAATGGTAGGGACTGAATACTCCAGTATTGGTGTTTGTCTGACCCTATAATGTAATGGTAATGTAATTTTATCTCCATTAGTGGTGTATGCCAGACCCTGTAATGTAATAGTAGGGACTGATTACTCCATTATTGATGTAAGTATAACCCTATAATGATATGTTTACTCCATTATTGGTGTATGTCGGACCCTATAATGTTATGGTAATGTATCTTTTTCTCCATTATTGGTGTATGTCTGACCCTATAATGTGTTATGGTAATATAAAAAAAAATCTCCATTATTGGTGTATGCCTGACCCTATAATGTAATGGTAGGGACTGATTACTCCATTATTGGTATATGTATGACCCTATGAATTAATCTTTACTGCATAATTGGTGTATGCCTGACACTGTAGTGTAATGGTAGGGACTGAATACTCCATTATTTGTGCATGTCTGACCCTTAAATGTAATGGTTGGGGCAGGTTACTCCATTGTAAGAGTATGTATGACCCTATTATATAATGGTATGGATTACTCCATTATTGGTGTATTGTCTGACCCTATAATGTAATGGTAATGTAATATCTACTCCATACTTGGTGTATGCCTGACCCTGTAATGTAATGATAGGGACTGATTACTCCATTATTGGTGTATGTCTGACCCTATAATGTTAGGTTTACTCCATTATTGGGGTATGTCTGACCCTATAATTTAAGAGTAATGTAATTTTTACTACATAATTTGTGTATGCCTGACCCTGTAATGTAATGATAGGGACTGATTACTCCATTATTGGTGTATGTCTGACCCTATAATGTTAGGTTTACTCCATTATTGGGGTATGTCTGACCCTATAGTTTAAGATTGATGTAAATTTTACTACATAATTTGTGTATGCCTGACCCTGTAATGTAATGATAGGGATTGATTACTCCATTATTGGTGTATGTCTGACCCTATAATGTTAGGTTTACTCCATTATTGGGGTATGTCTGACCCTATAATTTAAGAGTAATGTAATTTTTACTCCATAATTTGTGTATGCCTGACCCTATAATGTAATGATAGGGACTGATTACTCCATTATTGGTGTATGTCTGACCCTATAATGTTAGGTTTACTCCATTATTGGTGTATGTCTGACCCTATAATGTAATGGTAATGTAATTTTTACTCCATAATTGGTGTATCCCTGACACTTTAATATAATGTTGGCGGCAGGTAACTTTAGACGAAAAAAAAAAAAACAATCAGTGCTTGGCCAGGTGACAGACTCTTTTCGCCTCCTGTGGATTTTCTGTTTCATGAATCATTGCTAAATACCTCTATCCCCCTGAGACTTTTAAAATGTGTCGGCCCAAATTCGCCTGCATGAACTGTGCAAGCTGATATGGGTCGATACATTACGCAATAGTCAATCATGTTGGTTTTCTCGTGGAACGCCTTATATGGCTGTATCTAAACATTCTCATATAAATGGACAGAACTTGTCAGAGGGTATATGTAAATAACTCTCTTAATTGGTCAAAAGTGCAGCCCCTAATCTTGGTCAACTCGGGTCGCAAATATCACTTGGTTGACCTTCGTAGGACACGGCAAATAACACGTGGTTGACCTTCGTATGACACGGCAAATGTTCGTATTTGTGTTCTGCGAAAACCAACCTTAACATTATATATTACACGTGCGTGAAAAGACATTCCTGCGCATCCATGGTAAGAAACCCTGTAGATTTTATGGTACAAAATTGTATTGAACTATTCTAAGACTAATGGGCGAACATTGCAGAGCCAGATCAGATTGGTCGGGTCTAATTGTTGATCTGAATCTACATTGTTCGTAAATGGCTTACTGTTGGTTTCGCATAGCTCAGCTTAAGGTGACATTTGAAATAACGTCGTTTTTTTATGTCAAAACGCACGTTCTTGCGACAATGTTATTGTGGTTAAAAACATCCAACTACTTTCCTGTTTGAAGGGGTAATTGGATAAATTTAACAACAAACTGCAAGGCATGCACTTAAATGTACCTGCGTGGTTTAATCAAATCCATTAAACTGCCATGACAGTGTACATAGTGCATGTGAAACGTGTTGAACTCCAGATGTAGATCAAAATAATAAATTTTGAAATGTTGAAACGTCTGAAAATATTGTTAATAGCCACAACAGAGTAAGTAATTAATAGTTCAAAACTGTGTTGGCAGTAAAAGTTGAAAGTCAGGAAAATGTACAAAATTTGCCTTACTGGGTATGTCTACCCAGTAATAATGAAGCATAAACGATCAATATTTAGATGTTTATTGTACTCGTACGTGAATTTATTACTCCCAGAATTATGGCTCTAATATTTCTAGACAACCTTTGAACAGTTTTTAAAACTGAGACTATACTACCGAGCTATAATCTTGGAGTTCAGCACCTGTGAACATAGACAAAGGTGACAATCGGGGCAATGTAGTGTAGTGTCTGGATGTGGTGGCAAGACATGATTGCCCGGTTAGCTCAGTTGGTTAGAGCGCCAAGCTAGTATTATGGGAGTCGTGGGTTCGAGCCCCACATCGGGCGGACATTTTTCCACTCTTATGTTACTTTAGTAGTTAAGTCTTACCTTTATGGTTGGCCGTTAGTAAGACTGATGTATTGAGGACCTGTCCAACATTATATTTCCTAGTAATGATACCGTTGGCGTATTTCCCCGATGGCCCCTCGTTCTCCCGTTTACTGTCGAAGGGATCACCACATACTCCACATTTTCCTCCATTTTTCATATACTGTGTCTAAAATAAGGTTGAGTGACATCAAAAGTGTGTGTCACCGAATTTATTTCAAAGGGGCTGAACTCCAAATGGAGATCAACAGTTTGAAATGTTGAAACTTCTGAAAATATTGCTTATAGATACAACACAATTAGTGATAAATAGTTCAAAGCTATTTTGCAGTAAATGTAGAAAATCAGACAATTGAAAGTCAGAAACATGTTCACAATTTGGCTTACTGGGTAGACATACCCAGTAAAAACAACTTTTAAACAGTCTTAAAACTTTGACTAAACTATCTATAATCTGGAGTTCATCACCTTTAATCTGACATATAGATCCATTTCTATATGAACATCAATGATTTGTTTACACATGTTCTTCAGGATTATTTGTCGATAAAAAACCAAACAAATTCAAAATATGAAATACATTTTGCAAAATATAGAAGGCATAGCTATAATGGTGTTTGTGATATGTTAAAAGGGTAATTAACTGAACTTTTTCATGACTTTCAATTGACTGTTTTTTATCCTTATTGCAGAACTAGTTTTGAACTACATGTAATTATTTCTTACTTTTATGTCACTATTAGCAATATTTTCAGAAGTTTCAAAATTACAAACTGTTGATATCCATCTGGAGTTCAACACCTTTAAACAAAAAATACGACCGCGGTCAGGCTGATCTATCAAATAGCCAACTTGCCCCCTCAAAACCTTTGTTTGCGTAGAAATAAGTGTAAAATATTGCATTGAATATGTGACAATGAGGGTTGGAACCTGTGGATTTACATGGAAAGAAAGAAGAAACTTAATTGGTGCAAACTGACCTATAAGGAATAATAAGATAAGCTACGTCAGACTAAGATAAGGGGCATTTTTCATGTTCTAAAATCTTTAAATGACATTCAAACCCTATGTTGTGGGTACTCAAAAGAATCGTCTCAGTGAGACGCTTCTTTTGAGTACCCACACCATAGGATTACGTTAAGTCATAAGAGAAATATTGTTGGGAAAAGACCTGTTCACTCCCTCTTATCTTGTTCTCTGCGTCAGACAAAATACAATCTTGAGAGGTTTTGGAATTCATAGCAATTACGATTCAATCGTCTTCTTGTATATGAGCCGTTCCACGAGAAATCCAACTCTCTTGTTGACTCTGCGTAAAGTTTCGACCCAAATCAGCCTAAGCATGCCGCGACAGACACGTTTCGCCTCCTGTAGATTTTTCTGTTTAAGGAATCATAACTCTATACCGCTATCCCCCTGAAACGGAATATATCGGCCCGACTTAGCCAGCACGGACTGCGCAGGCTGATCTGGGTCGGTACATTACGCAGAGTCCATAATGATTGTTTTCTCGTGGAACGGCTCGATTATATAGTCGGCTTTCGGTCAAAATCGTTTTCTCGAGGCTTCTCATACAGGCAAAGCTAAAGACAATCTAAATAGATGTAGGTATAATACAAATAATAATTTATTTTTTTAGAAAAATTATGGCAAAAGGAGAACTTGATCGATATGAGCAATGGCTACCGGTTTTAACTACAACGTGTTTTAGAGTCGTACGACTACACGACGTATCTATCACACAGTTCTGGGGGTTGAATTACGCGTGACGTTACCAAAAATACTTACTGAAAAACCTCCGCAGAAGAGTTGATTGTCGTTGTAGTTGGGAGGGTTGTTGTATCCCAATCGCCACATCGAGGACCGAGACGGCGGCTCCATTAAACTTCCATGACCGTCCGCCATTTTCAAGATGGCGGAAAGTACGACTACAGAACGAAGGTACATCTTTGAGTGTAACATGAAGTTTCTAAAAGATGTTTCCTGTAACAGAAGAGAAGTAGACGTACGAAATAATCATGTCTGTGATCAATTTCATGTTTCTTATGAAGCAGCAATATATGAAAAAATCACAGAAAAGTGAGCTTTTGCCTAAAATGTTTCCTTATTACTATTGTTAATATACTTAATGTGTAAATATTTCAATCATAAATGATTAATGTACTGTTTTACGCATTTAAAATTAAATTAATTGATTTGCATATTTAACAGACACCATATATCCAAAATCACTTGAGCCTCATTCAGTGTGAAGATGAGGAGCTATAATTTAAACGTTTCACCGGATGTCAAATCATTATAATATTTTAGTTGGAGTTGGACAAAAGAAAGTTATTTTCGTCTGTCACAGTTTCGTTATTTATTTTTCCGTTTCCCACATGCAGACGTATATTAACGCATTTACAGCGGGACGGTATCTTAATACAGTATGGCAAAAGAAGAATGTCCTTATTATGTTTCCAAAATTCAATAGTTACAAGTATAAAGATCTACCAAAGTTTTGCCTATACATGTTCAAAGTCGTCTGATGTATATGAGGACACGGGTAAACCCATAGTAATGTACACTACTGTACTAAATACGTAAACAAATACAATATACGAGGAAATAAGATACTCCTTAACTCTTTCAGCGCCAAAGGCAATATTGAGGTTTTTGCAAACAATGCAGATTCAGATGAATCAGCTCGTAACGAGCTGTCTTACCTTAAATCAGCATTGTTTGCCTTTTAGTTATCAAAATAGTCCAAACTGTTATTACATGAGAAATTGAGACGCCCGATTTTGGACATGGAAGAGTCTACTTTAAACAATTCGGCGCTTAAAGAGTTAAAACGATGGTACGTACCAATGTATATATGTCCTTTTACAGAGCGTGATTTAACACTTTCCTACATACATCACATCTCTAAAAACTTACGACATTGAAAATCCTTAGGCAAACATATGGACAACCGCCATTGAAGAAAATTGTGGCAAATAGGAAAAATTGCTACACTATACTGCGGATAAAACATTATCATCCTAAAAACATGTTAATGTATCCATGCACATGAGGAAACGGGTAAACCCATAGTAATGTACACTACGATACTAAATACGTAAACAAATACAATATACGATGAAATAAGATACGCTCATTAACATGATGGTACGTAACAATGTATATGTCTTAACACTTTCCTACATACATCACATCTCCAAAATGTACAACTTCGATAATCCTTAGGCAAACCTATGGACAACCGCCATTAATGAAAATTGTGGCAAATAGGAAAATTGCTAAGTATGCTACGGATAAAAATCATTTTAAAAAACATGTTAATGTATCCATGACACATTCACAATATAAGAGGTACGTTACGACATGCATGACAAGTTAAAACCAATCTACTGCAACAAATAATCACATAAAAACCCGTACCTCACTTCACGTCACTGTAATAAGTATAGTTTATTCTTTTCAGACCGGTTGATTCACTATATTAACGATAAAAAAATAAGAAGTTTACAAGTAAATTGAGATAAAACAGTTGACAACATACCCCTGTGTATACAGTATCAGACGGTGTATATACTAACATAAGTAATACAACTATTATAAATATTCGCAAACATATAGTTTTTTATTCAACATCATAGTCAACGTATGAACACACATACATCTTACACCAAACCGATGTTTGATCAAAATAAGAACACACCTGTAATAATGCTGGCTTCTAAATGAAAGTGATGTTTACCTCTTTTATCCACAATCGTAATACTATACTGAGGTTTTTGCAAAGTTTAGAGATTTAGGTTTCGTTATGATAACTTATCTCACATGAAATCGGAATTGTTTCTCTTTTAGTTCTCAAAATAGTTCAAAACGTTTATTACATGAAAAATGGACACGTCCGATTTCAAACATGAAAGGGTCTACTTTATGAAAATCGTCGCTGAAAGCGTTAAAGTGTCTCTCCATAAACACCCGTTTACCTGATACGGGTATTATACATGAACAGTTCCGCGAGAAAACCAAATGTATCGACCCGGATCAGCCGAGGCATACCGCACAAGCTAACCCCCGGACAGACACTTTTCGCCTCCTGCGGATTTTCTAGTTCAGGAATCATTACCCTGTACCTCTTCCCCCTGAGACGGAATGTGTCGGCCTGGATTAGCCTGCGCGGATTGCACAGGCTGAGGCCATAATTTTGTTTTTCTTGTGTATATAAGCCGTGTCTGACGAGTAGGGGTAGTTTGATTGATTGGGGTTTAACGACGTTTTAAGTCATATAACGGCGACCAGTTCACCTGCTCGTGTGTTTCCTGGCTTTCTCACACCAGCACTCCACACAACAATCTTTCCAAGCAACTGGTTGCTTTTCCACATATACTGTTAGCCGCTCATTGGTGGAAGACGAATGACGAAAGTCACAGTGACATTTGTCAAACATCGGAAAGAATGTTGGCCGAGCTGGGGTTCGAACTCACAACCCCTGGATTGCAGCTCTAGTCGTTACCGAAGCGGGTTACATGAGTGTAAAGCTAGAGAGGCTATATTTCCAGGTGTTTTTTTCAACAGATACATATATGACTTAATCCCACGTAGACGGGCGGTGAAGACTCTGGTGAGACTGTGCTGCTTCACGGACTCGACTGGGTCTTCACTGAACATAGATGCATAAATACATCCAATTATCTAGACGCGGCGCGTATGACATCTTTAATTAACTTCGTCTATTTTCAAAATGTCACTGGAAAGTAATGTAATCTCTTAAAATGCGGAAGTGAAATTTGATATACAGGGGAAACAAAAATGTCAGAAAATCTCCAACTCCTCACAATGTTTTTAAATGTTTCCATTATGCATCAAATGTCAACTCTATCCGGGATAGGATGAATTTCTTCCCACATTTTATAAACACGAAACTAATATATCCAAAAACAAATACTATAAAAATCCTCAAATATTTAAGTTCATTTCCTCACCTTCGCCATACCTGTCAGCTTCCCATGACAACACAAAAATGCCGAAACAGAATGTGTTGTGAACAATGAAATATTGCGGAAAGATATTCGTCATAGTTTCGAAGGGTTTTGTATCCATGAAACCACTCCCGATTAAAAGAGCCTGTCCATGAGAAAAGGGTACATAATGGTTTCTGTGAACGGTGCATAAACAGATATGCCTGTACATCCACACAGTGCGATCCTTATCTCCACGACATATTAAGTACATAAGTCTGTCGGATGCTTCGGTCAAGCTGTATATATTCTGAAGAACCTGAATAGATGGCATAGCTGATCTGTACCTACACTCGACCTGTTCCCTTTCCCATGGACAGGTCGATAAGGTATTTAATCCGTGAACTGATACAGACGTCATTATCCGCCTCTGAAGCAGCCGGAGATTTGAAAGCATTGAGTATTTGTTTAACCCTTTCCCTTATACGACAATTCTGCAGCAGACGACTTTATACATATTTTGTCAAAAAATAGAAAATCTCTATAATTGAATGGATAACCTATGACTAAAAGTGGAAAACATTGTGTCAAAAGGAGAAATTGCTCGTTTTGAGCAATTTCTTCTTTTGTCACTATGTTTTCATAAAGCCGTCTGCTGCGGAGGCGTCAGAAAGCGTCTATATGAGGGAAAGGGTTAACAGATGTTTCAACTGCGTATCTGAGAGATATTTAGTGTAGCTCTTACCTTCCCTCTCAAGCTTTTCATTTGAATATTGTAAAGTCTTATATATATGTAATTAAAAAATAATTATTGTTTTACCAAACTCCGTATCAATATCATACCAAATGTCCAGATATATCTATTTCAATATTTGTTCTCGAATATTTTCTAAACAGATGTGCTTTAAAACGAAATATCCTACCTCCTCATACGCCCGTACGACAAAGAAGCGGATTAGACAGTGTATTTTTACAGGGTCAAACGGATGCCCAAAGTCCGCCGAAAGAGACTAATTAGATCACATGAACAAAAACAACACTTCATCTAAAGATATACTTACAAACGTTATTACTCCGCCATGTTTAAGAAGGGCCGAACAAATATCAAATCGAACACATTTCGCCAGATCACGGATATAATCGCAAATCGAACGCGTCCATGGAAAACGAGTACAAATTGACTAGGATCAGTCTTTACACCACCTCCGTCTTATCAGAATATACACAGGTTGACAGAAGCTTCTAACTAGATGATGTAAATAATATGTGAACGGTGGATATCTTGGTCAGACTACAACATGTGGATACACATGGTGATCTGGGTCTACACTATTCATAAAAGTTAACCTGAACCTCACCGCACGACTAGGCTCGATTGCACTTAACACAGTCGGATGTTGATGATCTTCGTCACGGATATGATTCAGTCATGACACATATACATTAAAGTTATTAAAGACGTACAATCCACCCACCAAAACAGTTTCTGACTTATGTCGACTACTTCCGTGTCTAAGTTACACAACTAACACGTCACGTTCCAGTTGTTCGCTACAATGGACTCGAACGCATTTCTCATAAATAGTATATTAGGGATTTTTATATTATTATTTAACGCCGATTTCAACACTATTTCAGTTATATCACGGCGCAAGTTCACTTATACATGATCCCTGGGTACAATGAATACAGTACTAGGGTAGAAAATGTGCCTTTCCCAGGGGCACCCACCATGACCGCCTTGACTGGGGATAGAACCCGGGGCGCATTGTTTAAATCCCCGACTCTAAATACTCGCTCAAGGCGGATTCCCCTTCTACATAGAAAATGATGCGTTTGCGTTATATAACATATCGGCTCGAATTAGAAGAACTTGCATACAAACTATTGTCCGTTCTCCGCGGTATATCGTATAGCGGAGAACAATTGTCTCAGCAGGGTTTTATACAAAACTAGTTTGACAAGTTTGTGCCACGTAACTGACGCAATTTGTTCCAACTACGAATCATGTCGCTTAAATGGAAGCCAACAAAGGTCGACTTCACAGTAGGCTTCGTTTCACACCCAAGATTTTCAGCGCAAGACAAAGAATCGGCATCTATTTGAGCCGTTCCGTGAGAAAACCAACAATATGGAATTTGCGTAATATATCGACCAAGATCAGCTTGCGCAATCCGCGCAGTCTTATCCGGACCGACACATTTCGTCTCCGGGGGATAGAGTTATCATTCTTGGAGACCATTTGCGAGTGGTGCAGGTCGAGATCTGCACTGGATCTCTGGAGTTCGTGATTGAGTGAATGCAATCCACACCTTTATATGATAACTGTTGTATCATGCTTGATGCTTTCTTGACCGTCCACACGAGGTCAACAAATAACGTATTTAGAAGTATGGTTTCGTATCTTTAGTTTTTCTAAATGGACCTCTTTCAACAGTTTATAAGTTATATGAGGATACTCCCTAAGGTTACTTACCAGAACTATCGGTGCTATTATTTACCCTAACACCGATGCATATTGGCCCATAAGTCGTAATTATATTCCGGCGGCCCTGAGTGCCAAGGAGGAGAACCATGTCTGTAAGTTTTAACGTATTTTGTATGACCCGACCGGGGATTGAACCCTGCTGTCCCACTCCCAATACGGACACTCTTATTACCCTTTACCACGGAGATGGTTTCGTATTTTGTAATGATCTGGCTCTCTCGTTCTGAACTTTAAGTGGTAGGCCTACACTATAATTAGTATCCGGTATCTATAATGTACCCTTACCTTGTGAATAACAATGTGAATACTAAAGTGTCCACTTTATGCATCAAAACAGTCTCATCAATCGTACTCATTGTTCATGATTTGTTTGTGATTTGTTGCCGCCTTCATCAATTGTCGGTTATATCACGGCGCTTCCTGGGTAAGTAACCAGTACTACTTATCCATTTGTCCTGATACCAGGGAGTCAGGCGTATTGCTATGCTCGCAACTCTGGTTGCCAATGAGTAGAGACATTTATAAGTAAGTAACCAGTACTTCTTATCCGTTTGTCCTGATACCCGGGAGTCGGGCGTATTGCTATTCTCGCAACTCTGGTTGCCAACGAGTAGAGACATTTCTACCAGTTAACTCTTTCTAACATACAACAAATCTGCAGCAGACGACTTTGAACATATTTTGTCAAAACAATGGAAAATCTCTATAATTGAAAGGATAACCTATGACTAAAAGTGGAAAACATTGTGGCAAAAGGAGAAAATGCTTGTTTTGAGCGAATCCTCGTTTTGCCACAATGTTTGCAATATTCGTCTGCTTTAAAAAAAAAAACGTCTTTATGAGGGATATACCCGATTTGGGATCATTGCCTACACTGTGATAAACAATGGATGCACCTTTTGTATAACCCTGTCCCCCATACAACAAACCTTCAGCTGAAGCTAGCAAAGACTGTGAATTTCTCTAAAATTATAGTACACTTATTGAATAGAGTACATACAATGTAACAATATTGCTGCAAAGTGGAACATTTCTCTCATTATGAAAAAAATTATCCTTTTGCCACAATGTGTTCAATGGTCGTCTGCTTTAGAGGCGTCAAAAAGCGTCTGTATGAGGAAAGGGTTAATACCCGACTGGAGATTATTGCCTACACTGTGATAAACAATGGATGCACCTTTTGTATATTTATAGGTTATTTAACAGTGTTCTGTACAATACGGATATATATTTGGACGAGTACACAGCTTGGAAAATCATATTGGACGAGCCGCTAGGCGAGTCCAATATGATTTTCCAAGCTGTGTACGAGTCCAAATATATTCCGTATTGTACAGAACACTGTTAAATGATCTTTTTATTCTATACCTCGACTTTTTCCCCAAAATATATTTTGTATTGTGCAGAATAATGTTAAATGACCTTTTTATTTTATACCTTCAAATAATTTCTGACACAAAAAGTGTTTTTTGGTTTCTGTTCAATTACAAAGTCATCTATTTCAGAATCGGATAACATTTTAGTTTCAGTGTTACTCCTTGTTTGCAAACGACAATAATGATCCGGTGACAACAGGAGCTTTATCGTAACGCTTTATCTAGAGCGCCTGTCGATTCAGACTTTCATTCGGAACCTTTTCAGGTGTTTCGGTCTTTATCATAGGTTTAACATGGGACCTGTGAATCGTACAATACGACAAAAATACGGGTTATTTTGTACGCGCGTGCGTCCCGATACGGAAATATATTGTACGGTCACATGATTCGAATGAGCGTCTACGATTGGACGTATAAATTAGGTATAGAATAAATTGATATATTGTATAGTTGTATATGTATTTTCTTTTGTCTAAGCCATATTCTTCCACTTTGTAAATGGCCAAAGACAAATTGTGTCGATACTTGCCAATAAAGGATTGAATTGAAAGGATTGAATTGTATAACCCTGTCCCCCATACAACAAACCTTCAGCTGAAGCTAGCAAAAACTGTGAATTTCTCTAAAATTATAGTACACTTAATGAATAGAGTATACAATGTAACAATATTGCTGCAAAGTAGAAATCTACTCTCATTATGAGAAATGTATCCCTTTGCCACAATCATTTCAAAAGTCATCTGTTGCAGATGCGTCAAAATACGTCGGCATGTGGAAAAGGGTTAACTTCTACAGAAGCCGGGATAAGTAGTGTAAACCAGGTCATTCTCATGTACTGTATATGAGCCGTTCCACAAGAAAACCAATATTATGAAATCTGCGTAATGTATCGAGCCAGATCAGCCTGCGCAGTCCGTAAAGGCTAATCCGAAAATCCACCGGACGCTAACAATTTCTGCCCGGATCAGCCTGCGCGGGATGCTTAGGCTGATCCTGGTCCATACTTTACGCAAAGTCAATAATTATGGTTTTCTCGTGCAATATACATATATCTGTATCTCAATTTTACCCTGTATTGTTAGTAGTCAAAAAAAAATTCTCGTTTGAGTTATCACAACATATAGGGTACGTAAGTCAAATAAGGATTTTCCCATTTCAAATGTACAGACTTTAACACAAATGCGTCAGATGACCTTTCAAAACATTGTCACAAAAGGTGAAATTGCTCGAAATTAGCCATTTCTGCTGTTGTCATACTATTATCAACTCCATTCATCAATTGTACTTTCATTTATAGATATATTCAATGTTTATGTCAACATGATTTCATAGTCGTCTGCTGCAGGGTTACGAATATGTAAACGCTTACCTTATTTAGAGATCGGAATATCCAGGGTAATAAATAAACTAGTTTCCTTTCAATACACCTGTTTGTGATATAAAATATAGAAATACTAACCTTTCTAGTTTCCTTTAAATACACCTGTATGTGATATAACATATATAAATACTAACCTTTCTAGTTTCCTCTAAATACACCGGTATGTGATATAACATATATAAATTCTAACCTTTCTAGTTTCCTTTAAATACACCGGTATGTGATATAACATATAGAAATACTAACCTTTCTAGTTTCCTTTTAAATACACCGGTATGTGATATAACATATAGAAATACTAACCTTTCTTGTTTCCTTTTAATACACCTGTATGTGATATAAAATATAGAAATACTAACCTTTCTAGTTTCCTTTTAATACACCGGTATGTGATATAACATATAGAAATACTAACCTTTCTAGTTTCCTTTAAATACACCGGTATGTGATATAACATATAGAAATACTAACCTTTCTAGTTTTCTTTAAATACGCCGGTATGTGATATAACATATAGAAATACTAACCTTTCTAGTTTCCTTTTAAATACACCGGTATGTGATATAACATATAGAAATACTAACCTTTCTAGTTTCCTTTTAATACACCTGTATGTGATATAAAATATAGAAATACTAACCTTTCTAGTTTCCTTTTAATACACCGGTATGTGATATAACATATAGAAATACTAACCTTTCTAGTTTCCTTTTAATACACCTGTATGTGATATAAAATATAGAAATACTAACCTTTCTGGTTTCCTTCCAATTTACCTGTATGTGATATAAAATATAGAAATACTAACCTTTCTGGTTTCCTTCCAATTTACCTGTATGTGATATAAAATATAGAAATGCTAACCTTTCTGGTTTCCTTCCAATTTACCTGTATGTGATATAAAATATAGAAATACTAACCTTTCTGGTTTCCTTCCAATTTACCTGTATGTGATATAAAATATAGAAATACTAACCTTTCTGGTTTCCTTCCAATTTACCTGTATGTGATATAAAATATAGAAATACTAACCTTTCTGGTTTCCTTCCAATTTACCTGTATGTGATATAAAATATAGAAATACTAACCTTTCTGGTTTCCTTCCAATTTACCTGTATGTGATATAAAATATAGAAATACTAACCTTTCTGGTTTCCTTCCAATTTACCTGTATGTGATATAAAATATAGAAATACTAACCTTTCTGGTTTCCTTCCAATTTACCTGTATGTGATATAAAATATAGAAATACTAACCTTTCTGGTTTCCTTCCAATTTACCTGTATGTGATATAAAATATAGAAATACTAACCTTTCTAGTTTCCTTTTAAATACACCGGTATGTGATATAACATATAGAAATTCTAACCTTTCTAGTTTCCTTTAAATACACCGGTATGTGATATAACATATAGAAATACTAACCTTTCTAGTTTCCTTTTAAATACACCGGTATGTGATATAACATATAGAAATACTAACCTTTCTAGTTTCCTTTTAATACACCTGTATGTGATATAAAATATAGAAATACTAACCTTTCTAGTTTCCTTTTAATACACCGGTATGTGATATAACATATAGAAATACTAACCTTTCTAGTTTCCTTTAAATACACCGGTATGTGATATAACATATAGAAATACTAACCTTTCTAGTTTTCTTTAAATACGCCGGTATGTGATATAACATATAGAAATACTAACCTTTCTAGTTTCCTTTTAAATACACCGGTATGTGATATAACATATAGAAATACTAACCTTTCTAGTTTCCTTTTAATACACCTGTATGTGATATAAAATATAGAAATACTAACCTTTCTAGTTTCCTTTTAATACACCGGTATGTGATATAACATATAGAAATACTAACCTTTCTAGTTTCCTTTTAATACACCTGTATGTGATATAAAATATAGAAATACTAACCTTTCTGGTTTCCTTCCAATTTACCTGTATGTGATATAAAATATAGAAATACTAACCTTTCTGGTTTCCTTCCAATTTACCTGTATGTGATATAAAATATAGAAATACTAACCTTTCTGGTTTCCTTCCAATTTACCTGTATGTGATATAAAATATAGAAATACTAACCTTTCTGGTTTCCTTCCAATTTACCTGTATGTGATATAAAATATAGAAATACTAACCTTTCTGGTTTCCTTCCAATTTACCTGTATGTGATATAAAATATAGAAATACTAACCTTTCTGGTTTCCTTCCAATTTACCTGTATGTGATATAAAATATAGAAATACTAACCTTTCTGGTTTCCTTCCAATTTACCTGTATGTGATATAAAATATAGAAATACTAACCTTTCTGGTTTCCTTCCAATTTACCTGTATGTGATATAAAATATAGAAATACTAACCTTTCTGGTTTCCTTCCAATTTACCTGTATGTGATATAAAATATAGAAATACTAACCTTTCTAGTTTCCTTTTAAATACACCGGTATGTGATATAACATATAGAAATACTAACCTTTCTAGTTTCCTTTTAATACACCTGTATGTGATATAAAATATAGAAATACTAACCTTTCTAGTTTCCTTTTAATACACCGGTATGTGATATAACATATAGAAATACTAACCTTTCTAGTTTCCTTTTAATACACCTGTATGTGATATAAAATATAGAAATACTAACCTTTCTGGTTTCCTTCCAATTTACCTGTATGTGATATAAAATATAGAAATACTAACCTTTCTGGTTTCCTTCCAATTTACCTGTATGTGATATAAAATATAGAAATACTAACCTTTCTGGTTTCCTTCCAATTTACCTGTATGTGATATAAAATATAGAAATACTAACCTTTCTGGTTTCCTTCCAATTTACCTGTATGTGATATAAAATATAGAAATACTAACCTTTCTGGTTTCCTTCCAATTTACCTGTATGTGATATAAAATATAGAAATACTAACCTTTCTGGTTTCCTTCCAATTTACCTGTATGTGATATAAAATATAGAAATACTAACCTTTCTGGTTTCCTTCCAATTTACCTGTATGTGATATAAAATATAGAAATACTAACCTTTCTGGTTTCCTTCCAATTTACCTGTATGTGATATAAAATATAGAAATACTAACCTTTCTGGTTTCCTTCCAATTTACCTGTATGTGATATAAAATATAGAAATACTAACCTTTCTGGTTTCCTTCCAATTTACCTGTATGTGATATAAAATATAGAAATACTAACCTTTCTGGTTTCCTTCCAATTTACCTGTATGTGATATAAAATATAGAAATACTAACCTTTCTGGTTTCCTTCCAATTTACCTGTATGTGATATAAAATATAGAAATACTAACCTTTCTGGTTTCCTTCCAATTTACCTGTATGTGATATAAAATATAGAAATACTAACCTTTCTGGTTTCCTTCCAATTTACCTGTATGTGATATAAAATATAGAAATACTAACCTTTCTGGTTTCCTTCCAATTTACCTGTATGTGATATAAAATATAGAAATACTAACCTTTCTGGTTTCCTTCCAATTTACCTGTATGTGATATAAAATATAGAAATACTAACCTTTCTGGTTTCCTTCCAATTTACCTGTATGTGATATAAAATATAGAAATACTAACCTTTCTAGTTTCCTTCCAATTTACCTGTATGTGATATAAAATATAGAAATACTAACCTTTCTGGTTTCCTTCCAATTTACCTGTATGTGATATAAAATATAGAAATACTAACCTTTCTGGTTTCCTTCCAATTTACCTGTATGTGATATAAAATATAGAAATACTAACCTTTCTGGTTTCCTTCCAATTTACCTGTATGTGATATAAAATATAGAAATACTAACCTTTCTGGTTTCCTTCCAATTTACCTGTATGTGATATAAAATATAGAAATACTAACCTTTCTGGTTTCCTTCCAATTTACCTGTATGTGATATAAAATATAGAAATACTAACCTTTCTAGTTTCCTTCCAATTTACCTGTATGTGATATAAAATATAGAAATACTAACCTTTCTGGTTTCCTTCCAATTTACCTGTATGTGATATAAAATATAGAAATACTAACCTTTCTGGTTTCCTTCCAATTTACCTGTATGTGATATAAAATATAGAAATACTAACCTTTCTGGTTTCCTTCCAATTTACCTGTATGTTAAACAGTGTGTTCCCACTTTCCCAACCCCTATTTTTTTCCTATAGAAATTGAGGTTATGGTTGGGGGAGGTATTTTTTGATGTAACAATCGAGTTGATAAGTGATAACTGGTGAAAATTGCTATACTATGCTGAAGAAGTTGTGTTTCTAAATTTGAGAAAGTGGTACTTTAATTTCATAAAATAGAGCTGACTTTTATTTGCAAGAATGTACTTTGCTATGAATAAAAACATGAGAACATAGAATAACAAAGAATTGAGATTAACTGATACATATATGAATACATAGGAGAATAAAGATGTAATAATATGTTATACAATTTAGTCATAATATATATATATAATACCATTCAGATAACATTGCAACACATTTTGGATATCTTTTATGTAAAAAAGTATAAAATAAATAGGACATTTTGAAATATTTATGTATAACACTGATATGAAATTAAAACACATATTAACTCATAATATTTCTTCATATGTATATACAACACTTTAATGTTAAATGTTGTACACATTCGCTTTAGTTAAACTAAGTGAGAAGCAGCATCAACAAAGGACATGGTGTCCATTTCGCCAGTTCGCAGCTTGTGCTTCAGCCTGATGAGCCTTTGCTCTAGCTCATGATAGACCCGCTTCCTTGGCCGCTGCTCTCCACCGTTTGCGTGCTGGAACAGCTTGACCTCGTAAGCAGCCTGCTCTTTCTGAACCATGTCTACGATAGTGTATATATTGGGGTGGGAGTGTAGCAGTTGGTTGTTAATTTTATGGTGCCAACAATCAATATGATTGGAAGTAATGGTTCCAGGCTTGGCGGTCTCACACTACCCATTGCTCACATATACTCCTTAAACATAGACTTTGGCAGCACTGGCCTAGTCTTAGACCGCTGTCTTAAAGATATAAGAAAGCATATTAATTAAAAAGGAAGTAAATACTAGCCCATCAAATTTACCTCCAATACAACTATATGTGATACAAATTTGGAAATACTATCCATTCTAGTTTAATTCCAATTTACCTTTATGTGATACAAATGGAGAAAATCTCCCCATCTAGTTTCCTTCTAATACACCTTTATGTGATACACATGGGTAAATACTATCCCATCTAGTTTTTTCAATTCAATTAAATATATTTTATTGCGTAAAACAACAAACAGTATGTTTATAGCAAATAAAGAAATTATAAAAAGTACAAACGGAGAAATGGATTTTCCAGAAGAATTTGCAATAATTTAACATTATGAGTGTTCTTGCTAAAATTGCTCTATTATAGAAATATGATGTATACATTTCGTTAAAACTTTGATAATAGAACGGTTATCAAAGCTGGACCATCACATCATTATGTGTAATAATCCAGCATTGCTACCGTTCTCTATGTTTCATTGCAATGAATACATATTTAGATAAACTATTTATAATTTTCGTAGAAATTGAAGACATTAATGTATTAAATTTAAGTATACTTGGCCAATGACAATAATATTTTTTTAAATATTTCTTGCGTATTTCATAATATTTTGGGCACACTAATAAGAAATTATATTCTGATTCAATGACGTTCATGTTGCAGTGTGTGCATATTCTCTCGGATCTAGGAATGTTCAAATATCTGCCTGATTCAATTTCCAGATTGTGACATGATAAACGTAACTTTGTCAGAGATATTCGGTATTTGTTTACGTTTATACATGACAGATATAATTTAATGTTAAAATCATGTTTAAACATACAATAGGATGCAAGCTTACTTGAATTATTAATGTTTGCATACCAGTTTTGTTTGTATATGTCGAGGATACGTTGCTTAATGGTTCGGAAGTCAATAGTTTGTGGATTTTGGTTTATCCAGAGATTTGTCATACCGATTTCATCTAGTATGTTTTTAACGTTATGTGCCCAATTAAGTTTAAAGTGGTTGATATTATTATCTGAATCTAGCTGCAACATGTTATAGATTTGTTTCATTAAGGAATGATCTGGTTGATGTAGAATATCTAACTTCATAATTGAAATCTTTCTTTTAATATGCATAGGGTAACGACCTAACTCGCCATATAGGCCATCACGATTAGTACATTTTTTAACATTCAGGATCTTTCTTAGAAACTTAGTATGTATCAATTCTACATTTTTACTTGGAAAGTAACCCCAAATTTCTCCTCCGTAATTTAGGACGGATCCTACTAGACTAACAGTTTCCTTCCAATACACCATTATGTGATACAAATGGGGAAATACTATCCCATATAGTTTAATTCCAATTTACTTTTATGTGATATCAATTCGGAAATACTGTCCGTCTAGTTTCCTTCCAAAACACCTTTATGTGATACAAATGGGGAAATACTATCCCATCTAGTTTCCTTCCAAAACACCTATATGTGAAACAAATGAGGAAATACCATACCATCTAGGTTCCTTCCAATACACCTTTATGTGATACATTTGGAGAAATACTGTCCCATCTAGTTTCCCTCCAATACAGATTTATGTGAAACAAATGGGGGAATACTGTCCCATCTAGTTCCGCTCCAAAAACCTATATGTGATACAAATGGGAAAATACTGTCCCATCTAGTTTCCCTCCAATACATCTTTATGTGAAACAAATGGAGAAATACTATCCCATCTACAAACTTACAACACGTATTCACCATCATTACCTCTATCAACCGACAAGAGTACATAACTCTGTCAAGATTTTTGTAAGAATTATGGCCATTTTTCTACTTAGAATTTCGGTTAAGTTTTTTGTACCAATTTATTTATTTTCAAAACCATTACAGATATTGCTTTGAAACTTACAACAATTTTTCACCATCATTACCTCCAGCAACAGACAAGAGGACATAACTCTGTCAAAGTTTTTGTTAGAATTATTTTTTTCAAAACCATAACAGATATTGCTCTGAAACTTACAGCACTTATTCACCATCATCTATACCATTTGTATCACATATTGGTGTATTGGAGGGAAACTAGATGGTAAAGTATTTCCCCATTTGTATCACATGAATGGATAATCTGATGGAAACTAGATGGGACAGTATTTTCCCCATTTGTATCACATATTGGTGTATTGGAGGGAAACTAGATGGGACAGTATTTTCCCCATTTGTATCACATATTGGTGTATTGGAGGGAAACTAGATGGGACAGTATTTTCCCATTCGTATCACAGATTGGTGTATTGGAGGGAAACTAGATGGGACAGTATTTTCCCATTTGTATCACGTATTGGTGTATTGGAGGGAAACTTGATGGGACAGTATTTTCCCATTCGTATCACATATTGGTGTATTGGAGGGAAACTAGATGGGACAGTATTTTCCCCCATTCGTATCACATATTGGTGTATTGGAGGGAAACTAGATGGGACAGTATTTTCCCATTTGTATCACGTATTGGTGTATTGGAGGGAAACTTGATGGGACAGTATTTTCCCATTTGTATCACGTATTGGTGTATTGGAGGGAAACTTGATGGGACAGTATTTTCCCATTCGTATCACATATTGGTGTATTGGAGGGAAACTAGATGGGACAGTATTTTCCCCCATTCGTATCACATATTGGTGTATTGGAGGGAAACTAGATGGGACAGTATTTTCCCATTTGTATCACGTATTGGTGTATTGGAGGGAAACTTGATGGGACAGTATTTTCCCATTTGTATCACGTATTGGTGTATTGGAGGGAAACTAGATGGGACAGTATTTTCCCCATTCGTATCACGTATTGGTGTATTGGAGGGAAACTAGATGGGACAGTATCTTTCCATTCGTATCACGTATTGGTGTATTGTAGGGAAACTTGATGGGACAGTATTTTCCCATTTGTATCACATATTGGTGTATTGGAGGGAAACTTGATGGGACAGTATTTTCCCATTTGTATCACATATTGGTGTATTGGAGGGAAACTTGATGGGACAGTATTTTCCCATTTGTATCACGTATTGGTGTATTGAAGGGAAACTAGATGGGACAATATGTTTTCATTTGTATCACATATTGGTGTATTGGAGTGAAACTTGATGGGACAGTATTTTCCGATTTGTATCACATATAGGTGTTATGGAGGGAAACTAAATGTGTTAGTATTTCTCCATTTGTATCCCATATAGGTAAATTAGAGGGGAAATAGAGGGGTTAGTATTTCTCCATTTGTATCACACGCATGCCATTGTTTGAATATTATACAAAGTTGATGGATCATCTATGTGTTCAAACCAATATTGAAACAATTATTTTATTTTTCTTCTATTTTATATGTAGCTGCTAGCGGACAGTCATTACATGAACAAAAATACGAATTGATGGCTTCCGACACGCAAAACGGTTTTAACAACGATACAGTTACAACCGTTCCCGGTTATTCTACACACTCAGAAGGTCGGTTTTCGTGTATTGTAATATGGAATTTAATTTCACAGGATATGATAGAAAACGTCCATAGTAGACAATTGACAAGGGTTTTAAAATCAATGCAATATGTGAGCTCGTATGATATGCATTTTCTCCTTTCGTAGTTAATCCAATATCGCTTAAACATCGATGTTAGTCATCACGATTAATGGTTCTAATTTTATTGTGAATAACCTTTTTTAACAGTAACACAGACATGTGGAAGCTGCACCAATTACATACAGCACTGTTCGCTAATAATTCACAGAAGTTTTCAAGAAAAACCATTGAAAAACCAGTTTATATATTGTTCCAATAACGTGGATGCTTGGTCCAATAACGTGGATGTGTAGGCTGATAGATACTTGTTCTCAGGTGTACGCTAAGGCATTATTAAAGACAATGGTGCAGAGGTAGAGCGTCGGCCTCTCGTACCAAAGGTCCCGAGTTTGAGTCCCGTGATGAACGGGTCATGACTTTGGGATTTTTCCTAACAAACGGCGCGAAAGGCTTTTGTGCAGATGTCGGTCTCTCATACCAAAGTCCCGGGTTCGAGTCCCGTGATGACTTTGGGATTTTTCCTAACACACAGCGCGAGTACTGGTTTAGTCTCCAGAAAGCAGACATCGACCGTGATTAATATTTATAAGATTAAAGCTTGTTTCGCTATCGATGTAAAATAAATAAGTTTAAACTAAGGCTTGTTTTCCCGGAGCATCTCTCTTATATACTTAGTTGATGTCTATGTTTACCCTCTCCCACTAGTAGACGCATCTGAAGAAGGCGGACTTTGAAAACCTTGTGACAAAAGAAGCACGTGCTCATAATAAGTAATTTCAGCTTTTGCTACAATTCTTTTTCAACACTATTCTAAAAAAAATGTTGTTTATAGAATGTCCACATTCCCCCCTCCCGAGATGATTTCAAAGTGTGCTGCGGAGTTGTTGTACGTGTATGTGGGAAAGGTTAACCTGTCTCGGTATATAGAGGACAATGTGTGCCTCTGTTACAGACGACATGTTTAAACAATTGCAGAACATGGAAAACATAACTATTACATTACAATATTTTCAAAATGGTATAATGTGAACGTTGCCCGCTATACTTGAATACGTACTTGATAATGTGAACGTTGCCCGATATACTTGAATAAGTACTTGATACAATCGCTCTTAAACTTTCTTCATCACCATACGTTTTGCACTCAGATCACGATGTTTATAAATTGAGCCGTTCAACGAGAAAACCAACAATGTGGACTCTGCGTTAGGTATTGACCCGGATCAGCCTAAGCATGCCCCGCAGGCCTACCCGGATAGACACATTTTGCCTCCCGTGGATTTTCTATTTCAGGAATCATTACTCTATACCTCTATTTCTCCCCCCCCCCCCCCACCCCCTCCCCCCCCCCCCCCCCCCCCCCACCCCCGAGACGGAATGTGTCGGCCTGGATCCGTCTGCGCAGGCTGGTCTGGGTCGATACAGAGGCCATACTTTTGGTTTTCTCGCGGGATGGCCCAATTGCATAGCTGGTATATAGAAGTCGCGTCCTGCGACTCGGGATGTTACTGCATCTGCGTACATTGAAGACCCAGATGAGTCTACGAATACGCACCAAGTGTCACAAGCTTTCACCGTCAACCTGCATGTTAACAACTTTTCCCACATACAAACGTTTCTGGTGCCTCTGCACTCAATGTTTACTAATTCTACAGCTGCAGATTTATTGTATGTGGGAAAGGGTTAAATAATCCTAAATGCTTATTCCGACAAATAAATAAAGGTACAGTATCAGTCGTCTTTGTTATCATAAATAAATGATGCCTAATCAGAATGGCTTATGTACATATGTAGTACATATATACTCTGCGGCTACGAACTAATTGAATTGATTTAAATCAGAATGTTTCCTGGATAATTTATCAGTTCTTCCGGTGTTATCTATCCTGACACCGGTACATCAGGCGTTATGCTATATATAAACAGGCACTCCTGAGCGCTAAGGAAGAACGCAATTACTATACAGGCACTCCTGGGCGCTAAGGAAAAACGCCATTACTGGCGCTAAGGAAGAATGCCATTACTATACAGGCACTCCTGAGCGCTAAGGAAGAATGCAATTACTATACAGGCACTCCGGGGCGTTAAGTAAAAACGCCATTACTGGCGCTAAGGAAGAATGCCATTACTATACAGGCACTCCTGAGCGCTAAGGAAAAACGCCATTACTATACAGGCACTCCTGAGCGCTAAGGAAAAACGCCATTACTATACAGGCACTCCTGGACGCTAAGGAAAAACGCCATTACTATACAGGCACTCCTGAGCGCTAAGGAAGAACGCCATTATTATACAGGCACTCCTGAGCGCTAAGGAAGAACGCAATTACTATACAGGCACTCCGGGCATTAAGGAAAAACGCCATTACTGGTGGGTGCTAAGGAAGAATGCCATTACTATACAGGCACTCCTGAGCGCTAAGGAAGAACGCAATTACTATACAGGCACTCCGGGGCGTTAAGTAAAAACGCCATTACTGGCGCTAAGGAAGAATGCCATTACTATACAGGCACTCCTGAGCGCTAAGGAAAAACGCCATTACTATACAGGCACTCGTGAGCGCTAAGGAAAAACGCCATTACTATACAGGCACTCCTGGACGCTAAGGAAAAACGCCATTACTATACAGGCACTCCTGAGCGCTAAGGAAGAACGCCATTATTATACAGGCACTCCTGAGCGCTAAGGAAAAACGCCATTACTATACAGGCACTCCTGGGCGCTAAAGAAAAACGCCATTACTATACAAGCACTCCTGAGCGCTAAAGAAGAACGCCATTACTATACAGGCACTCCTGGACGCTAAGGAAGAACGCCATTACTGGCGCTAAGGAAAAACGCCATTACTATACAGGCACTCCTGGGCGCTAAGGAAGAACGCCATTACTATACAGGCACTCCTGGGCGCTAAGGAAGAACGCCATTACTATACAGGCACTACTGGGCGCTAAGGAAGAACGCCATTACTATACAGGCACTCATGGGCGCTAAGGAAAAACGCCATTACTATACAGGCACTCCTGGACGCTAAGGAAGAACGTCATTACTATACAGGCACTCCTGGGCGCTAAGAAAAAACGCCATCACTATACAGGCACACCTGAGCGCTAAGGAAAAACGCCATTACTATACAGGCACTCCTGGGCGCTAAGGAAAAACGCCATTACTATACAGGCACTCCTGGGCGCTAAGGAAAAACGCCATTACTATACAGGCACTCCTGGACGCCAAGGAAAAACGCCATTACTATACAGGCACTCCTGGAAGCTAAGCAAGAACGCCATTACTACCATTGTTAACGTACTTGGTACGACCCGATCGGGAATCGAACTCTGGTCTCCAACTCCAAAGACGGACGAGCTAACCACTACACCATGT
Source organism: Serripes groenlandicus (assembly GCA_031761405.1). Taxonomy (NCBI): domain Eukaryota; kingdom Metazoa; phylum Mollusca; class Bivalvia; order Cardiida; family Cardiidae; genus Serripes; species Serripes groenlandicus. Next base: position 59,961,498 of record JASEVX010000011.1, on the reverse strand, counting down.
GAGACGATTACAATCTTAGTGAGAGAGGGTACCATTCAACTTCGTTAACTCAGTACGATGTGAAAGTAATACATTGACTGTATATTTGATATCCCCATGTTATACATGCTCTAAAACATTAAGTTCAATTTCGCATCTTGAAATATGGAAAAAGTTCAAAATAGGTCCCAGAGGGTGTACTTAACATGTCAGACAGCATTATGTATGAAGCAAAGACACAAGCAAAGTTTCACATCCAATATCCCTAGTGGTTTTTGAGATAAGTTTATCTTGAACTTAAACATTAACTTTGTATGTCGAAAAGGGTGCATACCTTTGCAAATCTGAGTTATGGAACTTTGTCAGGAAGCGCACTTTTTGACCCCATAGACATGTGCACAGTTTCAATATAATTACCATAGTATTAAGTCATAAAACTTGCCCTTAAAATTGAACCTCAATTTTCTAAGTAGAAAGAAGGACATTATTTCCTCTAAATGCAAGTCAGAGTTATGGGACTTGGTCAGGGGGCATATGTTTGTTACAAGCAAGTCGGAGCTATGAGACATTGCCACGAGCGCATGCCTTTTGACCCAAATGACATGTGCAGTTTCAATTGAATACCATAACCCTATAGCGCTACTAGCAGAAAGAAGTCTTAAACATAAATCTTAATTTCCTAAGTAGAAAAGTTGTCATTGTTTTCTTAAATTTAAGTTCGAGTTATTGGGCTTGGTCAGTGGGCAATGAAGACATGTGCGCAGTAAAAGTGCAGTACCTCCCAATAGTTAGATACATACAACTTAAACTTCAATGATGTCAGTTGAAAAAGGGGCATATTATTTACTTGTGTATAACACATCTACAGAAGAGGACTTAAACATTATCTGTGTAAACATCTGGAAAATATCTAGAAATGAAAGTAAAATGAATGAATTAAGTTGAAAAAATGTGACAAATGGAGAAATTGATCATTATGTGTCATTTCTTCCTGTGTCAAAACGCGTCTGCATGTGGGAAAGGGTTAAAAATGCATAGCGGCGAATGTGTCAGTAGCAAGAGGCATATATATCAACAAGAAAAGTCCATCTAAGTCTCATCATTCTCGAGTCAAAGACGTGAAGTTACCTCTAGTATGTCCGTCACATTTGCTTAAAATTGAGTCAACTGATCTATCTTTTGAACTGACACGACCTACATTAAAACTTATCCTAATTAACATTAAGGAAAACATTCTGACAAACTTTTATTATTGTGGTCAGCAATGCAGTCTCTAGAATGTCACAAGAATTTTCTAAACAATGTACAAAATACAATCAAGGTAACTCATCTTAGACACGTTGTGTTCAAGTGAGATTAAACTATTGATGATGAACTGTGAAATAATCAAATCATTCACAAACGAAAGAACACAGACACTGTGTGATTAACGATAAGGAAAACAAAGTCATATTACTATTTCTGTTATTCATTTATCTTATTTTCAATTACTAGTTCATAAACATATGCCTTTTAATTTATGTCAAAGCAATTAAAAAAAAAAAACATTTATTTCAAAATCAAACAATATGTTTGCCTTTGACATATACTTCCACTATTTCAGACTTTAGATGTACATATCTTTGTTTACAATAAGTCTTATAATATAGCAGACAAATTTGAAAATATCCCACTAGGTAAAAACATTTGAAGTGAGTAATATAATAAAGATGCTGCAAAGGCATCAAAATGCATCTGTATGTGGGAAAGGATAAATCAATATCCTCATAACTACAGCATTATGCAGTAAAATATATGTTAGCGTTCGCCTCTGCTTAAGACAAGCTTGGCTGTATATCTCTACAGCAGATGACATTTCAACTGTGGAACAAAACTATTGAAACTTCCAATATCTCCTTTATCGTTGACCCTAATACCTTGATGATTCTCAGCGGCGAGCATCTCTTTATACTTAGGTTCACTGACTGTGCATTAGACCTGTATATGAAATCACTGGTTAGTTGCTCTTAATTGACTTTTTGGTCCAAACGTTTGCTACTTCTTTCTCCAAAGTTTTCCATTCTGCCAGGTGATGTTGTTTAGCAAATGCAACGTATTGCTGGAAAGAAAACGGACCTTATGAAGATTTTGTTTGAGATAAAATTCAATAAGAGGAGATACAAACAAGATGACCAAAATGGCCTTTACCCCTTTCCCACATACAAAAAATCTACAGCAGACGACTTTGAAAACATCAAGGTAAGAATATAAAATATTTATCTCTAAAAATGAAAGAATAATTATTGAACACAGTTGAAAACATTGTGGCTAAAGGAGAAATTGCTCATTTTGAAACCGCTCTTTAAAAAGATTTCTTTTTATTCGACAAGTAGATTCAAAGGAGAAGACATTTAAAGTGTTGTCATTTAACCCCCGTTTTGATGCTGCCTGGCTGCATACTTCTTGTAGAGGGTCACCGTAGAAACATTTCTATCAAAATATCTTGAAATCAGACAAGCACATGGAAAAATCATATGTACCATTCAACTTCGTTAACTCAGTACGATGTGAAAGTAATACATTGACTGTATATTTGATATCCCCATGTTATACATGCTCTAAAACATTAAGTTCAATTTCGCATCTTGAAATATGGAAAAAGTGACATACCGTTGATTAATTTCAAAATAGATCCCAGAGGGTGTACTTAACATGTCAGACAGCATTATGTATGAAGCAAAGACACAAGCAAAGTTTCACATCCAATATCCCTAGTGGTTTTTGAGATAAGTTTATCTTGAACTTAAACATTAACTTTGTATGTCGAAAAGGGTGCATACCTTTGCAAATCGGAGTTATGGAACTTTGTCAGAAAGCGCACTTTTTGACCCCATAGACATGTGCGCAGTTTCAATATAATTACCATAGTATTAAGTCATAACACTTGCCCTTAAAATTGAACCTCAATTTTCTAAGTAGAAAGAAGGACATTATTTCCTTTGAAAACATCAAGGTAAGAATATAAAATATTTATCTCTAAAAATGAAAGAATAATTATTGAACACAGTTGAAAACATTGTGGCTAAAGGAGAAATTGCTCATTTTGAAACCGCTCTGTAAAAAGCTTTTTTTTTTTCGACAAGTAGATTCAAAGGAGAAGACATTTAAAGTGTTGTCATTTAACCCCCGTTTTGATGCTGCCTGGCTGCATACTTCTTGTAGAGGGTCACCGTAGAAACATTTCTATCAAAATATCTTGAAATCAGACAAGCACATGGAAAAATCATATGGTTGTACTAAGATTTGACCTCATGACCTAACCTTTGACCTCACAAGATATGATGGAGACAAATATTCTGATTTATTTTCATAAAGATTGAATTAAGAAAGTGACTACTAGCGTTTTCACAATGTTAATATAAAACTTAATCTAGCTTTGATGTTCTAACAGACTGTCATGGAGATTGAATGACAATATGGTCTCTACAGTCAGTGATAACCATTGATAGTTCTGAAAAACAGTTATTTTGTCCCATGACTGTGACATTGGTTATTTTGCCAATGAACGATGTCCCATCAATACTTATCTGACAAAGTTTCAGGGGTTAATGAGTAATAGTTAATTGAAAAAGAGGCTGTAAACATCAACGGAAAAATTACTGCTATGTCTCACTCCACATTTGTGGGCCAGACAAGAAAGATACAGAATGAGCTTACCATGATAATTTCTTCAGTAGAGCGTGAAGATGTCACTTGAAACTCGGGATTTACAATTTCATATAGTTTAACCAGGAGAGCAGCATTCACAATCCTGTAAGAAATATTAATCTGATAGATAACTGCCAATGACTTTTGTAAGTAATATTAATCTGATACATAATTGCCGACGACTTTTGTAAGAAATATTAATCTAATAGATAATTGCCGACGACTTTTGTAAGAAATATTAATCTGATAGATAATTGCTGACGACTTTTGTAAGAAATATTAATCTGATAGCTAATTGCCGACGACTTTTGTAAGAAATATTAATCTGATAGATAATTGCCGACGACTTTTGTAAGAAATATTAATCTGATAGATAATTGCAAACGACTTTTGTAAGAAATATTAATCTGATGCGTCATTCACCAATGGACTGTTTAACAGTCTATGTGGAAAAGCAGCCGGTTGCTTGGAAAGTATGTTGTGTGGAGTGTACTGGTGTGGGAAAACCAGAAAACACATGAGAAGGTGAACTGATCATCGTGATATGGCTGATTTTTTTTTGAAAACGGCATTTAACCATAATCAATCAAGCCTTGAATGGGGATCGATCCCGGGATGTCTGGTTTCTCATGTATCCAGCTGCAATACTAATGAGGGCTTTCCATCAAGCAGCCGCGACACTGAATTCATTCTCTACCAGTAGCCACAATACTTACCTCCTGTCTTTTAGAATGTAACATAACAATGGTCCTATCGATTTAATCCAGCAGAAGTAGAACACCATAGGGCCATAAAATCTTGTTGACCATAAATCACTATATCTATTGCGTTTAGCTACTTCTTCGTAGATTCTTCTTGTGACCTGCAAAATACAATTATGTTCAAGGTAACAATATTTCGCCTATAACATCATAACTTTAGTCGTATATAAATTTGCTTACTTTAACAATTAAATAAATAGAACAAGAGCTTTTTTTGCAATTTACATCCATATAATAACATTGACGTCACAATGATGTAAAGAGAGAGGGAACAGTAGAATATTGCTTGTACTCATGTTGAAATTTATGAGTTGAAATTCAGCCGCTTGATTGGCTGCATGACACAAACCTCATGCGATACAAAAATTACAGTGTAGTTACTGAGGAAATCGTGGTGCATGCTTTACGAAGTTTCGCTAGCCAATTTGCCCAGGATATCATATATTTTATGAATAGCCTGGGTACCGAGGATGATTTATCCTGAAATCAGGGAAACGCAACATTTCTGAGCCCAGAGAAGAGAAAGCCACTACTCCAATGTTTAAAGTCTTTGGTATGAGACGGCCGTGAATCAAACCAGGGACCTCCCTCACCCAAGTCGAATGCTACACCAGTGACCACTGAGGCATTCAATAAAGAATAATCAAAGTCAAAGCATGACAGACAGAACTTAACTCTTTAACAGAACAACAAGAAATGTCTGGCTTCCATCCATGCTGCAGTGGCATTAGAAAGTGTCTGTATGTGGGAAAAGGTTAAGTCCAGTAGAAGCTCATTTTGAAAACACAGGCTTTCTGTACCATTATTGAACTAGGTGGCAGCTTACCAACTAGCCAGAACAAACTGACTGTGCCTACTAGGATTCTAACCTTTGAGCTCCTGCTCCCCAATGCTTAACTAATAGGCTATCGGGATCTGTATGAGGGAAATTGAAATAATGGATTGGAGCGTAAATTGGCAATAATTTGATATTATGCAGGCTTGCTCCACATTAGAATGTCTCTATGTGTGCACATTTGGCAGGAATGTCTCTTTGTGAGTGAATATCACAGAGACATGTTTGATAAGCCAAGGGTGCCTCTTTGTGTGTGAATATATTGCAGATATTATTAGCCATGAGCATGTCTCTGTGTGTGTAAATAATACAGAGACATGTTTGATTAGCCAAGGGTGTGTCTTGATGTATGTGAATATATTGCAGAGATGATAAGCCATGGGTGTGTCTTGATGTATATGAATATATTGCAGAGATGATAAGCCATGGGTGTGTCTTGATGTATATGAATATATTGCAGACATGATAAGCCATGGGTGTGTCTTGATGTATATGAATATATTGCAGACATGATAAGCCATGGGTGTGTCTTGATGTATATGAATATATTGCAGAGATGATAAGCCATGGGTGTGTCTTGATGTATATGAATATATTGCAGAGATGATAAGCCATGGGTGTGTCTTGATGTATGTGAATATATTGCAGAGATGATAAGCCATGAGTGTGTCTCTTTTTGTGTGAATATCACAGCGAGATGTTTGATTATCCAAGGGTGTGTCTCGTGCCAACATTCAGCCAACTTTTCACTCCTCATGTATAACTTACTCAGAGATCTAGATAAGAAGACTAATTCACATCCCGACATCCTTATTTAACCAACAATACACACACAATAGAGCTTTGTTAACCCTTTCCCTCATACATACGACAATTCTGCAGCAGACGACTTTGAACATATTTTGTCAAAAAATGGAAAATCTCTATAATTGAATGGATAACCTTTGACGAAAAGTGGAAAACATTGTGGCAAAAGGAGAAATTGCTTGTTTTGAGCAATTTCTTCTTTTGTCACTATGTTTTTAAAAAGCTGTCTGCAGCAGAGGCGTCAGAAAGCGTCTATATGAGGGAAAGGGGTTAAGTCATAAGAGAGGGGGGGAAAAGACCATTTTAGTCCTATTTATCTAGACCTCCGCTTACCCGTATAAAGTGTTCACCATCTGGTTCAAACTGGACACATGCTCTCTCTAATATGTATCTATAATCTGGCTCTTCTTGTGCTAATAATTTCTGAAACATGAGTGAAATATGAGTGAAACATGAGTGAACATGATTGAACATGAGTGAAACATGACCCTGAATGGGTTACATGCATCGGATATTTTTAACATTTATGTCAATTTATAGATGTCTGCTTTGGACGCATAAAAACAATTGTAATGCCTTAAAAATATTATAATATAAATTTGAAAAATGTGTGGGGAGGGAGAAATTTGATATCCCTTTGCCTATGTGGTCGCCTGCAGCGTTGTTACCATTTCCCTCTTGCGGACACATTTGGACACAACTAAAGCAGTCAACTTTAGAAAACGACGTAACCAGAGGAGAAATTGCTAATGATGAGCAATTGCTCCTTTTCTACAACTTGAACTCTATTCAATTATTCAACTCTTATTTATCAATTTTCAATTTTTTGCCTTAACCCTTTTCCTCACATAGACACTTTCTGCCACCTCTGCAGCTGACGAATGTTGAAAACAAGATGGCAAAAGGAGCCATTGCTCATAATAAGCAATTTCTCCGTTTGCCACAATGTTTTCACCTTTTTGCAATGATTAAACTTTCATTTATAGAGGTTTTTCATATTTGTGTGATGGAACCCTTCTCCTCACATAGCATTCAAATATTTTTAAAGCAGACATTCTAAATCATCATACCTACTAAAATGTTTAAAATCTGCATTTTTGTCGAGAAATAACTGAATAAGATTTAAACTAATATTTATAACAGATTTTTTACAGCAATGTCTTCACATTTTTTTTCAGTAACTTTTCTTTCATTTGTAAATATATTTAATGCTTTTGCCTAGATATTTTGTATGTGGGAAAAGGTTAACCTTTCAAATAACATTTGACCATTGTCACATGAAAACCAGCCTTCCAGACCTTACAACCAGCAAACAGAATTCATAGATCTGATATGCAAATGCATGCAGTGTTTCTAGCCAATCAAAAGAATCTATATATTCTGTACATTACACTCGATTGCAGAATGTGGTTTCTGCATCACAAACAAAAACCATGTGATGCATGAGAATGGGGTAGTTTTAACCCTTTCCCTCATACGACAATTCTGCAGCAGACGACTTTGAACATATTTTGACAAAAAGTAGAAAATCTTTATAATTGAATGGATAACCTATGACTTAAAGTGGAAAACATTGTGACAAAAGGAGAAATTGCTTGTTTTGAGCAATTTCTTCTTTTGTCATTATGTTTTCAAAAAGCCGTCTGCTGCAGAGGCGTCAGAAAGCGTCTATATGAGGGAAAGGGGTTAAGTCATAAGAGAGATTTTGGGGGGCGTCAGGCAGCATTTATATGAGGGAAAGGGTTAAATGATAAATTGTTGTTTTGTTTGTGATGCATGATGATGGGCGGGGCTAAAAATACCATCTCCGATCTATGTATACCACTGTCAACCCTTTCCCGCATACAACAACTCCGTAGCAGATGACTTTGAAAGCATCTTAAAAAGAATAACGTTAATTTTCAAACATAAAAATTTAATTATTGGATAGTTTATAATGTGTCAAAAGAAGAAACGGCTCATTTTGATAAAAAATGCTCAAGATCTGAACGTCTTTCCCCTCACCTCTAAATGATCCTGTTCAAACATCTTTGGCATCATGTGTTCCCTTCCTGGGACAGGATCAAACATTTGACAAACTCTGTCCACCAGCTCCCAGTCTGCCCACTTCAGTTTACCGTCAGGGTGTCTGCATGTGATTGGACGGTAATTATTACCCTGAAAAACACAGCAGAAAGTTACAGATTCAAATGTTAGAAATTATGTGTATTAACCTTTTCCCAGATATAACATATCTGCAGCAGACAACTCTGTACAACTCTATGTTGCCCAATAAGACTTACACAGTAAGGTTTCTTGGTTCTGCAGCATTTGACATCACCTATTCTTACAAATATTACTAATCTAGATTCAAATCTGTACCACATCTCATTATGAGCAATTACTCCTTTTGTTGCTATTCAAAAATTATACTTTCATACATAGATTTATTGATTGGGGTTTAAAACCGGTTTCAACACTTTTTCAGTCATACAGAGCTCGACATAAACGGTTGTCGGATTGCCCGGGGCAAGTAAAAGGTGAGTTCGGGCAAGTTGTTTATCCCAGCAGTTGTCTGACTAGGCAAGTGGCAGTTAGAATCCTTTCTGGGATCAATATTTGATCAAAACCTGTAAAAGTTTAAAAGTTTATGCTGTAAAATTCGCCATAAAGAGCAATAAACAAATCAATTCTGTTAGCCGGAAGTATTGACATAGTAGATGCGCAGGCTCTTATTAAATATCTATTCTGAACAGGTATTTTCCGGAATCCCAACATGTGCAGAATTCAAAATGGCGGATATCAATAATAATTTTGCCGAGATCTTTGCAAATTCCAACTCATTTTGTTTAAAGTACATTCTGATGTCAAACCGTAGACACTATTATGTGTTTAAATTACTTGTTTTCTCACACCATTCTTTTCAAGCAAATGGTAGCTTTTCCACATAGACTGTAAGCCCATTGGTAAAAGACGAATGATGCTTGTCGCAGTGACTTTTTTAAAACATCAGAAAGAATGTTAGCCAAGCCGGGGTTCGAACTCACAACCCCTGGATTTACAACTTGCGTCGCTAATGGCTGAGCTACCGCGACTTGGCTTCTCATTTATAGAAAGTTTCCATATTTCACACTAAATGTTTTCAAGGTTGTTGGCTGTGAATGTATTGTATATGGGAAATGGGTAATAATATTATCTTCTTTATTTGCTATTGAACATGACACAGGAATTCTATGGGATAATTGACAACCAACAACAAATTGATCCACTTGCTTGCTTTGCTAGCATTATATATCTATCACTCAAGATAATGTATCTGTTTCAAAAATTCAATGAAGAATAAATCATGTATATGTACATGTTTGGGGTCTCATGTGGTTAGAGGTGAGGCATTAGATCAGAGCTCTAGATAAGGGGCGTTTTGCATGTTCTAAAATCCTTATTTGACCCTCTAACCCTATGTTGTGGGTACTCAAAAGAATCGTCTCAGTGTGTTTCCACAACATAGGGCTTGCTTTAATACTAAGAGAGAAATTGTCGGAATAAGAGCTAAATACCCTTCCTTATCTGGGCCTCTGTATCAGAAAACAAATCCTTTGATATACTGAGTAGCCACTTCAAATACTTTTTATCTACAACTCTTTGGTCAAACATAAGGGTTTTCGTAGAAAGTATGGTACTAAAGTAAAACATGTAAATCTCAAGTTTATTTCTACCTAACAAGAATTCTTTTGTTTTTACTAACCATAATTCTTTTGTTTTTACTAACCATTATTCTTTTGTTTTTACTAACCATTATTCTTTTATTTTTCCATGAGATGTCTACAAACACATGTTTGTGGTCATAAGCACCGTCTATTCCAGGCTCATCGTCTAATATCTCATCTCTAGGTTTTCTTTCCGACATAAAAGGAGGCATCTGCAGTCTCATCCAGCCCCTCTTGTGGACTATGTCATCTTGTGCCTGGAAAGAGGAACACAAGAGATTAATTGTTTCAATATGCAGCAAACGACTTTGAAAACAGTTAGTCAATAAAAGGGAAACTCTATAAAGTTTCCTTTTTTTTTAATAAATGTTTTCAAAGTTGCACTTTTCTAGAGTTGTCAACTGTGAAAACATCTGAGGAAAAAAAGAAGCATCTAGAAATTCGGAGGTGTAATTATACATTTAATTACAGAGTTGAAAACATTTATTGGAAAGGGAGAAAAAATTATATTTCCACAACGTTTTCAAAATGCATCAGAATCACATGAAATCAAGAAAACCTCTTTAACCATTTCCCTCATACGACAATTCTGCAGCAGACGACTTGAAACATATTTTGTCAAAAAATAGAAAATCTCTGTAATTTAATGGATAACCTATGACAAAAAGTGGAAAACATTGTGACAAAAGGAGAAATTGCTCGTTTTAACCAATTTCTTCTTTTGTCACTATGTTTTCAAAAAGCCTTCTGCTGCAGAGGCTTCAGAAAGCGTCTAAATGAGGGAAAGGGTTACTTCTTATCAACCTGCAGTCATATTTGGACATATCCACAGTAGACGAAATTTGAAAAGCCCATACATGTAATAAGCAATTTCTCCTTGTGCCACTATGTTTTCAATAGTTTAACTCTGATAAGGGTATATGTTTTTTCAACTTTTTGCCAAGACTTTTACAATGTCATCTGTCACAGAATCATTGTAAACTTCTGGGATAGGGTTGGATAAAGATTTAGGTACATGTAAATGAAATATGCCAAAATATACTTTCTTTTATACAAATTTTCCGTTAATTTGATTACATGCTTTCCAAGTTGTCTGCTGCAATTTTGTTGTATAAGGAAAAGGGCAAACTTGGAGAAAAACAATTATCTTCACAAATATTATGATATGCATTTTGCAAAATGTCACTAATACTTGGACCAATAACTACAATATGCAATGTATAGCTCCCTTGGTGGCTATCATATGTTGGCTATTATGATAGCCAAATGAGATAGGCTTAACTTTATATATTAAAAAACTTTATATATTAAAAAATTATGTGACAATTAGAACAACTAGGAATTTGTATTTGACAACCATTTATTTCGTTAAAGCTAATTTAATTTTATCTGATTATACCAGGTTCTTGATTTAACTGGTTTTAATTTTTTTGCACATGATATATATCAATAATTGCTCTTTCTCTATTCAAAAGTTAAGAAATTCACCTATTCAAATTGCCACTTCGGTAGGTAGACATTGTAGTAATTCAAACTACCATTTGCAGAGCTTTAGATAAGGGGCCTTTTGCATGTTCTAAAACCCTTATTTGACCATCTAACCCTATGTTGTGGATAAGAAAATTCTTTTGAGTACCCACCACATAGGGTTTACTTTAATAATAATTGTGGGAAAAAGAGCTAAATACCCCTTCTGCTTATACGGACCTCTGGTATGTATTATAACTTTTTATTATACCTCAATTTCATTGTCCATATAAAACTTCCATTGACAAAAAATTGCTATTTTAACTGTCAAGACAAATGTACCCACCTGACCATGAGACAGTTTTTGTACTGTCTCACGGCGGTATGCAAATATGTTTACTGGCAGGTAGGATGTTAATGAAACTCATTAAAACTAGACATGTAGAGCGCTCTATGTTGTACTTTTGTGCTATGAAACATTTTACAGATCATAAAATAATTATAATTTTATTATTTATATTATATTATTTATTCTTTTATTATTTTTTGGTATAATAAAATAAATAACAAATTGCTTTGAATTGGACAGTAATATTGTCATCCTGTGGCTCTGGTGACAGTATTCTCCTCAGGCTGACAATATTACTGTCCAATTCAAAGCAATGTGTTATTTATATAATACTCACTGCTTGCAGTTCTTGATCGGTTAATAAGTCATACTTTGGCTTAGAGGCCCATTCTGATCTAAATGTTTGGTATGCTTTCTCTGGATCATAGCCCTTGAGTCTTTTTAACAGTAACTGGACATCGGATCGCATGAAAATAAGGAAAGGGTCTCTCTCAACATCACTAATACTGTCTTTTGTGCCTAGGTTTTGTTCACCTTTAACCTCCTCTGAAGGAGTAGTCTGCTGAGCGCCTAGAAAGAAAGTTAGTTTATTTTACTTTGATTGTGAAACAGCTTATATTAATCACCCTCACTGTCTGCTTCATGGAGACTTTACCCTTTCCCTCATACGATAATTCTGAAGCAGACGTCTTAGAACATATTTTGTCAAAAAATAGAAAATCTATTGAATGGATAACATACGACGAAAAGTGGAAATCATTGTGGCAAAAGGAGAAATTGCTCATTTTGAGTATTTCTTCTTTTGTCACTATGTTTTCAAAAAGCCGTCTGCTGCAGAGGCGTCAGAAAGCATCAATATGAGGGAAAGGGTTAACCAGTACTTGAGCAGTTTGTGTGGAAAAAATTCCCAAAGACAGAACCCGCTCATCACAGGATTCAAACCCCGGGACCTTTGGTTTGAGAAGCTGACGCTCTACGTCTGCACCACTGTCTTCCACATAGTTAACATCAAGATAGAAATAACCCTTTTTAACCCTTTCCCTCATATTGACGCCTTTGCAGCAGATGGCTTTTTGAAAACATAAAGGTAAAGGGTTAACACATACAGTATGATGCATCTTTAGCAGAAGATGAGATTTTTCTACTTTTTGCCACAATATTTTCATTTCTTTAGAATACTTATACCTTCATTAATATTTGTCATACCTTTTGACACCCACCTGAAATATTTTGAACTCTTTTCATATCATCTCAGTGTGACATCTATTTAAACCATTCCCACATAAAATATTTATGCAGCAGACTCCTTTTCTCCTTTTGCCATAATGTTTTCAAAAGTTGTCTGCTGCCGAGGCATCAGAATGTGTCATTGTGAGCAACCTCTCCTTCTGCCACAATGTTTTTATAAGTTGTATAAAGCGTCTGTATGTCGGAAAGAGTTATTTCATTACTGATAACTGATTAGAAACAGGACTGACAAAATAGCACAACGTACATTCACCCACTGGTCCCAGTAAAGAATCAATATTCAAGTGTCTATTAACCCTTTCCCTCATACAACAAATCTGCAGCAGACGACTTTGAACATATTTTGTCAAAAAATATAAAAAATCTCTATAATTGAATGGATAATCTATGACAAAAAGTGGAAAACATTGTGGCAAAAGGAGAAATTGCTCGTTTTGAGCAATTTCTTCTTTTTTCACTATGTTTTTAAAAAGCTGTCTGCTGCAGAGGCGTCAGAAAGCGTCTATATAAGGGAAAGGGTTAAAATGGACCCAGATCTTATGCCAATAGATCACCATCATTTTCTCAGTAATTGGCTATATAAATGTTATAAAAGTTTTTGTTTATTTATATATATTCGATAAAACTTGCTCGAGGAAGTGAACAAACTAAGCGAATTTTTCTGTAAACCCTTTCCCTCATACGACAATTCTGCACAGGCAACTTTGAACATATTTTGTCAAAAAATGGAAAATCTCTGTAATTGAATGGATAACCTATGACTAAAAGTGGAAAACATTGTAGCAAAGGGAGAAATTGTTCGTTTTGAGCAATTTCTTCTTTTGTCACTACATTTTCAAAAAGCCATCTGCAGCAAAGGCGTCAGAAAGCGTCTATATGAGGGAAAGGGTTAAACCCTTACCTACATAATGTTAACAAATCTTTATAGGTGTCAAGGCAAAACATGGAAAATCTCCATAAAAGAAAGTGTAATTACTGAAAAGTGAAAACAGTTAAAAACATTTTTCAAAAAGAGATATTGCTGCTCATGAGCAATTTCTCCTTTTGTCACAATGTTGTATTCAGGGTCCATCAAAGAGTAAGGCATCACCTATTCAAGCACTAACTGAACTAACTGCGATGTTTGCTGCTTAACTTTGAGAAAAAGCTAACCACTCTACCAAGTTCAAGCCAGCTTCTACAGCAAGGATGTCTCTACTCCATTTCCATTACATGTCTTCCCCTTTTCCATCTAGCTCTAGATAAGATGAGTATTTCACATCGCAAAATCCTTATTTAACTCTCAAACCCTATATTTTTGATACTCAAAAGAATCGTCTCAGTGAGATGATTCTTTTGAGTACCAACAACATAGAGCTTAGTGGAGTCATACAAGAGATATTAATGGGAAAAGATGAGTTTACTCCTCCTTATCGAGTCCTCTGCCTTTTCTCTTGACTTCAACACTAAGTCCCATAACTGTTTGTTAGAAGCAAAAAGAGTGTGATGTCAACCCATATTCCAACAACTTCAAACATCCTGATTTGTAATCAACAGGTTAATTATGCCTGGCAGTTAAGCCACAGCGCGTCACTCCACTATGACTTATATTGCTTAATTTCCAAAAAAGGGCAACAATAGTAACGTTGCTATAAAAATAGGTTTCTATAGAGGTATTTGTTCCTATATCCAGAGACATATATATTCATTTCTTTTTAGGTCTCTGCTATACCCTACTCCAGAGTCCTGTCACGATGTTTTTAAAAGTTTTCTGCTGCAGAAACCACCTACTCATGTATTCAACGGTAAAATTTATGTGGGAAAGGGTTTCAAATGGGGAGGCAATTCCTGCAGTTATTGGGGAATATCGCATTTAGCTGAGATTGTCACTTAAATGACGATTAACTGTCAACTTGGATTACCAAAGCAGGGCCATAGTTCCTGACCAAAGTTTAGACGACACATAAACAAATGCAAGGTGAAACAAAGAGATAGTAAACATGCTTACAGTAACATCTGCTTAAACTGCCGATATTATCAACATTTAACCTCGTGAAAAGCTCAGAATTACTAAAATACGGCTTTAACCTTCGTAAAATGTTCATGTTTCTTCTCAAGGAAGCCATACTGTTTCCGACTGACCTATCGATTCGCACCAAATTCTTTCGCTACTTTACACTTGTCGCGGATTTCTTTTTTGTAAGAACGTGTGCCTAAACATTTTCCATTCCTTTCTATACACAGGCATTCAGTGTGTTACGCTTCTACAATTAATAAAATGAAGTTTTTGTATATTGATTCGACCCTTTACTTGATAGAAATCACTTCTGACGCCTCTGTAACCTAATAAAACTTCCAGATTTGTCAGTATGCCCCCCCCCCCCACACCTTTATACGTGCTTAAAATCAATCAATCAATCAATCAATCAATCAATCAATCAATCAATCAAATCAAATCAAATAAATAAATAGAGAACAAAATTTAAAAAAATAAAAAAATAAAATAAATAAATAAATAAATAAATAAATATAAATAAATAAATAAATAAATTAAACAAATAAACAAATTGATAAATTGATGAATGAATAAATAAATGAATTCAAATTTAATTAAATGAAATATGGTAAGTTTCTCTAAAAGAAATGATTATTGTTAAATAGAGTAGCCAACATTTTGGCGAAAGGAGAACTTGTCCATCATGAGTAATTTCTCAATTTGTCATACTTTTTTCTATAACGGCTGCTGCAGTTGCATCAAAACCTGTCTGCACGGGGGAAATGGTTAATCTGTGTTAATTATTATCCCACTTGATTCAAACAACAGATGTTAACGTTGTTCTGCATATATCTCGAAATCGGCTTAGGATTGTGTATAACAGGACACACAAGTGTTGTTAAAGTCATTGAGAGGGCTGGGATAAGTATCACACAGAATGAAAGCCATCATCCGTTATTGCTGAGATATAAAATGATTATTTTAGGTCTCTAATTATTGTTTATCTTTTCTTGATACAGACCCTGCCCAATTCGCACCTTTTCCAGTTATAAAATGAAGAAAATGAGAATTGTGTGGTAAATTATGATTGTTTGCCCTTTTCTCGTGATGTTTTTCAAGTCTGTATCAAAATTACACTTAACCCATTCCCTCATACGACAATTCTACAGCAGACGACTTTGAACATATTTTGTCAAAAGATAGAAAATCTATAAAATTGAATGAATAACCTATGACAAAAAGTGGAAAACATTGTGGAAAAAGGAGAAATTGCTCGTTTCGAGCAATTTCTTCTTTTGTCACTATGTTTTCAAAAAGCCGTCTGCTGCAGAGGCGTCAGAAAGCGTCTATATGGGGGAAAGGGTTAAGTTCTCTAGACGTCGCACTAGTTTTCCCAGCTGTTTTTGATACTGATACACTAAAGCGGATAGCCTGAATGCTATCAAAATCATATCATAGTCGTATCGGGTGATCAATACATTGTTACGTTTATCAGAGACGTAACATTTAAGAAATATATATGTAGTAAGGCCAAAGTCCCCTTACATTTGTATAATGGCGATAACATTTCAAATAAGGTCAGAGTCACACGATGCCCAACCCTCAGGGTTTTAACGATGAGCGAAGATCCCGAAACGTATGCCCCGCCCGCTCTATTCAATAATTAAACTTTCATATATACAGATTTTATATAGTTTTACCCAGATGTTTTCAAATTCGTCTTCTGCAGTTTTGTTGTTTTTCGAAAAGGGTTTGACGAATTTAATTTTGAAGAAAACTCGACGATAAAGATTTATATAATACGATCGCAGTTAAAATGAGTTACACAATGTCGGAAGGTTTGTGTTCTTGTGGCGTGGCCCACATTATAATTGTATCGCACACTCTTAACACTTTCCCACGTGCAGACGCACTTTGACGCATCTGCAGCATACGACATTTGAAAACAGAGTGAGATCAGGAAAAATATGCCTCAATACTTTCAACTCTTCTTAACAATTATAATCAATTTCTCCCTTTTTACAATTTTCTTTTTTAGAAGCCGCCTTCTTCAAATGCGTAAACATGCGTCTATATGTGGGAATCAATGAGAACAGCGCAGGTCATGATTAGCTTGCGTGTATGTGCAGTATAATAGTAGTCTACATTTCTCGCTCTTCGTGCACCAATCAATATATACATGTACTTCATATATGTTAAACTCTTTCAGCGCCAAAGGCAATATTGAGATTTTTGCAAACAATACTGATTCAGGCGAGTCAGCTCGTAACGAGCTGTCTCACCTGAAATCAGCATTGTTGGCCTTTTAGTTATCAAAATGGTCCAAACTTGCATTACATGAGAAATGGAGACGCCCGATTTTGAACATGGAAGAGTCTACTTTAAACAATTCGGCGCTGAAAGAGTTAAGACCTTATACATAGCAATGGCGATGATACCAGTAGGTGTAATAATGTGCCCTTTCCCACATGCAACACATATTGGGAGAAAATGTGGAAAATAGTTTTTTAAAAGAATGACATTATTTAATCGACATGAAAACATTGTTGGAAAAGAAGAAATTGCTCTTGAGCTTTTTCTTCTTTTTGTCACATTGTTTCAAAAAATTAGTCTATGGCAGAGAAGTCGACCTACATCTTCAAGTGGAAGAGGGACGGTTACACTTGGTGAGTGTGTCAGGGACGAGACTCTAATGAGAAGACGGATATGTTCACGAGTCGCCTGCATGTGAGAAATGGTTAAAGGACCACCTAATATCCGCAAGGAAGTGACTGTTTAACACTCTCTGGAGTGTACCTCACTTGGACAGGCAAACCGTGCTACAGGAAAACAAACCTAAACCCTAGTCCAATTGCAGACGCCTTTTGACGCAATTGCAGCTTTCGACATTTGCAAGCATTGTTGTAAAAGGAGAAATTTCTCATTTTTTACTAGATGCTTTCGTAGTCTGTTTGTGGTTAATACCCTTTCCATCATACGACATTGCTGCAGCAGACGACTTTGAACATATTTTGTCAAGAAATAGAACATCTCTTTAATTGAATGGATAATCTATGAATAAAAGTGGAAAACATTGTGGCAAAAGGAGAAATTGCTCGTTTTGAGCAATTTCTTCTTTTGTCACTATGTTTTCAAAAAGCCGTCTGCTGCAGAGGCGTCAGAAAGCGTCAATATTAGGGAAAGGGTTGAACACGTTCTGAAGTGTACCTCACTGGGAGAGACAATCTGGGATGAAAACAAACCTTACGGAGTATGTATCACGTGTAGATGATGATATGCCCAACTCATAGATCAACGTCTGATCCAACGTCACTTTGATTGTCTGATGTTTTTTTGTTATGTCATCGGAATTATGTTATATGAGCCGTCCCGCGTGAAAACCAATAAAATTGCCTCTGCGTAATGTATCGACCTAGATCAGCCTGCACAGTCCGCGCAGACTGATCCGGGCCGATACATTCCGTCTCAGGGGGATAGAGGTATAGAGTAATGATTCCTGAAACAGAAAATCCACATGGGGCGAAAAGTGTCTGTCCGGGTTAGCCTGCGCGGCATGCTTATCCTGATCCGGGTCGCAGAATCAACAATGTTGGTTTTTCTCGCGGGACGGCTCATATGACTTATTGACGAGCACTGTAGATTGTGATCAGACGATGGTGATGCGACTGCTCTAAGGTCGCTTTTACCGGAGCGCCTCTTGTGTATTTGTGACAAGAGCAAACAACGTTTCACTTTGCATTTTGCCCCAGCTTCTTTTTCGAAGCATAGGCTTTATAGGGAAACGGCTAGTCATTAACATCAAATGGGCAACAGACGACTTTGAAAATATCATGACAAAATGGAAAGTGCAGTCAAATATGTAGGAAAACAGACTATAAACACTTATTTTACTTGTATTTACAAGTGTCTCTGCCAGTCTCAGGGACCCCACTTAACCCTTTCCTAACAATAGAAGCATCTACAGCAGACGACTTAAAAAAAATTCTGACAAAAGGAGTAATTGATCATGATGAGCATTTGATACTTTTGCCACAATTGTTCAACTCTTTTTCAATAATAACACTTTCATTTAAAGAAATTTACTATATTTGATCCGACATATTTTAAAAGTGTTTTGAGGCAGAATTATTGTATTGAGAAAGGGTTGATCCAGGGTTACAAACGACTACAGCCAATATGCCGTGACTTCAAATTGCGACATTATGTAAAAGGCCGCCTTTTTTCATGACTCGGCGATCGGCGGGTTAACATGGGCAATGAGTTACTTTCTCACATAAGGACTTGCCCATAATGAGCAATTTCTCCTTTTGCCAAAATGTTCTAATCTTTTTTTCTATAATTGTTCTGTCATTTGTAGAGATTTTCTAAATGTTTTCAAAGTTGTCTGCTGCAGATTATTTGTATGAGGGAAATAGTTAATTATATACGTGTTTAATGAGATATACATGTACATACGTTGAACACGTACGGTCAAACCCGTGCTAAAGACAACCTTTGTATAGCAATTCCCTGTCTATAGCAACCACATTTGTTATTTCCAAATTACTCATTTCCTGTATAAATGACCCGGCAGTTAAAGAACACATTGTTCTCTTCACAAGGGTGGTCTTTAGACACAGGTTGGACTGTATTTTTGTATTTCGTTATAAGTGTCGAATCCATGTAGCTTTGTCAGTAGCGACGTGGGCTGTCACTCGAGGGGTGGCGAGTTCGAGTCCCAGCTAGACCAACATTCTTTACGACATTTGACAAAAGTTACCGCGACAGGTCTTCCACCAATGGGGAAATACTAGTAGTTTATGTGGAAAAGTAGATGCTTGAAAAGACTATTGTTTGGAGTATTGATGTGAGAAAGACAGGAAATAAACATATGGACTTGTGATATGACAACAATTTGTTGGAGAGGTGTTTAACCCATATGACAACAATTTGTTGGAGAGGTGTTTAACCCCAATCAACCAATTGATCAATCAATTATTTTATCAACCAATTAATTAATCAATCAATTTGGTTTAAGTGTCTATAAGATTAGTGACTGTAATCGTCTTCAAAAGCTGATGCGAATCTACATAGGCTAGATAGACGTTAAATAAATTGGATTTCCGATCACGTGACTCATCTAAACCGGAACAAAGGGCGACCGAATTAATATATCGTAAGTGATAAACGGAATTCGAATGTATACAATAAACATTTGTACATGTATATATATTGATGTAAATAGTGATAAACACGGATTTAAATCACCAGTCTTGAGTGTGGATATTATATTCATTGTTTAACTATAATGAAGTATAGGAGTATCGCAATGTAAGTTCTTAGCATTGTTTATAAACGGAATTCGAATGTATACAATAAACATTTGTACATGTATATATATTGATGTAAATAGTGATAAACACGGATTTAAATCACCAGTCTTGACTGTGGATATTATATTCATTGTTTAACTATAATGAAGTATAGGAGTATCGCAATGTAAGTTCTTAGCATTGTTTATAAACGGAATTCGAATGTATACAATAAACATTTGTACATGTATATATATTGATGTAAATAGTGATAAACACGGATTTAAATCACCAGTCTTGAGTGTGGATATTATATTAAACTATAATGAACTATTGGAGTATCGCAATGTAAGTTCTTAGCATTGTTTATGTATTTAAGTGTATAACGCTAATGTTGGCGCAATTTACGGAAGCGAAATTCAGTCAGCGTTCTACACATATACAAACCTTAAAACTTAATCGTTTCCCACATACAACACGTTTGCAGCAGACGACTTTAACATCATTTAAAACATTTAAAAATTCTCTAGAAATGAAGGTTCATTGTTGAATGGTGTGAAAACATTGTGGCAGAAGGAAAACTTGCTCATAAATATGTTTAAAGAGTTGTCTGCATTGGAGGCGTCAGAAAGCGTCTGTATTTGGGAAAGGGTTAAGTTTATGTCTTAGGTGAATGTCTTTTCTAACTGCAATAGGTCATTGAAGTATCTTGTTAAACTGTGAGTATGCACTGTCCTCATGTGCATTAACCCTTTCCCACATACAACAAATCTGCAGCAGACGACTTTGAAAACATCTGGGTAAAATATGGCTCATCTCTTTAAATAAATGTTAAATTATTGAATATAGTTGAAAACATTGTGGCAAAAAGGGAAAATGCTCGTTTTCAAAGAGTCGTCTGCTGCAGAGGCATCAATAAGAAAGCGTATGTATGAGGGAAAGGGTTTATACACATGTTCGCTCACTACATGTAGCTATGTTTAACCCTTTCCCTAATATAGACGCTCTCTGACGCCTCTGCGGCATACAGCTTTTTGAAAACACGGTAGCAAAAGAAGACATTGCTCTAAACTAGAAATTCCTCCTTTTTTCACCATTATTTTCAACTCTATTCGATTTTTGTACTTTCACTTAAAGGTGGTTTCCAAAATTGATCGGGTAAGTTTTCAAAGTCGTACGTCCGCTGCAAAGTGTTGTATGTGGGAAAGGGCTAACTGACTTCACAGATTCGCCACTATTGTAAAGCTAAAAAGTTCAAACCTCAACGTCATTATTGTTTCATCCAAACGGATGCTGCTTCACAGAAGAGTGTGTAACGTTCCATGACTAATTGACGAACTGTGCAATGCTAGATCAGACTGCGCGCATGCGTCGGTTGGTCTGAATCTACACTTAACTATAATGTCTTACGGCTTAACTGTTCTCTAGTCTTATCACGAAAACTAAGCTAGTAGTTCAATGTAAACAATATATGTTCAATGTCAGTGTGATATCGGGTTTTATTATCACCATCGAAAATAGTCGCATTTATCTACTCAAGGAGTGATTAAAATCAAAAGCTGTCTGATTGAGATATTGTAGTTTATTGCATCTGTATGGGAACGCAGTGAAAATGTGTAGACTAGATACATACTTATTGTTGATGGTGTTATTATAGGTATTAAATATGTTAAGAACAGTATTATTTTTGACACGTTTTGTTTACAGCGTGTCCCGAACGACGGTACACGTTACTCCGTTTATGTAAAAAGTCAAATTCAAACTATTAGTATATTTTTAGTAAAAATACTAGTTATGGCTGTCCCTACATGGTGTTCAGTGTTGTGGGGTTAGCATAACTCGCTGGTGTTAGGATAAACTGACCAGTGGTACTGGTAACTAACACAGGAAACGCCACCGTGGTATCACTGGAAACTTGTTGAAAGCGGCGTAAACAAAATTCGTACAAACAAAACAAACACACGACCTAATTAATATAATATTGTCTGGGGTATCAGATAAACTGTATCGTCATTTCCCGCTATTTATATCAATTTAAACCTAGATATTAACCTTGTTTGTTAACAATAAGTGATTATTTCAGCATGATAAGATAAACTGTTTTGTACATACCTTTCACTGCTTATAAAGCCTCCATGCGATTTCGATATGTATAAAGTTTCTATCGGTTTTCTAATAAATGCTTGATTGATTGATTGCTTAATCGTTTGATTGATTAAGTGAAGTTAAGCAAAGTTTTCAATAACAGTTACATCACGGCGACCAGTTCACCTAAAGTTTGCTTCCTGGCTTTCTTTCACCACTCCATCACACAGCATTATCCCCAGGCAACCGGCCGCTACCATCAGCCGTGACCGAGAGGTAAGCGTCTGGGATTTCGAACCTGACGTTTCGGGTTCGATCCCAAGTTGCGGCCGTCATGGTGCCCTTTGTAAGGCGCATTACCTAGTCTGGTACTGGCGACCAGTTCACCAAAACATGCAGTTTCGTGCTTTCTCTTACCAGCACTCATCCAAGACAACAGGCTACCTTCCTAAAAATACAAGTGACGCTAGTCCCATTGACGTTGTCCAATCAGCGGTATTAATGAATGCCCGAGACATAGTCGAACCCGAGGATCCTGGATTGATAAAACCTCGTTGATACCGACTAAGCTATTGAGTGATTGAAACATATAAAAAGGGACCAAAGTGGTTGACAAAACTAAATCACGGTGTCAGGTTCTCGAAACAATGAAATTTTCCGGTTAAAATGTTCTGTACTGGAATCGTTGTTGATGTTTTACGCAGCAGACATTTTCTATCAACATTGCGGAAAAAAAAGAGCGATTGCAATACATAAGTATTCCCTCCATTTCCTATAAATTTCCATTCTTTATCAAAACGATACCTTCCATTTCGAAACATAGAGATGCATATTTTACCTAAAATTGTGTTTGTTAAACAGACGATTCCAAAATAAAATATGCAGTATGATAAACGGTTCATGTCCGACCTGTCTTTCA
The DNA here is from genome assembly GCA_031761405.1 of Serripes groenlandicus. NCBI lineage: Eukaryota > Metazoa > Mollusca > Bivalvia > Cardiida > Cardiidae > Serripes > Serripes groenlandicus. Next base: position 59,938,409 of record JASEVX010000011.1, on the reverse strand, counting down.
TGAGAACTAATATATTAACAAATAATTTATTTACAGAAATATATCAAACTTCTAATAGGCGGGGGAACGGTTTACCAAAAAGTAGGCATGCTTGCAGACGACACAGATGATGAGATGTTGATTGGAAATGGCGTAAAAAAAGTCCGAGTGAGTAGGCGAATGACGTTACCGTCGAAGCTGGACGATATTGCACGTGACAGAGAAGCTACATCGGAAACGGGTGACTCGTCTGGGCGGAAAACGTAAGCTTGACTATTATACTCGTTTGCCTGCAGGGGCTTAGCTTTACAATAATCAATGTGTAGGCCGTCTTCTGAAAAAATCAACAGTGTGAACATCTGCGTAAAGTATCGTCCCGGATCAGCCTAAGCATGCCACACAGGCGTACCCGGATAGACACTTTTCGCATCCTGTAGATTTTCTGTTTCAGAATCACTACTCTATACATATATCCCCCTAAGACGGAATGTGTCGGCCGGATCAGTCTGCGCGGACAGCGCAGGCTGATCTGGTCGATACATTACGCAGATGTCTATCGCCGCAGCTGTATTTCGGGGCATTTTGAGAAAAAAGGCACGTGCCTACAGTGCCTAAAGGGAGCTACGCCCCTTGCCTGACAACAAAGCCCATTTAAATATGGCTAAACAAGTTCACTGTCCGTATATTGGATCTGACGGTACCTAAAACGTCGTCTCGAATAGACCCTATACAATCAATATTCATAAGCAGGTGCTTGGTGGGTTTTTTTGTCCAATGAAATCGCTCGATAGAACAAAGTTTCAGTTGTATACAATCGGAACACTCGACAATCACCGCTTCTCTATCTCGTTTATTTATATGGGTTATCTCGCCTGCTTTATACCTAACGATTTTATAGGTGACAATTTAATTGGCTGACGCATAGGTCAATATAATATGACCTGTAACATGTAGTCATCATATCTATAAATATAAGAACAGGCGAAGTCTAGGTATGGTTTTAATTATACGTATTGCCTGGCCAAATGTTAACAGTATTAGTTTGACAGCTATTTCGGGACACAATTCTCTGACCCTTCCAAAGGTAGAAGAACGTAACATGATTTGACCCCATCAAAAGTAAGAACGCGATACATGATTTCAGCCAATGCTTTGGATAATGTACTAGTCGGCATTTTCAGAGCATCTTGTCCATCTGCTCAGTCTTATCAGGGGCTCCGCTGGTTGACAGACATTTCTAACGGCGTTTGTAAGTAATACTAGAACAGTGTAGCTCTGGTTCCACGGTTTACACAATCCAACTTGTACCTTTTCTCATGCACTGACTCGTTTGTTGTTGTTGTTGTTACTCATCGGGTCACACTCGATAATTTACGGAAATAGACAAAGCCGAGTTTTGGGGTAAGACTGATTAATGTGTTGAGGTTAAACGCAGTTTTCAACGATTTTAAAGTTATATCGCGCCGGTCAGTTCACATATGCATGTATTTCCTGGTGGAAGACACACTATGCTTGTCGCATTGACTTTTGTCAAACGCCGGAAAAGATGTTGGCTGGGCTGGGGTACAAACTGACAACTCCTTGATTAACAGCCCGCCTCGCTACAGACTGAACTACCGAGGCCTGGCATCACACAAAAAAGGTTGTAGGTGGCTTTTGTGAAAAATAAAGATCCAGATAAGTCCGTGCAAACGTACAGTTTGATCCAATAGACAAAGCCGAGTTTTGTTTTTGTTAATATATTGATAACACAGTTAGTCGGTTATACATGTAAGCGATCGTAATGATTCGTGCTTGTCAAGTGAATAAGGAAAATACACGAACGGTTCCGAGCGGTTATAACGAATGCCTCCGCAAACCCTGTTACATCGAAAATCCGATATGTTTAGATCCGTATAAAGCCCTTTAGTGACGTATCAGATAATCAGGACAAAAACCAAGATGAGACCTTTGTCATTTTTGGAACGTTTTCCCCTATACGTTTAAACTTATATATACAGTTTTAAGATGAAAAGGTCTGAGTCTGACAATTTTGCCAACTCATCACAACGTGTACCTGATACTCGTCTCACACAATTGAATTGATACATGTATATCGTATTTTATTATTTTAGGAAGGAAGTACTATTGCTTTCCTACGACGAAACAGACACCTTGCTGAAGCATCTCGAAGAGGCAACAAAAGTATTGACAACGCATTATGAACTGCTTCAATTCGCGGTATGTTAGTCCAAACACAAATGACTCATTAACTCGGACATGGAATCTCAATGCATTTGAGGAAATCGTCTTTTTAACGAGCACATTATTCAATGATTTATCATCAAGCAATTATATTATTCAATGATTTATCATCAAGCAATTATATTATTCAATGATTTATCATCAAGCAATTATATTATTCAATGATTTATCGTCAAGCATTTACACTATTCAATGATTTATCATCAAGCAATTATATTATTCAATGATTTATCATCAAGCAATTATATTATTCAATGATTTATCATCAAGCAATTATATTATTCAATGATTTATCGTCAAGCAATTACACTATTCAATGATTTATCATCAAGCAATTTATCGTCAAGTAATTATATTATTCAATGATTTATCGTCAAGCAATTATATTATTCAATGATTTATCGTCAAGCAATTATATTATTCAATGGTTTATCGTCAAGCAATTATATTATTCAATGATTTATCGTCAAGCAATTATATTATTCAATGATTTATCATCAAGTAATTATATTATTCAATGATTTATCATCAAGCAATTATATTATTCAATGATTTATCGTCAAGCAATTATATTATTCAATGTTTTATCGTCAAGCAAATAAATTATTTAATGATTTATCGTCAAGCAATTATATTATTCAATGATTTATCGTCAAGCAATTATATTATTCAATGATTTATCGTCAAGCAATTATATTATTCAATGATTTATCGTCAAGCAATTATATTATTCAATGATTTATCTTCAAGTAATTATATTATTCAATGATTTATCATCAAGCAATTATATTATTCAATGATTTATCGTCAAGCAATTATATTATTCAATGTTTTATCATCAAGCAAATAAATTATTCAATGATTTATCGTCAAGCAATTACACTATTCAATGATTTATCGCAAATAATTTCAACAGCTAACAGTCCTTCATATGGTTTCATGCTAGTGTCGAAAGGGAAGATATGAGACTATTTCAATGATGGGTGTCGCTTATCCACTCGAATACTGTCTTCTTTTACACATACACAGTACTAGCAGTGAGTGTACGTACACATGAATAGTGCCTGGTGATTAGGCGTCTAATCGCATATGCATACAGTGAAGACACCGTTAGGTCTGCTTTTAAAAGCCACTATCTCGCTAGGCCCTCGGTTTTACGTATATAGGTTGTGGGTTTGTTTAATTAAGGTGTTATGCCGGTTTTTGTTTAATTATATCACGGCGACAGTTCACATATTCATGATCGCTGAGATAACAAACCAGTACTAGGCTAGGAACAGTGCCTTGCCCATGAGCACTCTACCATGGCCGCATCGAGTGGGGATCGAAGCTCAGTTCCAAATCCCCGATGCTAGCCTATCGGCCGAAGCGGGTTCCTACCTATATGTTGTATAAGCCTAAATACATGTACACCGTCTGACACAAGTATTAGAAGTGTAGACTAACTATATGTGTGCTGATGTAACTATTAATGAAGCCACAATGGGGAATCAATAAGTTTGATTTGGGATTTACACGACTTTCAAAAGCTAATGTCATATCATGGCGGACAGGAAAGACGATATTGGTCCCACATCCTTTATATACATCGAGATAAAACATATATCAGGTACGAAACCAATACCACCCCACCTGCTGGAGCTCAAGAGTTGCATTGACCCCAATCGTTCAGACTCATTTAGCCGGCTCTTACGGTTCAAGCAAGAGTCAGACTATGGCTGCCATTATTTTGAGCATCCCCACGCTACACGGGCTCAATAAGATCTCAAAACGCAAAAAGCGGCTCAAATCCAAATGGTTGACCACGCTCATGACTCGTAGTACGAGAGGTACTTGTTTAACTCTTTCTCATATACATACACTTTATGTCGCCTCTGCAGCAGTATTGTGACAAAATTGTGACAAAATGAGCAGACACGAGCAATTTCTCCCTTTGCTACAATGTTTTCAACTCTTTTCAATAATTAAACTATCTATACAGAACTATTCCCTTTTTCTGTCGATATGACTTTATTGACGTCAGCTGCATAATTATTGTATGAGGGAAAGAGTTAACATCTTTACTTTGTAGGATAAACATCCCCTGGAAGAAGACGAACATCCTCCGACTCGATGTGACAAGGTGAAGAGCTGTTTATGGAAACTGTTGTATAAATTTACTGGATCCAAAGCCATTACTGCTACCATATTATTACAGGTGAACGTTTATCTCAGTCACTCCTTTCTTTGACGGTACTGTTTCTCTTTTTGGATTCTTTTTTTTTCATAATTTGACAAAAAGCTTAAAATTTCGATTTGACAATGTGATAAAGATTTACACTTGCTTATTGACATTAGTCATTGATAGTCATTCATTTCCAATTAGCCCTGTGTTTCTTTTTAATTTATAATTAATTTATTTTACATCGATTGCGAAATAAGCTTAAAGCTTATATTTATCACGCTCGATGTCTGCTTCCTGGAGACATAACCAGTACTCGTGTCATTTGTGTGGTAACATCCAAAATGCAGAACCCGCCCATTACGCGATTCGAATCCGGGACAGTTGGTACAGGAGGCCGAAGCTCTACCAGTGTACCACTGTCTTCCACTGTTTTTTGTTGTATCGTTTACAATAAAGATCTGTTGCCAGAAAAATCTTAAAATATTGATGATCGTAAGACTATATTTATATTTACGACGCATAAATAGATTATTATCAATTAGAGATACAATTCGTCTTTGATTGCATTATCAACACATGAAATTAAACAGCTGAAGTCAAGGTTAACATGACACGGTGGGAAGAGGCGCCTACTTAATAACCTTTTTCCACACGCATCAAATCTGCAAAAGGCGACTTTGAAAAACATGGTGACAAAAACTTGAAAATCTCCATAAAAGATAGCATAATTGTTAAATAAAGTTGAAAACATTGTGGCCAAAGGAGAAATTGCTCATTACTGCTGCTGTTGCGTCAAAATGCGTCTGCAGGAGGGAAAGGGTTAATGAATACGACCGTTTCAATACGACCGTTTCGATATGACTGCTTCAATACGTGCGTTTCAATACGACCGCTTCAATACGACCGTTTCAATACGACCGTTTCAATACATTTATTTAAACTATTTCTGTAAAATGATGCTTTTGATAATGAAACCATTACCGAATTGTATTTATATAGATTAAGATGGAAAAGAAAGTATGTATTTGTGGGTTAAACACAGTTAAACCGTCCATTTAGCCGTCGGCGCAATTTAACCTAATATATGATATTTAGAGTCATCTGTTTGAAAACAGAGTAGAAAGTGACTATGAAGTTAACAACTGATAAAGAGGAGAAAACACTGATGGAAAAGGAGTAGTTCATATGCAACAATTTGTCTTCTGCCGATAACTAAATAATCGATAATTGGCTATATAGAAATAAGAAGGGCCGTTCAACAAATTAGGGAATAACTTCATCGGGTATTATGTGAGAAGACGGATTGTTGGATATGTGCACTTTAATGACTAATATCGATGAAAATTATTTTGCAAAAGTTAATGTTTTACTGAATCGAAACTTCGAGACTTGTCCCTAAGATTTGGGATCTTGTTGCATCTGCTTACTATACACGTACACATTTAATGCGTCTGTTTATACACTTATGCTCAGCAGATTCTTACATGTCTGCCTACATGTAACCATTTGCATGCTGGGACACATTTTGCAAAGCCTATTTAAAGCAAGGTCAACCGGCGTTTCCGCGATTTCTCACCAGGCTCACTATCAATATGTCTACCTTGATATTCCTCGATATTCCTCAAATCGGCTATGGACTTTTTCAAATGCATATCTGGGCTGGTCCATTTTAAAAAGCCTGCATTGAAATGGTTTTTAAACCGTTCAGCGCCAATGGTTATACTAAGGATTTTGCAAACAGTACATATTCAGGTTACTAGCTGTCTCACCTGAAATCAGCACTGTTTGCCTTTGAATTATCAAAATATTCCATAACTGTTACTACATGAAAATGAGTGTCGCCCTGTTTTGAACATAAGGGACGTAACTTTATGGAATTCGGCGCTAAAAGAATTAAAATAAAGATGTAGATGCAAGTGCTGACGTAGAACTAGAAAAGTAATTCACCCATTTTCTCTCGAATACACATTCATGTAATACTCATTGATAGATTGTTTGGTGTTTTACCCCGCTGTCACCAACAAATTAAAGTTAGATATTTAGTATCTTAAACGACACTAGTGTCTGGTTGCCAGTATCGTTTATGATAAACGATACTAGATTCTGGTTGCCAGTATCGTTTATGATAAACGATACTAGATACTAGACACTAGACACCAACTTCATCTTACCCTGTCACCAATGTTTTCAGTTATATTACGGCGTTTCTTGGTTAAGTAACCAGTACTACTGGTTCATTTAGCCTGACACCAGTCAGTCGTTATGATAACCCTGGAAGCCTGAGCGCCAAGAAGAGCATCCATTTAGACAATGTTTAATAGTCTTTGATGTACGAGACCCCTCATCACTTGACGCATATCCACATTTCAGCTCGTGTGTCTGGTGATGTTAACAATAATCGACGGTGTGTCTCTGCAGACCAAGCACGACGCACTAGAGGCGGTGAGTTATCTACTTTAAATGCTTTATTGTCATGTACAGTTGACGACAAATTAAGAAATTGAAAGTAGGAAACCATACCTTCAAAAATTACCTGCAGCAAAGGTGTCAACAGTTCCTTATTTAATTGTGAGTTAGATCATGAGTTGTAAGTGCTTGTTTATATTAGCGTCACTCTCTGTTCACTTGTTATATGTCACTGTATATAGTATTATTGGCCGGTGGCCTAGCTACTAATACGAAAGATGTATATGTCTGTCTATGTTAATCATTTTACCACAGGCTGGCGTTTTATTCTTCATTAGCAGCTAACGACTTACGAAAACATTGTAATAAAAGAAGAAACTTGCTAACTGTGAAAACTTATTTTAGACAATTTTTAGTTTTCAAACCTATATTTATAAAGAGGTTCCATACGTTTTCCAAAATGTGTTCAAGTGTGTATGTTACAAACAGATTTAATGCGGGAAAAGCTCAAAAGCGTCAATACGATTTCGGTCTTGTGAAGTCTTGTGACATATGGTGAAGTAGGGTGAAGTTGAGTACGAGTATGGTTGCCTACGTTGATATTTCTATAAACGTTTTTCGAAAACAATATTTTGTAAACCATGACAAACGAACGATCTTTTTTACATAATGTGTTTAACCACAGATATATGTAGGGTCGACAGTCTTTTAACCACGGGGTCAAGGTGCTTCCTGTTGATTAACACAGACTGATGCAGTGGCTGACTCTGTTAGACTGAATGACAAACCCGCTGGACCCACTGACTTATTTGCGTTTGTAAATATAATAATTAATTGAAGATGAATTAATGTAGATTAGGAACCTTGTTGAGCTGTGACTTTATCGTTCTCCTCGGATTGTTTACCGTTGCGTTTTATAGAAGTATAAAAGTATAAAAAGGAATACATTGAAATACAGCATATGATCCGTCGTGGACGTAAAGTATCGACCCGGGTCAGCCTTAGCATGCCGCGCAGGCTAATCCGGGCAGACATTGTTCGCCTCCTGTGGATTTTCTGTTTCAGGAATTATTACTCTATATTTCTATCCCCTCTGAGACGGAATGTGTCAGCCCGGATTAGCCTGCGCGGAGTGCGCAGGTTGATCTGGGTAGACGCATTACGCTGAGGCCATAATGTTGGTTTTCTCGTAATTCGGCTCATATGAACATTTTTTTTTATTATTCAGGGTTCCATAGTAATGATGATACTACAAATAATTAACCTTATCATCGTTGTTATGATTTCAGGTAAATATTCACTGAGATTCCCTTCTATCTTACACTTATCCTGCTTCATTGCTTAATTTGTACTTGATTTACAATTGTTGCTCTTCGCTATGGGAAATCCGACCTTAAAGAGAAATTCGCGACCAGTAAATAAATAGGTTAGTCGTCCTGCAGTCTGATCGGGGTTGCTTATCTCGTGACATCATATACTTCGAGAAGCATTCTCAGTTGATTCAGTTTAACGATCAAAGCATGACTACAACTGTGTAATTTGATTGAAATATCTTTCAATTTCTCAAGAGAAAGTCGGTTTTCTCAATATTTGGGCTCCATTTAGAGAAAGATCTACGTATAAATCATTACCTATTATTAATTTCTCACGTAAACATTAGTATTTACAACAAATTTGCAGCATACACTGAATTAAATGCGAATTATAATAATTCAATATGGTTAAACAGATTGTGACAAAAGGCGACGCTCATTATGAGCAATAACTCCTTTCCCCATAATTCTTTGAAACATTTTCAGCTGTAGATGCGCCAAAATGCTTCAGCATGTTAGTAAGATTTAACACTTTCCCTCATACGACAATTCTGCAGCAGACGACTTTGAATATCTTTTGTCAGAAAATGGAAGTCGTCTGCTGCTATTGCGTCAAAATGCGTCTGCAGGTTGGAAAGGGTTAAGAAATCAACATTCGACCGTCAACACTTAACTCGTATTTCATAAGTCGTTTAAATATCCCTACACGTGTCTCAATTTACTTTTTATTGTATTGATCCTGTGCCAATCCAGCTATTATTATTGCTCAGATATCCCGGAAGTGAAAAACCATGCGACCATTTATCATTTAACTTGAAAGGAGGTATAATCGGAATAATGACCTTTTAGATCGTCGAACTCTAGTCAATTTATCAGATTTACTATAATAATAATAATAATAATAATATCTTTATTTTCTCTTCCTTCAACAGCATTTCGACGAAGGTTAAACCTTTCCTTCCTGTCCACGGATTTTTATGCATCTGCAGCAGACAACTTTTCCATATAGCTCTTCAGATATTTCCATAGCCGTCTGCTGCAAATTTGTTGCTTTTAGAGAAAGGATTAGTAGCTAAGCAAAACTGATATATCTTCATTTTTTGACAAATTATTTTCAGCTCAAATACTGGACCAGTTTCAGAAAAAGCGAGTGAGTCGTGTATTACTGTTACAGTACTTCGTTATTACAATTTTACTGTTTGCTGGAATATACACAGCTACATATAGGATAGATGTAAGTAATGCTGTCACAGTACTTTGTTATTACAACTTTACCGTTTGCCGGAATATACACCGCTACATATATAATAGATGTAAGTAATGCTGTCACGGTACGTTGTTACTACACTTTTACCGTTTGCCGGAATATACACCGCTACATATAGGATAGATGTAAGTAATGCTGTCACAGTACTTTGTTACTACAATTTTACCGTTTGCCGGAATATACACCGCTACATATAGAATAGATGTAATTAATGCTGTCACAGTACTTCGTTATTACAATTTTACTGTTTGCTGGAATATACACCGCTACATATAGAATAGATGTAAGTAATGCTGTCACAGTACTTTGTTACTACAATGTTACCGTTTGCCGGAATATACACCGCTACATATAGAATAGATGTAAGTAATGCTGTCACAGTACTTTGTTACTACAACTTCTCCGTTTGCCGGAATATACACCGCTACTTATAGAATAGATGTAAGTAATGCTGTCACATTACTTTGTTACTACAATGTTACCGTTTGCCGGAATATACACCGCTACATATATAATAGATGTAATTAATGCTGTCACAGTACTTCGTTATTACAATGTTACCGTTTGCCGGAATATACACCGCTACATATATAATAGATGTTAGTAATGCTGTCACAGTACTTTGTTACTACAATGTTACCGTTTGCCGGAATATACACCGCTACATATAGAATAGATGTAAGTAATGCTGTCACAGTACTTTGTTACTACAATGTTACCGTTTGCCGGAATATACACCGCTACATATAGAATAGATGTAAGTAATGCTGTCACAGTACTTTGTTACTACAATGTTACCGTTTGCCGGAATATACACCGCTACATATAGAATAGATGTAAGTAATGCTGTCACAGTACTTTGTTACTACAATTTTACTGTTTGCTGGAATATACACCGCTACATATAGAATAGATGTAAGTAATGCTGTCACAGTACTTTGTTACTACAATGTTACCGTTTGCCGGAATATACACCGCTACATATATAATAGATGTAAGTCATGCTGTCACAGTACTTTGTTACTACAACTTCTCCGTTTGTCGGAATATACACCGCTACATATAGAATAGATGTAAGTAATGCTGTCAAATTACTTTGTTACTACAATGTTACCGTTTGCCGGAATATACACCGCTACATATAGAATAGATGTAATTAATGCTTTCACAGTACTTCGTTATTACAATGTTACCGTTTGCCGGAATATACACCGCTACATATATAATAGATGTAAGTAATGCTGTCACAGTACTTTGTTACTACAATGTTACCGTTTGCCGGAATATACACCGCTACATATAGAATAGATGTAATTAATGCTGTCACAGTACTTTGTTACTACAATGTTACCGTTTGCCGGAATATACACCGCTACATATAGAATAGATGTAATTAATGCTGTCACAGTACTTCGTTATTACAATTTTACTGTTTGCCGGAATATACACCGCTACATATAGAATAGATGTAAGTAATGCTGTCACAGTACTTTGTTACTACAATGTTACCGTTTGCCGGAATATACACCGCTACATTTAGAATATATGCAAGTATTATTGTTACAGTACTTTGTAAATGAAATGATACTAGTTACTGGAATATATACACAGCGTCATATGTAATAGATGTAAGTGTTGCTGATACAGTACTTTGTAAATACACTGTTTCTATTTATTTGTACGTACGCATACACATACATAAAAGATGTTAAGTATACTGATACAATTGTACATTCGCACACGTTAACTGTTTGTTGGAATACACATAGTCACATATAGAATACCTATGCTGTGGAAACGGACGTCGCAGGTTCGATCCGAAGTCGCGGCGGTCATGGTCGAATGCCCTTGGCTTATTTCATAGCCTAGTACTGGTTTGTTTGTAGCTGGATACAACTGAAATAATGTTGAAATGGGTAACAGTTCGCCATAACATAAGGATAGAAAAGATGGACTCCGGCAAATTAATCTAGATAAACTCATCCGACCACATGTTTAGTTTGTTTGCAGAAGTTATTTAATTAACTCCCATATCCCACATACAACACAATCTGCAGCAGACGACTTTGAAAGCAATTAGTCACAAGTATGGAAACTATAATGAAAGAACAGTTATTAAATACAATCGAAAACATTGTGGTGAAAGGAGAAACTGCTCATTATGAGTAATTTCTACCTTTACCAAAATGTTTTCCATTTTATTCAATATTTATATCCACATTCATGGAGATTTTCCATAACTGTGTCAAGATGTTTCGTCAAATCTATAGCGTCACATAGCTTCATTTCATTGGCAATAACTTCTAAATGAATGTGTAATTATACAATTAATATAAAACACACGATATAGATGATCGGTACTACTTAACCTGAACACTTGTTAAACATTCTTCTTACTTTCAGCTGAAATCGTGGAAATTCGTAGAAGACACAGATCGTGGTGGGAATCCGGTATTAATAGTAGAAACCTACACACGGTTCTTGTTTTACTCTGCGTCAACTGCAACGCTGTGTGGTATGGAGTCTTTTTAATTATTCCAAACGTTTACATTGTCAGATTCGATTTACTTTGAAAGAAAAAAAACCTTGGTAATTATTTGTTTGATGTTTTTCAAGACTCAAGACATGATCATAATTATAGATACGGACAATTAATGATTCCGCATAACCCTTTCACTATCCATCATCATCATCAGTATCATCATAATCTTGATCATTATCATCATCACTTTCGACGTCGTAATTTTCATTATCATTATCATCATCATCATCATTTATCATCAGTATCAATATCCTCACCATTATTATCAGAATTATCAGAATTATCAGAATTATCCCCAGTATCACCATCCTCATCATCAGTATCATCAGTATCAGCATCTTCTTCATCATCACTATCCATTATCATCAATATCATCATCATCATCATTATCATCAGCATTAGTATCAGAATTATCATCGTAATCACCACCATCATCATCATCATCAACATCATCATCATCATCATCACAATCATCATCACCATCATCATCATCAACAACATTATCATCACAATCATCATCACCATTATCACCATCATCTTCATCATCATCATCACAATCATCATCACCATTATCATCACAATCATCATCATCATCATAATCATCATCACAATCACCTTCACCATAACCATCATCATCATCACAATCATCATCATCATCATCATCATCATTATAATCATCATCATCATCATCATCATCAACAACATCTTAAGCAATGTGTAATTGATTAAAATCAAAATTATTTAAATTAACATCAACTATACGTGCCAGTACAAGAGACAATGTACACGTTTGGTTCTGCAAACAATTTACATTCAGATTATCTTGTGTATCCCCACAATCTGATCAAGATCTACTCATTTCATATACTACTCATATATTACTTAAATACAAACTTGTTAAAAGATTATGTCAACTTGTGTAGATTCTGATCAGACTGGGGAGGTGAACAAGATGATATGAATATATATGGCCCTATGTTTAGATATACCAACGTGTACATATTCTCATGCACGGACGCATATGAGCCATTCATCGAAAAAACCAACATTGAGGACTCTGCGTAAAGCATCGATCCGGATCAGCCTAAGCATGCCGCGCAGGCTAACCCGGACGTACAAGTTTCGCCTCCTGTTGATTTTCTGTTTCAGGAATCATTACTCTATACCTTTACCTCCTGAGACGGAATGTGTCGGCCCTGATTAGCCTGCGCAGGCTTATTTGGTTCGATACATTACAAAGAGTATATAATGTTAGTTTTCTCGTGGAACGGCTCAAATATTTATATTATTATTCCATGTATAGGTGCAGCGGACGCCCTCCCTAAAACATGGTATAACTGCCTATTCGTGTCGGCGCAGATGCTACTCAGTTTTATATATTTCACGTCTGTTCTGTCCAACGTGATTATATTCACCAATAAACCTAAAACAAGAGCATTGGAGTTAAAGAGAGAGTTGCAAGTACTGCGGAACAATGAATGGCGAAGACGTGCGTTAGAATGAGATAATGTCAGACTGTAGGAACAATGAGTGGCGAAGACGTGCGTTAGAATGAGATAATGTCAGACTTTGGTACATTTCTTCAAGCTTTTCATTGAAAGCAGATGACGTGACACATCTATGCCCATGTTGTAGAACATGTTGGAACAATGCACGGGGAAGACGAGCTTTCGACAGAATATTGTCACCCGGTTACATTTAATTAACTCTTATTCACATACAATAAATCTAGAGCATACCATTTGGAAACACTGTTGAGAGAAGAAATTGCTTATTATGAGCAATTTCTCCTTTTGTCACTATGTTATCAAAAGTCGTCTGTTAAAGGAAAGTCAAAATAATGTGTCTGCATGATGGAAAGGCTTTTTTAACCTTTTCCATCATATAGACGCATTTGACGCCTCTGCAGCAGACGGCTTTTTGAAAACTTAGTGGCAAAAGAAGAAATTGCTCAAAATGAGCAATTTCTTCTCTTGCCACAATGTTTCCCACTTTTAGTCATAGGTTATCCATTCCATTATAGAGATTTTCTATTTTTTGACAAAATATGTTCAAAGTCGTCTGCTGTAGAATTGTCGTATGAGGCAAAGGGTTAAAATATGATTGATTGATTGGGATTTAACGCCGTTTTCAACAATGTTTCAGCCATATCACGGCGGCCAGTTCACTTACTCATATGTTTCCTTTCTCACACCAGTACTCCAGACAATTTTTTTTCCAAGCGACTGGCTGCTTTTCCACATAGACTGTTAGCCAATTGGTGGAAGACGAATGACGCTTGTCGCAGCGACTTTTGTCAAACGTCGGAAAGAATGTTGGCCGAGCTGGGGTTCGAACCCCTGGTTTGACAGCTTGCGTCGCTACCGACTGAGCTACCGGTTGGAAAGAAGCGATACATGTTACTCATGAGGAGACATTCCTGTTATTAACCCTTTCCCCCATATAGACGCTTTCTGACGCCTCTGCAGCAGACGGCTTTTGAAAACATAGTGACAATAGAAGAAATTGCACAAAACGTGCAATTTCTCCTTTTGCCACAATGTTTCCCACTTTTTGTCATAGGTTATCCATTCAATTATGGAGATTTTCTATGTTTTGACAAAATACGTTCAAAGTCGCCTGCTGCAGAATTGTCGTATGAGGGAAAGGGTTAATCAATCCGTGCAAATGTCGTCTGCTATATATAGACATCAAAGTATGATTCACGAAATAAATAAAAAAATCATTTGATAATCAATTAATCTATTTTAATAGAGATACCTTATAAAGGTATGTGTGTGTGTGTGTGTGTGTGTGTGTGTGTGTGTGTGTGTGTGTGTGTGTGTGTGTGTGTGTGTGTGTGTGGACATGTAACATTTTTTGATACATCGTAACTAAATAAATATTTAATTTGTTAAGATATTGATATTGATATTAGTATACGAGAGCCGTGTTATATGAAAAACCAACCAACCCCGCAGTGTGATTTATCCTTTCAGTGTTCATTTTTAGTAACCTTTTCCCACGTGTAGACGTCTTTTGACGCATCTACAGCAAACTAATTCTGAGAGCATTGTGGAAAATAGAGAAATCGCTCATTATGAGCAATTTCTCCTTTTGACACTATGCTTTCAAATATATTAAATGATTATATTTCCATTTATATTTATTTTCCGTTTTTTTGTCTACGATTTCTTCTCAAAATTGTCTGCTGCAGATTTGTTGATTGCTGGAAAGAATCTTCAACAAACATTTTACATTCAGATCTTATTAAATTGAAGCCTGTTGTTTCCTGTGCGAAGCCTGAATATGGTGACTTATTCCTGTCTGTTTCTTAAAATCGTGGATAGTAATTAGCATGGGCATCAAATTTTCTCCTTTTTATTTCAACATAAACTGTTTCTCAGAAGTTCATTGCCCATTTACAGTATCTTGGAAGGTTTTATAACGAATTCGCGAATATTGTCGACTTGATTGCGCCGTTACCTTGGTCGCTAATTTCTTGGTGTTAGTTCATCACAGCATCGTTAGCAAGAAATATCTTTGAAAAAGATAAACGGCGATCAATATGAGAAAACACTAAGAAATGGAACATGTGCATTCGAGAAAACGTCAACTGACTTGAGATTACGCGAGGCTCCCAAGAGGTGTATACGTTTCAATTGACGATAAATAACTGAAAATTTATCATGTTTCACAAATAATTAATATTTTGCTCTTAAATATTAAAGTTCATACGTTTTCACTGATTTTATTCACTGAAACTTATTTCTTAAGGTAAACAATTAAAGGTTAGTATGCAGAACATTTCATTTTAAAACTTCACCTTATTAGTGCCTCTCGTAGGATCGCCAACTTAACTATGAACCAATCAAAACGTTTCATTTCCTTTATTTCTTCGACATTATTCATTAAATACAACATTTGATTGGGCTACAATCTAGATCATTTGTTTAACATCTAGGTCAAAACTGAGGTTAAACAGCTATCGCCGAATAAAAGAGCTGACATGGATGCTGTATGTTAACTGGAAGACCCAGCATGACGTCTTGTGACATAAAGCATTATTCCGGTTTCTGTTTTCATAATGGCGGCTACTTTCTTCTGTACCACGTGATTCGGATCCACAGTAAAGTCAAACCTTAAAAGAAAAATGCAATTCAAAGAATTCACTTTGCTTAACCTTTCGTATTGTTCCCTTTTCCCTTTCCGACATAGAGAAGACATTTGAAAATATTGTGGCAAATGGAGTATTTGCTCCTGATGAGCAATTTCTCGTTTTGCCACACTGCTTTTTAACTTTTCACAATAATAACATCTTCATTTGCAATGGTGTTCCATATATTTCAGTAATTACATCTTTATTTGTAATGGTGTTCCATATATTTCAGTAATTAGATCTGTATTTGTAATGGTGTTCCATATATTTCAGTTATTACATCTTTATTTGTAATGGTGTTCCATATATTTCAGTAATGACATCTTCATTTGTAATGGTGTTCCATATATTTCAGTAATGACATCTTCATTTGTAATGGTGTTCCATATATTAACATCTTCATTTGTAATGGTGTTCCGTATATTTCAGTAAATATTATCGAAGTCGTCTGATGTTGTGTATGTGGTAATGAGTTAAGCGATACCCATACGGTGGCCGAGTGGTAAGCATCGGACATTTATAACCGGGCTAGGGTTCGGCCCCCATGATGGAGTAGCCTTGGACACTTTACCTATCCTAGCACTGGTTTGTTAACCCAGGGAACAGGACTAAGTGGACTGTCGCCGTGATATACCTGAAATATGTTTGGACACGTTGTGAAACCCCAATTAAAACAAAAAACAAACCAAATATGTCACCGCCTGTTTCCATATAGTAAAGACCCCGATATTATACTTCTGACTAAAACAAATCAGAACTGCAGTCATAAAGGTGTTACCTGCCCCGTGTATTGATGAGCCCGTCTATTGGAAAATGTCCATGTTGGCATTGCTTTACGGTGTAAGTTCACATCAACCTTTTATCTACTTAGTCTGATCATGATCTACATAAGTTGACGGAATCGTAACGTCATCATTCGGGCAACTATACTGGTAGATTGGTGGAGGGAGTACCCTGGTGAATGTTCGTAACGTCATCATTCAGGCAAATGTACCGCTAGACTAGTCGATTGCTGGACGGAATATCATCGTGAAGGTTCGTAGATTAGTTGACGGTGTACCCTTATGAATGTTCGTCGGTTGGCTGTCGAAGTACCCTCGCGATTGTTCGTCGGTTGGTGGACGGAGTACCCTCGTGAAAGTTCGGCGGTTGGTTGACGGAGTATCCTCGTAAATGTTCGTCGGTTGATTGACGGAGTATCATCTTAAATGTTTGTCGTTTGCCTGACGGAGTACCCTCGCGAATGTTCGTCGGTTGGTGGAAGGAGTATTCGTGAATATTCGTAGATTGGTGGACAGAGTATCGTCGTTAATGTTCGTCGGTATTCACGTAAATGTTAAATGTTCGTCGGTTGGTTGACGAAGTGTCCTCGTAAATGTACGTCGATTGGTTGACGGAATATCCTCGTAAATATTCGTCGGTTGGTTGAGGGAATATCCTCGTGAATGTTCGTCGGTTGGTTGACGGAGTGCCCTCGTGAAAGTTCGGCGGTTGGTTGACGGAGTATCCTCGTAAATGTTCGTCGGTTGATTGGCGGAGTATCATCTTAAATGTTTGTCGTTTGGCTGACGGAGTACCCTCGCGAATGTTCGTCGGTTAGTGGAAGGAGTATTCGTGAATATTCGTAGATTGGTGGACAGAGTATCCTCGTGAATGTTCGTCGGTATTCACGTAAATGTTAAATGTTCGTCGGTTGGTTGACGGAGTGTCCTCGTAAATGTACGTCGATTGGTTGACGGAATATCCTCGTAAATATTCGTCGGTTGGTTGACGGAATATCCTCGTGAATGTTCGTCGGTTGGTTGACGGAGTGCCCTCGTGAATGTTTGTGGGTTGGTTGATGGAGTATCCTCGTAAATGTTCGTCGGTTTATTGACGGAGTATCATCTTAAATGTTTGTCGTTTGGCTGACGAAATTAACCTCCCGAAGTTCGTCGGTTGGTGGAAAGAGTACCCTCGTGAAAGTGCGTCGGTTGGTTGACGGAACGCCCTCTTGAATGTTCGTCGGTTGGTTGACGGAGTATTCGTGAATATTTGTAGATTGGTGGACAGAGTATCCTCGTGAATGTTCGTCGGTATTCACGTAAATGTTAAATGTTCGTCGGTTGGTTGACGGAGTGTCCTCGTAAATGTACGTCGATTGGTTGACGAAATATCCTCGTAAATGTTCGTCGGTTGGTTAACGGAATATCCTCGTGAATGTTCGTCGGTTGGTTGACGGATTGCCCTCGTGAATGTTTGTCGGTTGGTTGACGGAGTATCGTCGTGAATGTTCGTCGGTTGCTTGATGGAGTATAGTCGTGAATGTTCATCGGTTGGTTGACGGAGTACCCTCGTGAATGTTCATCTGTTGGTTGACAAAGTATCTTCGTGAATGTTCATCTGTTGGTTGACGGAGTATTCTTGGGAATGTTCTTCGGTTGGTTGATAGATTACCTCGTGAATGTTCGTCTGTTGGTTGACGGATTATCCTATTGAATGTTCGTCAGTTGATTGACGCTGCACCCTCGTGAATGTTCGTCGGTTGGTTGACGGAGTACCCTCGTGAATGTTCGTCGGTTGGTTGACGGAGTACCCTCGTGAATGTTCGTCGGTTAGTTGACGGAGTACCCTCGTGAATGTTCGTCAGTTGATTGGCGCTGTACCCTCGTGAATTTTCATCGGCTGGTTGACGGAGTACCCTCGTGAATGTTCGTCGGTTGGTTGACGGAGTACCCTCTTGAATGTTCGTCGGTTGGTTGACGGAGTGCCCTCGTGAATGTTTGTCGGTTGGTTGACGGAGTATCCTTGTGAATGTTCGTCGGTTGGTTGACGGAGTGCCCTCGTGAATGTTCATCGGCTGGTTGATGGAGTATCCTTGTGAATGTTTGTCGGTTGCTTGACGGAGTATCCTCGTGAATGTTCGTCGGTTGGTTGACAGAGTATCCTCGTGAATGTTTGTCGGTTGGTTGACGGAATATCCTCGTGAATGTTCGTATATTGGTGGACGGAGTATCCTCGTGAATGTTCGTAGATTGGTGGACGGAGTATCCTCGTGAATGTTCATCTGTTTGTTGACAGATTACCCTCTTGAATGTTCATCTGTTAGTTGACAGAGTATCATCGTGAATGTTCGTCTGTTGTTTGACGGAGTATCCTCGTGAATGTTCGACGGTTGGTTGACGTAGAATTCTCGTGAATGTTCGGCAGTAGGTTGACGGAGTATCCTCTTGAATGTTCCATCTGTTGGTTGACGGAGTATCCTCGTGAAAGTTCGGCGGTTGGTCGACGGATTATCCTCGTGAATGTTCGTCAGTTGATTGGCGCTGTACCCTCGTGAATGTTCATCGGTTGGTTGACGGAATACCCTCTTGAATGTTCGTCGGTTGGTTGACGGAGTGCCCTCGTGAATGTTTGTCGGATGCTTGACGGAGTATCCTCGTGAATGTTCGTCGGTTGGTTGACGGAGTGCCCTCGTGAATGTTCATCGGCTGGTTGACGGAGTGCCCTCGTGAATGTTCATCGGCTGGTTGACGGAGTATCCTCGTGAATGTTTGTCGGTTGGTTGACGGAGTATCCTCGTGAATGTTCGTCGGTTGGTTGACAGAGTATCCTCGTGAATGTTCAACAGTTGGTTGACAGAGTATCCTCGTGAATGTTCGTCGGTCGGTTGACGGAGTATCCTCGTGAATGTTTGTAGGTTGGTTGACGGAGTATCCTCGTAAATGTTCTTCGGTTGGTTGATAGAGTACCCTCGTGAATGTTCGTCTGTTGGTTGACGGATTATCCTCGTGAATGTTCGTCAGTTGATTGGCGCTGTACCCTCGTGAATGTTCATCGGTTGGTTGACGGAGTACCCTCTTGAATGTTCGTCGGTTGGTTGACGGAGTGCCCTCATGAATGTTTGTCGGATGCTTGACGGAGTATCCTCGTGAATGTTCGTCGGTTGGTTGACGGAGTGCCCTCGTGAATGTTCATCGGCTGGTTGACGGAGTGCCCTCGTGAATGTTCATCGGCTGGTTGACGGAGTATCCTCGTGAATGTTTGTCGGTTGGTTGACGGAGTATCCTCGTGAATGTTTGTCGGTTGGTTGACGGTGTACCCTCGTGAATGTTCGTCGGTTGGTTGACGGAGTATCCTCGTGAATGTTTGTCGGTTGGTTGATAGGGGATCCTCGTGAATGTTCGTCGGTTGACTGACGCAGAATCCTCGTAAATGTTCGTCGGTTGGTTGACGGAGTATCCTCGTGAATGTTCGTCGGTTGGTTGACGGAGTATCCTCGTGAATGTTCGTCGGTTGGTTGACGGAGTATCCTCGTGAATGTTCATCGGTTAGTTGACGGAGTATCGTCGTGAATGTTCTTCGGTTGGTTGACGGAGTATTCTCGTACATGTTCGTCTATTCGTTGACGGGGTGCATGATCGTCGGTTGGTTCACGGAATATCCTCGTGAATGTTCGTCGGTTGGTTGAAGGAGTATCCTCGTGAATGTTCGTCGGCTGGTTGACGGAGTATCTTCATGAATGTTCGTCGGTTGGTTAACGGAGTTTCTTCGTGAATGTTCGTCGGTTGGTTGACGGAGTATCGTCGTGAACTTGTTCGTCGGTTGACTGACGCAGAATCCTCGTAAATGTTCGTCGGTTGGTTGACGGAGTATCCTCGTGAATGTTCGTCGCTTGGTTGACGGAGTATCCTCGTGAATGTTCGTCGGTTAGTTGACGGAGTACCCTCGTGAATGTTCGTCGGTTGTTTGACGGAGTATCCTCGTGAATGTTCGTCGGTAGGTTGACGGAGTATCCTCGTGAATGTTCGTCGGTTGGTTGGCGGAGTATCCTCGTGAATGTTCATCGGTTGGTTGACGGAGTATCTTCATGAATGTTCGTCGGTTGGTTAACGGAGTATCTTCGTGAATGTTCGTCGGTTGGTTGACGGAGTATCGTCGTGAACATGTTTGTCGGTTGACTGACGCAGAATCCTCGTAAATGTTCGTCGGTTGGTTGACGGAGCACCCTCGTGAATGTTTGTTGGTTTGTTGACGGAGTGCCCTCGTGAATGTTTGTCGGATGGTTGACGGAGTATCCTCATAAATGTTCGTCGGTTGGTTGACGGAGCACCCTTGTGAATATTCGTCGGTATGTTGACGACGTGCCTTCGTACATGTTCGTCGGTTGTTTGACGGAGTATTCTTGTGAACCTTCGTAGATTGGTGGAAGGAGTATCCTGGTGAATGTTCGTCGGTTGGTTGACACGGAAGACAATTATACGAACATTCACGAAAGGAATTCTCGAATGATGTATTTTCGTGTTCGCGGTCAATTTGATTTCACTATATTCAATGCTACTGTTACCTGATGATACATATAAACCCTTTATAAAGTACAACAAATTAACAACAGAGGCCTTAAAGAAAAGAAGACATAACTCTCTAAATAAAAGTATTTTTTGATTGATAAGATTTGAAAATATTGCGACAAAAGGCGACATTGCACATCATGAGCAATGTCTCATTTTGTCACATTGTTTTCAAAAGTTGTCTTCTGTTAACGCATCAAATGGCGTGTACATATTAAGGGTTAAGGATTGTCTGCTTCGAGAAAAAAAGCAATGATAAACACGTGACATATCTTACAAATTGTAAGTAAGGCAAAAATACATTTCACAATGATCAACTTACCGTCTTAATAGTCTTGCTACTACAACCTTTTCCTCGTTCATTGCAAAGTGCTGACCTATACAGTTTCTGCAAAATTAAATTACAATTAACAAACAGTTTCTTGGTATGTTATGTCAATACAACCACTGCACATTCAACCGACGCATGTTGTTTACGAAAACTACATTTGTTTGTGATATTTTAAGGCCCGCAGCGCCATAACCAAGATGTTTCGTTGGTCTAAGGTCAATATCAAGGTCACTTTATTGAATTCCTTGGTATTATTAGAAAGGTCATGCTATAAATAGAAGAATACACATTCCAACTATGAAATACCTATTTCAGACGTGTCAAAAGTTATCGCCCATATAAAAGTAAGAGACCAGAGACAGAGACTGCAATTGCATATACCGTATGTCGCCCCCGAATAGTTGATTCTAGGAGTATATAATGTCATTTAGCGTAAAGAAGTATAAGTTCTTACTTTCAGGCACATACTAGGGCCGGGTTAATATGCCAGAGAACTATAATTGAGTTAAGAAGTATTCAAACGGCCTCGTAATAATACACCATGGTCGAGTGCTGAACGTGGGGTTTTGAGACAATGCGTCCCAGGTTCGATCCTTGTTCGCGACAGTCTTTGTTAAGTGACCTTTACCAAGTCATATTAACTAACCTAGTACTGGTTTAGACAGTATAAATGTATATTGTATACGTCCATAAAGGCTGGGATTGGTGGAATATAGTCGAGTAACACAACCTACCTCGGCCCAGCAGAGAACGGCACAAATTGATACGAGTCCATCTTAGACACATTTTCTTTGGAGAATCGTTCAGGGTCATAAATCTCGGGCTCCCTCCAAACGTCCTCGTTGTGATGAAGCCCGTAAATGTGCAGGGTGACGGGCGTACCCTTTGGAAACGTTCGACCCTCAATTTCAAAATCGTGTGTTATCTCCCTTTGTATAAATGGTACGGGACTGTATTTCCGTAAGCTTTCTTTTAAACACTTCGTTAAATATTCCAGCTTAGACAGATCGCTCCTGTAAAGTTGGAAATGTTTGTTGTTGTTCTAATAGTTCTAATTAGTAAGAGTATCCGTTACCGTGACATGCCTTAAATGTACTTGAATCTTTGTAAAATGTACTCAGAAGGACCGTTTCACTTTAATGGTAATGCAATCTTCTGAAAAAGCCAGTTTAAAGGTGCTGAACTCCAGAATATAGATAGTGCAGTCAAAGTTTTAAAACTGTTCAAAAATTGTCTTGAACTATTAGAATCATAATTCTGGGTTAAAATTAGAGTAATAATTTCACTTTCCAGTACAATAAACATCAAAAGATTGGTCGTTTATGCTTCATTTTTACTGGGTAGACAAACCCAGTAAGCCAAATTGTGCACATGTTCTTGACTTTCAAATTATTGACTGTTTTTCAACATGTACTTCTAAAAGAGTTTAGACCTATTTATTACTCACTTTGTTGTCACTAATAGCAATACTTGTAGAAGTTTCAACATTTCAAAATGTTGATATCCATTAGGAGTTCAGCAAATGTATATCTTATTTAAGGTCGAAACTCGACAAATTAATATCAGATCGGTTCTTCTTTGGTTGTAGTTTGTACGGATTAATTGATTAATTTGTAAAACTAAAACAAAGCTAAGAATTAGCTAATTGTGTGAGTTGACCAGGCTACATTTGACAATAACGCACATATGAAGAAATTACTGGGTGATAAATAAAGGATATTTCATGAGTGTTTATTTATTATCACTTTTATAACAACGAGTTCACTGAGATGACATGCCGCGAGCCTTGGGGAGTATCATATTCAGCTTTGTTAACGAGTTTATTAAAAGTGATAATAAATAAACATGAACTTAACCAGGTTTGGGCGCCAAAGTGACTAAAGTTATGACGTCAAACCGCTAACGTGATGTCATTTTTATAGTTTGGTTTCCTAGTTGTAACAAAGACTTGAGCGTAAGACTGGAAACCAAACTAGTAGGGTCATATGATTTTTGTGAAGTGTCATATGATATTTTTGTAATGGCATTTTGACACTCCTAGAGAGGATTTATGTGATAAACTGGTTTATTTTCGCTTTTAATCATTTTCCTAAATACAAAAGATAAGTAGCAAAATAATTGAAAATATAAATGCACAAATATGAAAACTCTTTTCAACTAAAAGTTTGGTTTTTATTCCATTCTGTTTTCAAACGTCTTCTACTACAGATGCAACAGAATGCGTCTGCAGGTTGGGAAGAGTTACACATAAACTATGATTTGGTTGTAAGAGTTTTGAGTACTTGTATTTATATGGACGCTGAAGGATTGTTGGCAAAATTTTAGAATTCAGGATTGTATCTGTTAATTTGCAGGCATGTATAATATAACATACAATGAAATACTGTACGTATGTACCAACCATTCAATGACGTCACTGTCTTTTTCATCCAGAATTTCGTCTATTTCAGCTTGAGCTTTCCTTTGATACTCTGGATGTTCGGCTAATGCATATAGTGTCCATGATATAGCGCTAGCAGTAGTGTCGTGTCCTTTAAGGTAAATGTTGGTTATGAGAAAACGAATTCATAATGTATGAGGGTATTTTCTGCAAGCCCAATGTTTCTTTTGCGTCCATGTATACTTGACAAGATGCGTTAGGCTAGTTCGTCGCGCGTGTTTGTGTTTAATCAGTCAACGGACAATATTATAATAAAGAATTGCTTGAATCTGTGTGTCTATCTGACTTGCACTTTCTTTTTAAGAAATAGTATGAGTTGCTGCATCTGCAAACATCGGATTTTCTGATTAGCCAATTCAGAGATGAAACGTTTGTTGAATAATTCGATATCCCGAAAAAGTCATGTGATAAGTATCGACTCTATGGTTTATTTAAAGTCAATTTTTCAGTGCTGATATATGTACACCACTAATGCGACAATTGTAATAACAATGTAGCACCAACCAGTGAGTCTCACTTAAGTTTCATTGCAGTTTTGCGTACATTTATTTTGTTGGTGATACTGCATATTTGCTGGCAACTGTAATAAGGAACTTTTCGCTAAATGTTACTGCATTCCTACAATGGATGCTGTAAGTACTATACAGACACGTTTACTTGTCACGGTGTTTCTCGGGCGGTATGAGCAATACGGTATGTCCCATCAAACATGTCCCAAAATTAAACAATTGTACAAATATTGTACAATCAATCTAGCGAGTTGGGGTCTTAATGGAACTCCACCTAGACAAATTGGCATACAACTATTTTGGCTATACTACCAGTTGTTAGAAAGATAGAGCATTTATGTAGATATAATTAGTATGCATTCAGCGAAAACTCTGGTAAAAATATGTTTCTGAGTCCACTGTTCACAGATGCAGAAAGGTTACAAATCGCAAGACTTGGATCTTCTTATTTGGAAAAGAAATGTAGTTTTAACAGAATGTGTCCTTACATGTCCTAGCATCTGGCCTTGTCTAAAACCCAAAGTGAAAAAAGATAAAATGAAAATGAAGGCTTTACAATATATACCTTCAAAGAGAAACGTATCTACTTCATTACGTATTTCTAGAAGGGACATCCCGTTTCCGTGTTCGTCCTGCGCAGTCAGCAGTATATCCAGAAAGTCCAGATATTTTCTTTGTCCCTTTTTAGACTTATCCTTGAAAATAAAAACCGTTCATCCAAGTAAACATAAATAATTTGATGTTAATTTTGGTTGCTAAATTGCACAAGTTTCAAATTTAACATTTAATTTCTAAAACCTTAATAACCAATTAAAGCTGGTTTGCAAAGATATCAAATTTGGGCATTCCACCATTTTAATAATTTTAGTCAATAGTAAAGTTTGCCTCTAGTTTTTATTAGCTCTTCTGGCCAAAGGCCAGAAGAGATTATGCCGTGGTGTGGTGTCCGTCGTCCGCGTCCGCATGAGAGAGTACTTGTGGGGTGCCCAACCACCACCCTTATAAAGACACTTAGATAAATAGTTTATTTTTATTTTTTATAACGGGTATCTCATTTGCATATTAATGTTATTCATTCCGTAAAAGGGGGTTAATTACGGAATGAATTGCATACTTGTGGGGTGCACCCCACAAAAAAAACATCAAACGAAATAACCCCACAAGTACTATCCCATGAGTCCGTCCGTGCGTGCGTCCTTCCGTAAACAATTGCTTGTGAACGCGATACAGTCTTCAGTTTTGATTGAATCTCAATCAAACTTATACAGTAGTTAGATATCTATGACAGCTCGATTCCTTTCGCAAACCAGCCAGATCCACCTATGCAAGGCTGGATTATGGCCCTTGAAATTGTCAAAATTGCTATAATAGAGCTTGTGAACGCGATAAAGTCTTCAGTTTTAAATGTATCTCAATCAAACTTATACAGTAGTTAGATATCCATTGGAGCTCGGTTCCTTTTGCAAACCAGCCAGATCCGCCCATGCAAGACTGGATTATGGCCCTTGAAATTGTCAAAATTGCTATAATTGAGCTTGTGAACACAATAGAGGCTCCATTTACTAACTAATCTTCACCATACTTAGATAGTAGTTAAATATTGATGAGAGCTCGGTTCCTTTCGAAAACTAGCCAGATGTGCCCTTGCATGACTGGATTATGGCCCTTGAAATTGTTAAAATTGCTATAATACAGCTTGTGAACAGAATAGATCCTCCATTTACTATTCAATCTTCACCAAACTTAGATAGTAGTTAAATATTGATGAGAGCTCGGTTCCGTTCGCAAACCAGCTAGATCCGTCCATGCAAGACTGGATTATGGCCCTTGAAATTGTCAAAATTGCTATAATACAACTTGTGAACACAATAGAGCCTCCATTAACAATCCGATCTTCACCATACATACATGCTCTGGATTGAAAATGAACAAAGAACCATACCAGTAGAGCATAGGCCCTCATGGGCCTCTTGTTATTATTGAGAAACGTTTCATATGAAAAGAGACACGCATATTATTGACATAATATATAATTGCACAATTTTCAAAGCCAGTGTATTACACACATGCAAGGGGGGGGTGGGGGGGGGGGGGGGGGGGGGCGTTATTGATTGAACGTGAATATATCCATTAAGACATACCAATGACAATTTCCTGTTTTGAATGATAGTTTCCGCAACTTCATGGACATAATCGCAATATTTTCGGAACTTTTTACCGTTCTCGGTGAGGTAAAATATGAAATCAAAGTACTGCAACAGTCGTCTAAAATGATAAATAACAAAGTAGCAATATAGACATTCGAGATGCGTCCCAGGGTAACCAACACTACAGCGGTCGGTGTAGACTCAGATCTACCTGCTCGCTCACTCCACACAGACAGGTATGTTGGACTCGTCAGATGATCATTCAGTAGAACTTAATCATTCAGGACTTCGTGATCTGATTTCTTGCGCATCAACTCCAAGAAATGTATATATTCATCGGTGAATCCACACAAATAATAATACTGTATTTCTAAGTAAAGCAGAAAATGGAATTAATGACTTAACCCTTTCCCTCATATAGACGCTTTCTGACGCCTCTGCAGCAGACGGCTTTTGGAAAACATAGTGACAAAAGAAGAAATTGCTCAAAACGAGCAATTACTCCTTTTGCCACAATGTTTTCCACTTTTAGTCATAGGTTATCCATTCAATTATAGAGATTTTCTATTTGTTGACAAAATATGTTCAAAGTGGCCTGCTGCAGAATTGTCGTATGAGGGAAAGACTTCAGCGTCAACAGACAAGTACCGGTAGTTGTCATCACACAATACATATGTACTTAGTTACGCATACAGCCAGGTGACACATATTGAAAACATTGTTGGAAATGAAAACATTTATTGTAAACCTATAATGCTTTAAACTTTTTTCAATAATTATATTTTCATTTATAGATAATTTCAATATTTCCCCTTTATGTTTACAAAATCCTCTGCGTCAGAGTTATTTTATGTGAGAAGTTGTTCAGGGAATAAAGTCAAGCAAAGGGGGACTACAAATATAGTATTTCGCCCAAAGTTACATGTAGTTAGGTGGCAGGGGACACATTCGGATTTGGCCCCTGTCGATATTTTATATATTAGGTGTGCTTGAAAATGAACTGATTTCTTAACTATATAACACTATATGGCATTGATTTCTTTATTGACTTCTATCAATTGATGCATACAAAATGTGGAGAAAATACGAACATTTGTATATGCTAGCTCATATCATGTTGAATAGCTTTCCAAGGGGAGGTCAATCTCAGTATCATTTGAGACTGTTGTGTGACGAGAATTCAGGTATTTCAAATAAGTTTTTCTACTAGAAGAATACGGATGACATGGTATTTTGCATACATTTCCTGGTTATGCATTGCTTGATTATTAAGTAAGTGTGCTTCAATTTTCTTTTGCATGTTTCCAGGAAGTAAGGACATGATTAGAAAATCTGCTGAAATAGTGTCATTTTAGCCCTCATTTTGGGTAGGTGGGATAGAATATACAGGGTTTGAAATTGTGTTCAGTTCTATCGAGTTGCTCAAATGTTACATGATTTTGAAAAACTGTTATATGCCATATATTGAGATATAGTTTTGACATTGTGATGGATGCTGTTTTGGAGAATTTCTCAAATAACATTTATTGGTCCGGACAAACTGAAAAGTTGCAAGTTTAGGGGTCCCCTGCCACCTTATGACTCTTATAACTGCAGGAAACCGGCGCTCTGTATACACAGTTCCGCCTGTCTGTAATATTTGTTAAGAGTTGTCTTATTTTAAGTGCCGTCTGCTTCTTAAAGAAAGTTATTATCTTATTGTTATAGCATCATTTCTCGCACACCTTTCAAAACTCGTCTAATGCAGAGTGTCAAATATCGTCTGTATCAGCTAAAGTGTTAATGAAATTATTTCAAGCATCTTCAAGAGACTTGCACTAACTCGAACATGTAATACTACCTGGAACGGATCTGTGTTTTTGCAAAGCGTAGCAGCAGTTTTCTGAGTAGCAAACGGAACTGCTGCTGGCTGTTTTCTTGATATGATTTTATCGCTGGCTTTCTTTTTATAATAAACAATCAAGTATAAATAAATTAACAAGCGGTAAAAACATAACATAATTAAGCATACATCGAGATATTACTCGAACGCATAGATGACTCGAAATACATTATGGTTCCGTTTCGACTTCCGAGTTGTAACAAGATAAGTTACAAGATAAGTTACAAGATAAGAAAATCATCGACATACTTCTCTCGTAACCACCAAATATTGGAAAGTTCACTCACGGCCTTGAGGTACGGATGAACTTCACTGGAACGAAATGGGATATACACATTATTATAAGAGAAAATGTATCCAAAACATCGATGTCACAGGCAAACACACTGTTAATTAATACATATATGAGCCGAACTACGAGAAAACCAACATTGTGTACTCTGCGTTAAGTATCGATCCGGATCAGCTAAAGCACGCCGCGCAGGCTAATTCGGTCAGACACTTTTCGCCTCCTGCGGATTTTCTGCTTAAGGAATAATTACTCTATATCTCCCCCCCCCCCCCCATCCCATATTTTAATGTATGTTATCGTTGAATTGTTTGTATTTGTATGTAACTTTATATATTGATGTACTACGTCTGTCTTTGCCTTATAATTATTTTGTAAATGGCATGGACAAAATATAAATTTGAGACTTGAACCATTCCAATCCTTTAATCGGGAGAAGGCGTATCAACCATCAATGAGCGGGGATCATAAAATAGTCATTTTAAAAATCGCAAAGAACAGAAAATTATATAAGGAGGGAATGAAGCTTTTAATTTAACCATTTACCTCATATAGACGCTTTCTGACGCCTCTGCAGCAGAAGGCTTTTTGAAAACATCGTGACAAAAGAGGAAATTGCTCAAAATGAGCAGTTTCTCCTTTTGCCACAATGTGTTCCACCTTTAGTCGTAGGTTATTTAATTATAGAGATTTTCTATTTTTTGACAAAATATGTTCAAAGTCGTCTGCTACAAAATTGTCGTATGAGGGAAAGGGTTAAGAGAACAATCGAAACGGTGAACGTGTGGTACACAATTACATTTACATGTGGCGTAGCTACTGCAAAAATGTCAGGCTCTTTTTAAATCTAGATAAAACAAATATTGCGTTTGCTTAGAAATATCATCGAATGAGAATAATCATAATCTCAGTCGACACGGATGATATTGAAATAACACATTTGATTGATTGTTTGGTGTTTTACGCCGCTTTCAACATTGTTTTCAGTTATATCACGGCGTTTCTTGGTTAAGTTACCGGTACTACTGGTCTATTGATCCTGACACCAGCCAGTCAGTCGTTCAACTAACCCCCAATCTCATTACAAATCAGACCAAAATAACTTCTATGTACGTATATGCGAGTTAAGATCTGGTTTTAATGAGATTGTGCTAACCCCGTAACCCTGAGCGCCAAGGAGTGCTGAAATAACGCAATCCGCAATAACAGTCTCCTTATAACGGAATACCGTTAGGGCCATCGCCTGTGAATGTGTTGATCTGAAACGCGTTACTCGACAGTACGATGATGATAACGCGTTACTCGACAGTACGATGATGATAACGCGACAGTACGATGATGATAACGCGACAGTACGATGATGATAACACGACAGTACGATACTACGATATTGCGATGGGGAAACGCGACAGTACGATGATGATAACGCGACAGTACGATAACGAAAACACGATAATACGACAGTACGATGATGATAATGCGATATACTATCGTGCTTTCACCATCGTAATATCGTAGTATTGTTCGATCGCGTTATCATCATCGTACTATCGCGTTATCATCATCGTACTGTCGCATTATCATCATCGTACTATCGCCTTCCGGTGCGCATGCGCATAGAAGAATTTCCCTTCCTTGTGACAAAATGTCTTCTTTCTTCTTTGCTGTATGATTCATAAATCCGTATAAACTTGTATTAGATCTATGTTATTAACGGGATTAACTTTGCCTTCTTTAAGAAAAAGTATATATGATACCAGTATTTGCCAGACCAAGGTAGAATCGAGTTGCACGTTACACAACATAAAAGTATACAGCAAAGATGAAAGAAGGCAAAGTTAATTCCGTTTATAACATAGCTCTAATATAAATTTATACGTATTTATGAATCATACGGCAAAGATGAAAGATGTCACATGGAGGGGAAATTATTCTATGCGCATGCGCACTTGCAGGCGATAGTACGATGATGAAAACGCAACAGTACGATGTTGATAACGCGACGGTACGACGGTGATAACGCGACAGTACGATGATGATAACGCGACAGTACGATGGTGACAGTACGATGATGAAAACGCGACAGTTCGATGATGATAAAGCGGCATTCCGATGATGATAATGCGACAGTACGATGATTATTACACGACAGTACGATGATGATAACGCAACAGTACGATGATGATACCGAGATAGTACGATAGTACGATATTACGATGGTGATAGTGCGATATACTATCGTGTTTTCACCATCGTACTGTCGCGTTTTCACCATCGTAATAACGTAGTATCGTACTGTCGCGTTATCACCATCATACTGTCGCGTTATCATCATCGTACTGTCGCGTTATCATCATCGTACTGTTGAGTATCGCGTTTCAGATCAACACATTCACAGGCGATGGCCTGTGATGGCCCTAACGGTATTCCGTACCTTATAGATGTAGCATACTAATTAATATATTGATTCTGATATTGAAGAACACTGTAAACCCATCATGATTATAATCAAAACATTATTTTTAAAGTTCAATCTAGAAGACATTTTAACAAAGGCTTGGTTTGTTCACTTGTACTTCCAATATAATGAAGTAGCCGTGAACACACAGGGTCCTATTTCTTATATATAATTGTATCATTCTTTTCATTAGCAGCTAATTCATTGCTGGTCTTAGTCTGAAACCGTCTGTTAATAAATGTGTATATAAAACTATACGTACGTACTTATGTGTGTTTGTGTATATAACTATGTGTATACATATGTTCTTTAATTATCATTTTGATAAGTATCATACTTAATTATTAACATCAAATTGTTTCTATTGCGGGGATTGAATGTTCTTAGAAAGATGAAAAACTTCTCATAATTGTCAATTTCGTGCCATATTTTCTAATTCATAAAAGGCGTTATAAATTCATGTGCTACTTTTGTCAACATGTAAGGTCAGTGACGATCGTATCGTATATACAAAGTTTTCTTTTTTAATTGACGGCATCGATCTTCTAGGAGGTCTTGTTTATTTCCGTTAAAATTACGTCATTTCCGTTAATACGTATATGACGTCGTTTGATAATTTTCCAGCGATTTGCTTAAAAAATGTAAATTTAAGAATATATTTCGTATACTTAGCTCGAACATTTTGTTACAAATTACAACGTCATTTTTGAGCGCATTCCGTGCAAACTATCTTTTTATTGATAAACTCGTTAACCAATGTGATAACATCTTGCGTGAGCCCCAACTTTTGACGTTCAATCCTATGAAAACACTTTCAATGATTTCTAAGCACAATAATTGTATCCCACACGTAAAGGAATGAAGCACTTTGTATAAAACAAAAGCAATATCACCCTGATTTTTGAAAATAAACTATATTATTGCATAAAATCTATGTTTTACGCCCGCTTAAGGGATACAGAAACATTGCAAAAACCGGGCGTAAACGGCGAGAAAACGTGTATAAACAAAGCGACTCTCGCGCGTACGTGCCGTTTCAGACCGGTTAGATTTTTTACATATGCATTACCCGGGCACCGTTAGTAAACAAAACATGGACGCTCCATCTCCCCTAGAATAGGAGCAATTGTTGGGTTAACAATAACATCAATTTCTTTAACTAGATAATCGGTAACATGCAATAGACTCGCAGTTAAAGAGCATAACATAATCCAAAACCATTCGAGTCAGCGATGGCAACCTTGATATAGGACCGGTTCGTGGATATATAAAACATAACTTGTTTACTTTATGACGTCACATGTGTCAATCCTTAACGCGTCATGTTCATCGGCGGTTATCGTACAACTGAACGTTACAGCGGACTATATGTTGGAAACACATTTTGCGGGCGTCCGCAGATGTTCACGCCCTCGAAAATGTGTATTATCCCTATATTATTGCATAAAATCTATGTTTTACGCCCGCTTAAGGGATACAGAAACATTGCAAAAACCGGGCGTAAACGGCGAGAAAACGTGTATAAACAAAGCGATTCTCGCGCGTACGTGCCGTTTCAGACCGGTTAGATGTTTTACATATGCATTAACCGGGCACCGTTAGTAAACAAAACATGGACGCTCCATCTCCCCTAAAATAGGAGCAATTGTTGGGTTAACAATAACATCAATTTCTTTAACTCGATAATCGGTAACATGCAATAGACTCACAGTTAAAGAGTATAACATGATCCAAAACCATTCGAGTCAACGATGGCAACCTTGATGTAGGACCGGATCGTGGATATATAAAACATAACTTGTTTACTTTATTACGTCACACGTGTCAATCCTTATCGCGTCATGTTCATCGGCGGTTATCGTACAACTGAACGTTACAGCGGACTATAAGTTGGATGTTTGCTCTTATTTTATGCAATAATAGCGAAAATACACATTTTCTCGGGCGTGAACATCTGCGGACGCCCTTCGCACTCGGGCATAAACAAATGTTGCGGGCGTCCGCAGATGTTCACGCCCTCAAAATTGTGTATTATCCCTATATAGTATGTCACCGCCTATGTTACAATACACATTCGCGTCAAAAAAGCGTCATAAAGACATGTGCTACTTTTGTCAACATGTAAGATCAGTTATGAGAAATGGCATTGATCTTCATCGATCGTATCGTATATATACTATATAATGTGTATACATATCATTGAACGCGTAATACAAGATTTCTCATGACTCGTGATTTTATCCGCT
Organism: Serripes groenlandicus; assembly: GCA_031761405.1. Taxonomy (NCBI): domain Eukaryota; kingdom Metazoa; phylum Mollusca; class Bivalvia; order Cardiida; family Cardiidae; genus Serripes; species Serripes groenlandicus. The sequence goes on along the minus strand of JASEVX010000011.1, from coordinate 59,904,724 downwards.
AATAACAAACGCGGGCTGACGCACTCGTTTATTACACGCGCATGAATATCACTCGGGGTAGAATTCCCGTATTAATAGTTCAAAGGTAAATACGCTCGATATGTTGTAATGCGTGCAATGGCAAGCTGACACATCTGAACTTACATCCATTTTCCGTAGTCTGTCAGTCACGCTTTAATTTACTGACGTTGAAAGGTGGCAGACGACTCTCTAACCTATCGACTCATTGCATGAAAGTGAGTGTAAGGAACGACAACTCTGCGAAGGGGAATGGTGGCACATGTGTCCCTATGAAAACCCTGTTATTGATTTCTAAGCACAACAATTGTATCCCACACGTAAAGGAATGAAGCACTTTGTATAAAACAAAAACAATCTCACCCCGATTTTTGACAATCTGTTTCGTAGGAAAAAGCACAGCGTAAGATAATGTCCAATGTGCATTTACTTATATGTGAGAACACTTCGAAGCTTGTTCCATCGTCACCGTGCATATCTAGATTAGTCAGTAAAATAAAGTTATTAAAAACACGATCACTAAGGTCAGCCAAGTATGAACAATCTATTTAACATACAACATATTTTGCAGCAGACGACTTTGAAAACGTCTTTGCATAAGACTGGAAAATTCCCATAACCGAACTTGAAGTAAAAGTATACAATAAATTCGGAAACATTGTTGTAAAAGGAGAAATTACTCGTTTTAATCAAGTTATCCTTGTAAAACAGAATTAACAATAGTCGTCTTCTGCAGAGGCGTCAGAAAGCGTCGGTAAGTAGGTAAAGGCTGAAACAGAGCACCGTCGTGTGGGTGAATTATTTAAAAACAATTGATCAAGTTACATACGTCTCTAACAATCTAGGGTCTTAATTATAGTACTACTTCTCCTGTTTGGCATCAGTTAAAGTACTATGGCGTCAAACTACTGTGGCTACACTTCTGGCAGAAAATTAACTTTGGCCTTTATAACATATGGACGGCAGTTTCAAATCCGGAGAGACTGTCTGTAAGAGATGGAACACCCGAGTGTTCTCTGCTCGCAGGTACAACACCAACAATAACAACCCGAATGGCTTGATGAGGCTCATATTCATTATAATGCTTGTATTATTGATTACTTTCAAACATGCAGACGCATTTTGACGCATTTTGACGCATTTGTAGCAGACGACTTTTTTCAACAAAATTGTGACAAAATGAGAAATTGTTCATAACCAGCGAACGTTCCATTATGCCGGAATGTTTTCAAAAATGATTTAACCCTTTCCCTCATATGACAATTCTGCAGCAGACGACTTTGAACATATTTTGTCAAAAAATAGAAAATCTCTATAATTGAATGGATAACCTATGACAAAAAGTGGAAAACATTGTGGCAAAAGGAGAAATTGCTCGTTGTGAGCAATTATTTCTTTTGTCACTATGTTTTCAAAAAGACGTCTGCTCCAGAGTCGTCATAAAGCGTCTACATGAGGAGAAAGGGTTAAGGATAATACTTTCATTTCAAGAGATTTTCCACATTTTACCCAAAGTGCTTTCAATGTCGTCTGATGCAGAATTATCGCATGGGGAAAAGGTTTAAATATAAATATCCAACATCAAACAAACTCCTGATTGGCTATCAGAAACGATTTAACCATTACATGATTTTTTTGTATAAATTGAATCTTTATTTTTCTAACAAGTATGATCAAGATTATACAACAAACACGTACAGTCTTATCATGGTCTGCACTGTTCGTTAATCAATAATCTTGAGCAAAAACACGTTTTAATAAATGTCCAAGATTACATATGATTATGATCGAAGATCAGGAAGAGACTGCGAGTGTGTACAGACGTATCATGGGTTTAACACTTTACCACATACAGACGCTTTCTGACGCCTCTGCAGCAGAGGACTTTTGAAATCATTGTGGCAAAAGGAGAAATTGCTCATAATGAGCAATTTCTCCATTTGCCACAATGATTTCAACTCTATTCAATAATCAAGCTATCATTTATAGAGATTTTCATAATTGTGGACTTGATAATTTCAAAATCGTCTGTTGCAGATGTATTGTATTCGGGAAAGGGTTAAATGTGCCTGTCTGACACAGCTCAGAATTGGCTGTTCATATCGTAATGCCCTCAACAAACAAGCGTGGTAGCATTGATTGATTGAAGTGTAACAACGTTTACCATGATATATTAGTTATATAACGGCGGCCAGTTCACCGGACGTGTTTTCCTGGCTTTATTGCACTAGTCCTCTACACAACAAGTCAACTAACGACCTTACTGCCTTTCTCGCACCAGTCCTCATCACAACAAGTCAACTAATGACCTTCCTGGCTTTCTCACACCAGTCCTCAACACAACAAACCAACTAACGACCTTCTGAGCATTCTCGCACCAGTCCTCCACACAACAAGTCAACTAACGACCTTTCTGGCATTCTCGCACCAGTCCTCCACACAACAAGTCAACTAACGACCTTTCTGGCATTCTAGCACCAGTCCTCCACACAACAAGTCAACTAACGACCTTCTTGACATTATCGCACCAGTCCTCCACACAACAAGTTAACTAACTACCTTCTTGGCATTATAGCACCAGTCCTCTACACAACAAGTCAACTACCGACCTTCTTGGCATTCTCGCACCAGTCCGCCACACAACAAGTCAACTAACGACCTTCCTGGCTTTCTCGCACCAGTCCGCCACACAACAAGTCAACTAACAACCTTCCTGGCTTTCTCGCACCAGTCCGCCACACAACAAGTCAACTAACGACCTTCCTGGCTTTCTCGCACCAGTCCTCCTCACAACAAATCAACTAACGACCTTCCTGGCTTTACCGCACCAGTCCTCCACACAACAAGTCAACTAACGACCATCCTGACTTTCTCGCACCAGTCCTCCACACAACAAGTCAACTAACGACCTTCCTGGCTTTATCGCACCAGTCCTCCACACAACAAGTCAACTAACGACCTGCCTGGCTTTCTCACAACAAGTCAACTAACGACCTTCCTGGCTTTATCGCACCAGTCCTCCACACAACAAGTCAACTAACGACCTTCCTGGCTTTCTCACAAGTCAACTAACCAAATCCCACATTGACTTATGTCAATCACTATAAAGAATGAATGACCGAGCCGGGGTTCGAGTCAATTAGCTAAATCATCTTTTGCCACCATTTTTTTAAAAAAAGTTTCCATAACTACATGTACACGTGCATTTTTATAGAGATTATCCATATCTCAAGCCTATACGTTTTCAAAGTCTTCTGCTGCAGATTTGTTGTTTTTTGAGAAAGTCTCAAATACTACCGTAAACCATTCAATGTCAAACAAAATCAAAGTACTTACAATGAGTCTTTCAGCTGCCTCATTGTATACTCGGATATAAGGACGAAGAATATCAAAGTGAAATGCAGGCGTGAGGAGTCGCCTGGATCGAGCCCATCTCTCCCCTCCGGCAATGAGCAGACCCTCTCCCAGCCATGGTAACGCAAATCTATAGATACCGCCGAATCCCTGTGGTTTCGGTTCTGAAACGAGAAATTGATTGAGTTATTTCCCTATTTAGATTTAATGTGAAGTGTGTGTCTAGTATATAAATCAAATCCCCTTCTTCTTTTTCTTTCATTGCTAAATTTGTCTTGTGTATTTAAAAATTATACATTGTTTTGCTTTTGAATTAATTACTTTGGCTTCATAAAAGATTCGGCTTAAAATACAGACGATAGTGCTTATCGTTCGTCCCTGTTTTCAATCGCAACTATTCGGTAAAGCTCGTTAAGTAGCCGAGTAAGCTCGGGTAAACGTGACGCATGTTCTTTCCAAGGTCACAGTACACCAATTAAATTACTTCTTTTTTTCCATTAAAAACAACAAGTTTCAACCCTCAATTATCACATATTCTTCAATTTATCCAGATGGATCACTAAAAATAGTTACATGTACGAATTTAGCTTTATAATAATAAAAGATGAATTGGGGTGTTATGTATACAACATGGTATACATATTAAATGGTAAATATTAAAGATAATCAAATAAAACGTGTCCAGTGCAATATTAAAGTCAATGCATTCTGGTGAAGGTATACACTGGTTCCTACGCAGACAAATATTTGTTAGGGACTATCAGCCTGGCCGCGGATATTTTAGGTGTAAATTGACCTTAATTCATATTGATTCCTGGTTGTTTTATTTTAGTTTGTATTCAGTTTTCAACATTATTTCAGTTATATCACGGCAATAGTTCACTTATTTATGATCCCTGTGTAAACAAACCAGTACTATGCTAGGAAATGTGTCCTTGTACAAGGGACAGTTCACTTATTCATGATCCCCGTTTAAACATACCAGTACTATGATCCCTGTGTAAACAAACCAGTACTAGGCTAGAAAATGTGTCCTTGTACAAGGGACAGTGCACTTATTTATGATCCCTGTGTAAACAAACCAGTACTATGCTAGGAAATGTGTCCTTGTACAAGGGACAGTTCACTTATTCATGATCCCTGTGTAAACATACCAGTACTATGCTAGGAAATGTGTCCTTGTACAAGGGACAGCTCATTTATTCATGATCCCTGTTTAACAAACCAGTACTATGCTAGAAAATGTGTCCTTGTACAAGGGACAGTTCACTTATTCATGATCCCTGTGTAAACAAAACTTTACTAGGCTAGAAAATGTGTCCTTGTTCAAGGGACAGCTCACTTATTCATGATCCCTGTGTAAACATACCAGTACTATGCTAGAAAATGTGTCCTTGTACAAGGGACAGCTCACTTATTCATGATCCCTGTGTAAACATACCAGTACTATGCTAGAAAATGTGTCCTTGTACAAGGGACAGCTCACTTATTCATGATCCCTGTGTAAACAAATCAGTACTATGCTAGAAAATGTGTCCTTGTACAAGGGACAGCTCACTTATTCATGATCCCTGTGTAAACAAACCAGTACTAGGCTAGAAAATGTGTCCTTGTACAAGGGACAGTTCACTTATTCATGATCCCTGTGTAAACATACCAGTACTATGCTAGAAAATGTGTCCTTGTACAAGGGACAGCTCACTTATTCATGATCCCTGTGTAAACAAATCAGTACTATGCTAGAAAATGTGTCCTTGTACAAGGGACAGTTCACTTATTCATGATCCGTGTGTAAACAAATCAGTACTAGGCTAGAAAATGTGTCCTTGTACAAGGGACAGCTCACTTATTCATGATCCCTGTGTAAACATACCAGTACTATGCTAGAAAATGTGTCCTTGTACAAGGGACAGTTCACTTATTCATGATCCCTGTGTAAACAAACCAATACTTTGCTAGAAAATAAGGTGTCTATACATTCAATTTCAATTTCTTTAGTACTCCCAGTGTGTACATAACAGAATATGGGATAACACTCGTTTGTGTTAATTTTTACAAAAATATAAAAAAATATAAAAATCTATAGATCTCTGAATAGACAAATGTTTAGATCAACATTATTTTCCACATTTAGGTTTTGTTATTGAATTAGTTTAACGTTAGATAATTTTAAAATATGAATAACTTAATTCAAATAGATAGTTCTATATTAGGGTTTTAAGATTATTATTTCTTTAACACTCTGTGTACATGCCAGAATCCGCAAATAGCAAATACGATCATTTGCGCCAGACAGAGGCTCTTACATTTAATTAGGCAGATATACAGAGATATATATAATTCGAAAGCCATACGCTTGATAAGATTTTATTTTGTAATACATCTTAATATGTAACCTTCATTAAATAAAGATAGTATCATTATTATACAGACGCCTCTGCAGCAAAAAGAGTTCATTAGGTATAATTGTATCTGCGCATTACAGACTAATGGTGGTGATCTTCTATCTTATAACCTGTCATGTTAAAGTCTCGTGTGATTAATTGCGTTTATGTCGTCTCTACATTTATATGTGTTGACAAGTTTCAGAAAATAGATCTCCTATCGATACACAATTATATAGTGTTTTAATTCACCGACATAATGCTCTACTCATGATATTTTTCGTATGTTTTGTTGGTATACGTTAAGTCATGTAGAGTTGTATTTTTATTTAATTGTGTATTTATTTTATGAATAAAGAAGTATTTAATCCTAGTTTCCGACAATTAAGACATTTGCATGTCAAAATTATTTGTATTTGTATTTGATTGTGTATTTTTTTCTATGAATGAAGAAGTATTTTAACCTAGTTTCAGACAATTTAGGTCTACCCACAAACACATTTTCATATCAAGATTATTTCAAGTTCATGATCTGCAGTGTTGGATGCTTTTTAAACAATTCTTCTGAAACATGTTAACCCTCCCCTGACCCCCATATTTGATAACATTGGTGTACAAACTTACTATAGAACGCAGGGTACCAGACTACATGAAAACAAACGTTAGCGTAATTATTACAAGTGTAGAAAAAACATTTGAGCCGTTCCTCGCGAAAACCATCAGTGTGGCCTCTGCGTAATGTATCGACCCAGATCAGCCTGCGCAATCCGCGAAGGCTAATCCGGGCCGACACATTCCATCTTGGGGTAATAGAGATATTGAGTAATGATTCCTGAAACAGAAAATCCACAGGAGGCGAAAAATGTCTGCCTGCCGGCGCGGCATACTTAGACTGATCCGGGTCGATACTTTACGCATAGTCCACAATGTTGAAACCCGGAACGGCTAAATTTTCAAGAATTTCTCGTCGCCTTCTTTGATTAATTGGCAAAAAGTGCAGTCAGATCAGACTACATAGAAAGGCTGTCTGATCTTGATATTCACTGATCGCAAATAACTAGCTGTTGGGTTTCGTAGATCGCCACTCATATATATCTAAATATGGATAATACATACATACATTGAGTAACGCCCGCCTACATAAAGTATGGTGAACATTGTAAGAAAAGAACAAGTTCCTCATTATTTTCAACAAATCTTTCAAAAATATTCTGCTGCAATTTTCTACTGAATCAAAGAAGAAATCAATCAATATAATAAAACAAGTTAAAAAATGTAAATATTTTGAATCATGAACATTCTGAGAAATAAAATATGGACTTTATTGATTTAGATTAAATTCAAAATCTTATAGAACCAATAATCTCATTACTGTTTTTTAGTTGAACATTCTAAGAAATAAACTTATGATTTTCAATCGGTTTCAGACGCATTGAAAAAAAAAATTAAATTTAATCAAACGAGAAACACCATCACTCTATATCTATTAGTGTATTGTCTATAATGAGCACCCTCAATTAATTATTCACTAAAGTGCACTTGAAGCGACTGACGTCAATTTAACACCTAATGAATGTGAGCCCCGTTTCTGTCATCGATTTTCAAATCTTACTTCCTCCCAACACATCACGCCTCAGACCAGGTAACTTACAACCAGACGGATAGAGTTGATCGTAGACGAACCGATTTATTTATCAACAAGTTATTACTGATTAATTTGCAGTGTTTGATTATTAATTTAAAGTGTTTGATTATTAATTTCTATTGTTTATTCAATCACTTTAATTGTTTTCGTTCAGGTTTTATATTGGTCGTTGAAGAATAGATAATATCTTTGCTGTCTTAAACTGTTAGTATATATACCTTACATTTTTACAGTTCTTCACATCAGTTGTTAAACTGCTTGAACAATTACTTATTAAACTGTGAATTTGTTAGAATTGGCGATCTTGAATATAAAACACACAGCAGAACGAAAGGGTCAAATTAAGAACTGTGCAGAAAATAAAAGATTATATTTAAAGCGCTATTCTCTATCTGCGAATCAGATACGAATACTTAGGCCACACTCTTTTTCTGTTTTATTTTCTTGTAAGCTCTGTTTTGTCATTTATCGTTTTATTATTGTTGTTTATATTCCATCATGGAATGTTTGTATCAGAATTATTTTCAGAATTTCGGACACCATTCAGTGCCAAGTGACACACATTATTACTCAGCCAGACCCGATTTAGACATCCAGCAGACGACAAATCCAGGAAGATGGCACCCGTATGTTCGTCCACATCAAACAATGATTTCCAGACAGTACGATCCATACGGCCAGTACTCGCAGTACTCTGATTATTCCAACGTACAACTTCCGGTCTGTAGTGCCGGAAGGACGGATGCCAGTGAGTCAGTGACTGGAAACTGGTACCAGGGTAATACCAACTACGCATATCCCAACCTCGATTTTCTACAGGATAAGGCAATCAAGTCGGGTGAGGAAGCAGGTTTATTCTGCCATAAAATCCCCCCAACTCAAGCATTTGCTCTAAATAGCCATAACCTGTATAATGGTCTCGGAGAAAATTATGAACAACTTCAAACATTTAACCCGAGCAGGAAATCCGCTTCAACAACCATTGGACAAACCAGAACACGTGACAAATACCGTATTGTGTACACCGAGACACAAAAGATTTCACTCGAGGAAGAATACGGGAAAACTATATTCATTACAGAGAAAAGACGGGCGGAGTTAGCGGAGGAAATTGATCTTTCAGAACGACAGGTATTTTGAATAATTCTTATTAAATTTTGGCCGCATCAAACGGCGACTGACATACAGTTTAACTCTATCCCACCTGTAGACGGTTTAGCAGCAGACGACTTTTGAAAACATGGTGACAAAATGAGAAGTTGCTCTTCATGATAATTATTTTTTTGCCACACTGTTTCAACCTAATTCAATAATGAAAGTTTTATTTATAGATGGTCAATGTCTATATCTTGATGTTTTCAAAGTCGTCTGCGACAAATGTTGTTGCATGTGAAAAAGTATTAATTTTAATGGCGATTAGGATTAAGTCGCAGACTTGTTCAGTCTTGTTATGACCGTCGCCCATTTTTGTTGTCTTTTAAATTGCGTTAACGACTAGACAGCTATCATACAATGGAGAATAACTTGACCAGAATAAGAAAAGACGCAGATTAACTTAAGTCTTCGATACGCCAAATTCCGAATGACACATTCCCAAAATCGTATTCTTGCTTTTGTTTTGCCATAGACACTACAACTAATCTTCCGTTGTCTATACAGTTAATGCTGACAATAAAGTAGCTTCGGAAAAAGCAACCCATTCCAAAGGCATAACATGGTGATACTTGCAATGCAACATTGATGCAATATTGGTTTATTTTTCTATCCTTTCGACCAGAACGATGTACTATATACATGTATGTTTAAGGTACATTTATCTCGTACATAGAGCACAGCCGACAGTGCTATAATTTGATTTCATTTAAACAGTTGTCATGTTGTAATATGAACAAATATAAACGATGTGTCACTGTCTTTTATAAACAATGTGTCACTGTCATGTTGTAATATGAACTTATATAAACAATGTGTCACTGTCGTTTTTGTTTCAGATCAAATTTTGGTTCCAAAACCGACGTGTCAAAGACAGGAGAGGCAAATCAGCAAAGACCCAAAAGCAAAGTGAAAACAATGTAATTCCGACGACACCTACAAATAACACTGTAAGACCAATACAAGCCAATGACCAAGCCAGCACATTACCCCCTTGTAGGTTCGCCGAGACAGGAAGGACAACTTCAGATGAATTTAAAATTGACATTTCCCCTTCGTTTAAAGGCGTTAGTGTTCTCCAGACTGCGGATTCAACTGTTCGAGCTATATATGGATGCGGCCTTCCAGCTTCGGGTTTACGGTACCCTGTTTCGCCCTCGGAATGGGGCACATTGTCCGAGGCTACTTTACTGACCGCACTTAATGTGTCGCCCATATTGACCTGTGTGGAAAATGACCTTCACCCAAGGTCATAGCGCGATTGTTAGTTTATGTATAGTCTTTACATATGTTATTATCGAAAAACATGTTTGAACCGTATTCCTCTTTACGCGCCATTTTCTATCCTATCCGCCAATTAATCTGCATAGACATACGTTGAGATACACGATACACATTTTATAGATGAAAATACGTGATTGAACAACTAGTTCATATGAGCCAAGTTCAGTCTTTCGTGTAAGTAATACATGCATCAGGTCAAGACTCTGATGATCCTGTGTATTTTCACCGGGCGCATTTATGTTAAACGTACTTACACGCACCTACTTACAAAACACTGGAAATGTAACCTCTGTAGTTTTATTCCAACACGTCTTTAAATGATGTCAAAGCCAAGTGTTATTAGATATAAGCCCCCACATAGCTAGACACAGTCCATATTTTTACATAGTTCGGCCACGATCAGGTTTATGTGGTATAGTTATCCATAACTGTGTATTCAGTCAGTGAAAGACCACTACAACTAGCAATTGTTATGAAACACGTTGGATTAGATGTAGTAACGTTTTCTTCTACTTTTTTCTACTTATTTGTTTTGTACGATAATTACATGTGTGTGTAAATATTGAGTAAATATTGTAGAATATATTTATTGAAAATGATATATTTTGGTTTTTTACATTCCCCCCATTTTCCTCGACGCTTAAACACATATGATCCCGTGCATGGTAAAATGTACAAGTTGGATCCGGTAAACAGAATATATCTAGATCAACCCGTACATCCATACAGTCTGATAAGGATCTACACAGTTCACATATTACCTACATCAACTTGTTAAAAGATTCTGTTATCGTGTGTATATTCTAATTATTCTGATTAATGCCAGTACTGGTTTAGTTCCCAGGTAGCAGACCCCGAGCTTGATATATATATTCTAAAAGCTTGTTTGCAATCGATGTAAGATAACTAAATTTAAAATGAAATACTTTAGACTTTACAACTTTTTCTTATCCGAAAATGTCTTTGAAATCTGCCTGCAACAGTTCCATTGTTTTATATAACAAGGAATGGTGCTTTACGTTACTTTTAACAGCTCTTATGCTTTATAACAAGGAATGGTGCTTTACTTTACTTTTAACAGCTCTTATGTTTTATAACAAGGAATGGTGCTTTACTTTTCTTTTAACAGTTCCATTGTTTTATAACAAGGAATGGTGCTTTCTTTACTTTGCTTTCAACAGCTCTTATGTTTTAAAGTTTTTTAAAGTTTCATCGCGTAACATGGATTTTACGGCAATCGGTATTTACTCTGTTTTCTATACGTATGCTAGAGACTTAAAACTGCTACAGCCCCAATTTGATGAACACGGTCTGTACTTGGTGTAACACCTAAAATATAGTTTTCCAAAGGTCTGAAAGCCAATCTCTCGCTAGTGTTTCAAACTTTAAAAGGAAACTTTCGTTTGTTCTTGAACACGTGACAAATACCGTATTGTGTACACCGAGACACAAACGATTTCACTCGAGGAAGAATACGGGAAAACTGTATTCATTACAAAAAAAAGACGGGCGGAGTTAGCGGAAGAAATTGATCTTTCAGAACTACAGGTATTTTGAATAACTCTTATTAAATATTGGCGACTGACATACAGTTTAACTCCTTCCCACCTGTAGATGGTTTAGAAGCAGACGACTTTTGAAAACATGGTGACAAAATGAGAAATTGCTCTTTATGATAATTATTTTTTTGCCACACTGTTTCAACCTAATTCAATAATGAAAGTTTTATTTATAGATGTTTAATGTCTTTATCTAGATGTTTTCAAAGTCGTCTGCGACACATGTAGTTGCACGTGAGAAAGTGTTAACTTTAATGGCGATTAGGATTAAGACGCAGACTTGTTCAGTCTTGTTATGACCGTCGCCGTTCTTTGTTGGCTTTCAAATTGCGTTAACGACTAGACAGCTATATAAGAATGACTTGATCAGATTAAGCAAAGATACAGCCGTAGACGGTTTGAAAGGAAACTACGTCTGTCAATAATAAAATCATCTTCCACTGTGTATACGGTTAATGCTGACAGTAAAGTAGCTTCGGAAATAGCAACCCATTCCAAAGGCAAAACTAAGTCTTACTTGCAATGCAACATCGGTTTAGTTTTAATCCTTTCGACCAGAACGATGTACTGTATACGCCAGTGCTATAATCTAAGTTCATTCAATTATTTGTCATGTGTTAAAATGAGCTTAATAAACAATGTGTAACTGTCATGTTTTAATATAAACTTATATAAACAATGGGTCACCGTCTTCTTTGTTCAGATCAAATTCTGGTTCCAAAACCGACGTGTCAAAGACAGGAGAGGTAAAACCGCAAAGACCCAAAAGCAAAGTGAAGACAATGTCAAGCCGACGACACCTCCAAATAACACTGTAAGACCATTACAAGCCAATGACCAAGCCAGCACATTACCCCCTTGTAGGTTCGCCGAGACAAGGACCACTTCAGATGAATTTAAAATTGACATTTCCCCTTCGTTTAAAGGCGTTAGTGTTCTCCAGACTGCGGATTCAACTGTTCGAGCGGCATATGGATGCGGCCGTCCTGCTTCGGGATTACGGTACCCTGTTTCGCCCTCACAATGGGGCACATTGTCCGAGGCTACTTTACTGACCGCACTTAACGTGTCGCCCATATTGACCTGTGTGGAAAATGACCTTCACCCAAAGCTCATAGCGCGAGTATGTGTTAATGTATAGTCTTTACATATGTTATTATCGAAAAACACGTTTGAACCGTAATCCTCTTTACGCCCCATTTTCTATCCTATCCACCAATTACTCTGCATATACATACGTTGAGATACACGATACACATTTTATAGATGAAAATACGTGATTGACAAACTGGTTCATATGAGCCGCGTTCAGTCTTTCGTATATGTAATGTATGCATCCGGTGAACACTATGGTGATTATGTGCATTTTCATGCATATATGTTAAACGTACTTACACGCATCTTCTTACAAAAAAAAATGGAAATGTAACTCCAGTAGTTTTATTTCAACACGTCTTAAAATGATGTCAAAGCGAAGTGTAATTACATGTTAGCCCCCACACAGCTAGACACAGCCCATATCTTTACATAGTTCAGTCACGACCAGGTTAATTTGGTATAGTAATACATAACTTTGTATTCAGTAAGTGGAAGACCACTATGACTATCAATTGTTATGAAACACGTTGGACTAGATGTAGTACCGTTTTCTTCTTCTAATATCTACTTATTTGATATGTACGATAATAACATGTGTGTGTTAATATTGAGTAAATAGTGTAGAATATATATATTGGAAATGATATCTTTTGTTTTTTTACATTCCCCCATTTTCCTCGACGCTTAAGCACATATGATCCCGTGCATGATAAAATGTACAAGTTGGATCCGGTAAACAGAATATATCTAGATCAACCTGTACATCCATACAGTCTGATCAGGATATACACAGTTCACATATTACCTACATCAGCTTGTTAGAAGATTGTGTATTCTAATTATTCTGATTAATGCCAGTAATGGTTTAGTTCCCAGGAAGCAGACGTCGAGCTTGATATATATTGCAATCGATGTAAGATAACTAAATTTAAAATGAAACATAGAATAAACACATCTGGTGAAAACAGTGTGGAAGCAAGGACAAAATACTTTAGACTTTACAACTTTTTCTTATCCGAAAATTTCTTTGAAATCTGCCTACAACAGTTCCATTGTTTTATATAACAAGGAATGGTGCTTTACTTTACTTTTAACAGTTCCATTGTTTTATAACAAGGAATGGTGCTTTACTTTGCTTTTAACAGTTCCATTGGTTTATACAAGGAATGGTGCTTTCTTTACTTTGCTTTCAACAGCTCTTATGTTTTAAAGTTTTTTAATGTTTCATCGCGAACCATGGATTTTACGGCAATCGGGATTTACTCTGTTTTCTACACGTCTTCAAGAGACGTGAAACTGCTACAGCCTCAAACGGATGAACACGATCTGGACTTGGTGTAACACAGCTAAAATATAGTTTGCCAAAGGTCTGAAAGCCAATCTCTTTAACCTGGTTACTGATATATAACGCTTCGTAGGGTTCTATCTCCATCTCTCGCTAGTGTTTCACACTTTAAAAGGAAACTTTCGTTTGTTCTTCTATTGTATCTAAACAATTGTCACGAATTTGAAATTGAAAGTTTGTAAAATGAGCGCCTACAGACGTTTGTATATAAATGGCAAGCCGTTTTACGTTTTATTCGTTTTAAAGATATTTCTCTAATTTTGAAAGATATTCTATCATGTTAGAGAGATTTCTCAATGCATTAGAGTACTATTTCTCCGTCTTATTAGATAGATATCTTTATATTCAAGATAGATAGAGATATCTCTCGCAGTTACAAAATCGTGTCATGATAGAAAGACATCTCGTTAACTTAAATTTAAAAGATATCTGTAAGGAAGGGGATATCTCTCTTACATTCTTAAGTATATATATTTCTAAGTTAGTGATATATCTTTATATTTAATATCGCTATTTATGAAAGGGAGATATCCTTATTGCATACTTAAAGATATATATTTCTAAGTTAGAGATATATAATGTATTTAATATTTCTATTTATGAAAGAGAGATGTCTCTCTTGCATTCTTAAAAAGATATATTTCTAAGTTGGAGATATATATTTGTATTTAAGATAGCTATTCATGAAAGGGAGATGTCTTTCTTGCATACTTAAAGAGATATATTTCTAAGTTAGATATATATATGTGTATCTAAGATAGCTATTTATGAAAGGGAGATGTCTCTCTTGCATAATTAAAGAGATATATTTCTAAGTTAGGGATATATATTTGTATTTAAGATAGCTATTCATGAAAGGGAGATGTCTTTCTTGCATACTTAAAGAGATATATTTCTAAGTTAGAGATATATATGTGTATCTAAGATAGCTATTTATGAAAGGGAGATGTCTCTCTTGCATAATTAAAGAGATATATTTCTAAGTTAGAGATATATATTTGTATTTAAGATTGATATTTATGAAAGGGAGTTGTCTCTCTTGCATACTTAAAGATATATATTTCTAAGTTAGATATATATATGTGTATCTAAGATAGCTATTTATGAAAGGGAGTTGTCTCTCTTGCATAATTAAAAAGATATATTTCTAAGTTAGAGATATATATTTGTATTTAAGATTGCTATTTATGAAAGGGAGATGTCTCTCTTGCATAATTAAAGATATATATTTCTAAGTTAGAGATATATATTTGTATTTAAGATTGATATTTATGAAAGGGAGATGTCTCTCTTGCATACTTAAAGATATATATTTCTAAGTTAGAGATATATATTTGTATTTTAGATTGCTATTTATGAAAGGGAGATGTCTCTCTTGCATAATTAAAGATATATATTTCTAAGTTAGAGATATATATTTGTATTTAAGATTGATATTTATGAAAGGGAGTTGTCTCTCTTGCATTCTTAAAGATATATATTTCTAAGTTAGATATATATATGTGTATCTAAGACAGCTTTTTATGAAAGAGATATGTCTCTCTTGCATTCTTAAAGAGATATATTTCTAAAGTTAGAGATAAATATATTTGTATTTAAGATTGCTATTTATGTAGGAGTTATATCTCCCTTGCATACTTAAAGATATATATTTCTAAGTTAGAGATATATATTTGTATTTAAGATTGCTATTCATGAAAGGGAGTTGTCTCCCTTGCATTCTTTAAGAGATATATTTCTAAGTTAGAGATATATATTTGTATTTAAGATAGCTTTTTATGAAAGCGAGATGTCTCTCTGCATACTTAAAGAGAGATATTTCTAAGTTAGAGATATATATTTGTATCTTAGATAGCTATTTATGAAAGGGAGATGTCTCTCTTGCTTTCTTAAAGAGATATATTTCTAAGTTAGAAATATATATTTGTATTTAAGATTGCTATTCATGTAGGAGTGATATCTCTCTTGCAAACTTAAAGATATATATTTATAAGTTAAAGATACATATTTGTATCTTAGATAGCTATTTATGAAAGGGAGATGTCTCTCTTGCATACTTAAATATATATATTTCTAAGTTTCAAGTTTCAAGTTCAGGTAGTTATTTATAATAAGTGAAATATCTCTCTTGGTTAAGGTTATTTCTCTCTAAATATGTTTTTGTTTATCTAAAATGTTTTTACCACTTAGTCCGCGGTCAGACAATCGTATATTCTTTTATTGAACCAATATATGGCAAGAGAACCCATTTAAAACATTGTACATGTTATGGAGATTTATATATCATAAACTTTCCAAATAGCTAGCAATTTAAAAAGCAACACAGCATAAATGTCAGACATTATGTGTGTTTTAGTTTACAACATCGTTCATGATATGAACTCTATTAGTATCGATGTATATATTCAGGTAATGAATGCCATAGACTTTACTCACTATTTACGTGACTTTATTGAGTATTTTGGAGGGCTTTCATTTTAATATGCCTCCATACATGCATGTTAAATGTCGAGTACTGTTTACGTGACTTTACTTGAGTATTTTGGAGGGCTTATTTTAATATGCCTCCATACATGTACATCCATGTTAAATGTCGGAAATGGATACTGTTTTTCAAGAATTTGCTCACTGTTTACGTGACTTTACTTGAGTATTTTGGAGGTCTTTCATTTTAATATGCCTCCACACATCCATGTTAAATGTCGAAAATGGGTACTGTCTTTATAGAATTTCTCGTCGCCTTCTTTGATTAATTGGCAAATAGTGCAGTTAGATCAGACTGCACAGATACGCCCAATTAGCCTATACGTAATTTTGACCAAATACTTGAATTGAATTGTCTGCTTTGAAAAACCGTGAAACATTGTACGAAAAGAAGTAGTTCCTCATTTTTTGTTAACAAAACTTTCAAAAGTGTTCTGCTGCAATTGTCGTCTGTATCAAAGACAGAATTAAGTCAGATCAATAAAACAAGTTCAAAAATATTATTATTTCGAATCATGAACATTCTGAGACATGAAATATGGACATTATTGATTTAGATTAAATTCAAAATTGTATAGAACGAATAATCTCATTACTGTTTTTTTGTTGAACATTCTGAGAAATAAACTAATGATTTACAATCGGTTTCAGACGCATTGAATAAAAAAACAAGTTTTAAATTTAATCAAACGAGAAACACCATTACTGTATATCAATTAGTGTATTGCCTATAGTGAGCACCCTCAATTAATTAGTCACTAAAGTGCACTTTAAGCGACTGACGTCAATTAAACCCCTACTTAATTTGATACGCGTTTCTGTCATCGATCTTCAAATCTTACTTCCTCCCCACACATCACGCCTCAGACCAGGTAACTTACAACCAGACGGATAGAGTTGATCGTAGACGAACCGATTTATTTATCAACAAGCTATTACTGATTAATTTGAAGTGTTTGATTATTAATTTCTATTGTTTATTCAATCATTTTAATTGTTTTCGTTCAGGTTTTATATTGGTCGTTGAAGAATAGATAATATCTTTGCTGTCTTAAACATGTTCCGTTGCCTGTTAGTATATATACCTTACATTTTTATAGTTCTTCACATCAGTTGTTAAGCTGCTTGAACAATAACTTATTAAACTTTGAATTTGTTAGATTTGGCGATCTTGAATATAAAACACACAGCTGAACGAAAGGGTCAAATTAAGAACTGTGCAGTAAATAAAAGATTATATTTAAAGCGCTATTCTCTATCTGCGAATCAACTACGAATACTTTGGCCACACTCTTATTCTGTTTTATTTTTCAAGTATTTTCTTGTTAGCTCTGTTTTGTCATTTAGCTGTGTATTATTATTGTTGTTTATATTCAATCATGGAATGTTTGTATCAGAATTATTTTCAGAATTTCGGACACCATTCAGTGCCAAGTGACACACATTATTACTCAGTCAGACCCGATTTAGACATCAAGCAGACGACAAATCCAGGAAGATGGCACCCGTATGTTCGTCCACATCAAACAATGATTTCCAGACAGTACGATCCATACGGCCAGTACCCGCAGTACTCTGATTATTCCAACGTACAACTTCCGGTCTGTAGTGGCGGAAGGACGGATGCCAGTGAGTCAGTGGCTGGAAACTGGTACCAGGGTAATACCAACTACGCATATCCCAACCTCGATTTTCTACAGGATAAGGCAATCAAGTCGGGTGAGGAAGCAGGTTTATTCTGCCATAAAATCCCCCCAACTCAAGCATTTGCTCTAAATAGCCATAACCTGTATAATGGTCTCGGAGAAAATTATGAACAACTTCAAACATTTAACCCGAGCAGGAAATCCGCTTCAACAACCATTGGACAAACCAGAACACGTGACAAATACCGTATTGTGTACACCGAGACACAAAAGATTTCACTCGAGGAAGAATACGGGAAAACTATATTCATTACAGAGAAAAGACGGGTGGAGTTAGCGGAGGAAATTGATCTTTCAGAACGACAGGTATTTTGAATAATTCTTATTAAATTTTGGCCGCATCAAACGGCGACTGACATACAGTTTAACTCTATCCCACCTGTAGACGGTTTAGCAGCAGACGACTTTTGAAAACATGGTGACAAAATGAGAAATTGCTCTTCATGATAATTATTTTTTTTGCCACACTGTTTCAACCTAATTCAATAATGAAAGTTTTATTTATAGATGTTCAATGTCTATATCTTGATGTTTTCAAAGTCGTCTGCGACAAATGTTGTTGCATGTGAAAAAGTATTAACTTTAATGGCGATTAGGATTAAGTCGCAGACTTGTTCAGTCTTGTTATGACCGTCGCCCATTTGTGTTGTCTTTTAAATTGCGTTAACGACTAGACAGCTATCATACAATGGAGAATAACTTGACCAGAATAAGAAAAGACGCAGATTAACTTAAGTCTTCGATACGCCAAATTCCGAATGACACATTCCCAAAATCGTATTCTTGCTTTTGTTTTGCCATAGACACTACAACTAATCTTCCGTTGTCTATACAGTTAATGCTGACAATAAAGTAGCTTCGGAAAAAGCAACCCATTCCAAAGGCATAACATGGTGATACTTGCAATGCAACATTGATGCAATATTGGTTTATTTTTCTATCCTTTCGACCAGAACGATGTACTATATACATGTATGTTTAAGGTACATTTATCTCGTACATAGAGCACAGCCGACAGTGCTATAATTTGATTTCATTTAAACAGTTGTCATGTTGTAATATGAACAAATATAAACGATGTGTCACTGTCTTTTATAAACAATGTGTCATTGTCATGTTGTAGTATGAACTTAATAAACAATGTGTCACTGTCATGTTTTAATATGAGCAAATATAAACAATGTGCCACTGTCTTATATAAACAATGTGTCACTGTCATGTTGTAATATGAACTTATATAAACAATGTGTCACTGTCGTTTTTGTTTCAGATCAAATTTTGGTTCCAAAACCGACGTGTCAAAGACAGGAGAGGCAAATCAGCAAAGACCCAAACGCAAAGTGAAAACAATGTAATTCCGACGACACCTCCAAATAACACTGTAAGACCAATACAAGCCAATGACCAAGCCAGCACATTACCCCCTTGTAGGTTCGCCGAGTCAGGAAGGACAACTTCAGATGAGTTTAAAATTGACATTTCTCCTTTGTTTAAAGGCGTTAGTGTTCAACAAACGGCGGATTCAACTGTTCGAGCTACATATGGATGCGGCCTTCCAGCTTCGGGATTACGGTACCCTGTTTCGCCCTCGGAATGGGGCACATTGTCCGAGGCTACTTTACTGACCGCACTTAATGTGTCGCCCATATTGACCTGTGTGGAAAATGACCTTCACCCAAGGTCATAGCGCGATTGTTAGTTTATGTATAGTCTTTACATATGTTATTATCGAAAAACATGTTTGAACCGTATTTCTCTTTACGCGCCATTTTTTATCCTATCCGCCAATTAATCTGCATAGACATACGTTGAGATACACGATACACATTTTATAGATGAAAATACGTGATTGAACAACTAGTTCATATGAGCCAAGTTCAGTCTTTCGTGTAAGTAATACATGCATCAGGTCAAGACTCTGATGATCCTGTGTATTTTCACCGGGCGCATTTATGTTAAACGTACTTACACGCACCTACTTACAAAACACTGGAAATGTAACCTCTGTAGTTTTATTCCAACACGTCTTTAAATGATGTCAAAGCCAAGTGTTATTAGATATAAGCCCCCACATAGCTAGACACAGTCCATGTCTTTACATAGTTCGGCCACGATCAGGTTTATGTGGTATAGTTATACATAACTGTGTATTCAGTCAGTGAAAGACCACTACGACTAGCAATTGTTATGAAACACGTTGGATTAGATGTAGTAACGTTTTCTTCTACTTTTTTCTACTAATTTGTTGTGTACGATAATTACATGTGTGTGTAAATATTGAGTAAATATTGTAGAATATATTTATTGAAAATGATATATTTTGGTGTTTTACATTCCCCCATTTTCCTCGACGCTTAAACACATATGATCCCGTGCATGGTAAAATGTACAAGTTGGATCCGGTAAACAGAATATATCTAGATCAACCCGTACATCCATACAGTCTGATAAGGATCTACACAGTTCACATATTACCTACATTAACTTGTTAAAAGATTCTGTTATCGTGTGTATATTCTAATTATTCTGATTAATGCCAGTACTGGTTTAGTTCCCAGGTAGCAGAACTCGAGCTTGATATATATATTCTAAAAGCTTGTTTGCAATCGATGTAAGATAACTAAATTTAAAATGAAACATAGCATACGCACATCTGGTGAAAGCATTGTGGAAGCAAGGAGAAAATACTTTAGACTTTACAACTTTTTCTTATCCGAAAATGTCTTTGAAATCTGCCTGCAACAGTTCCATTGTTTTATATAACAAGGAATGGTGCTTTACGTTACTTTTAACAGCTCTTATGCTTTATAACAAGGAATGGTGCTTTACTTTACTTTTAACAGCTCTTATGTTTTATAACAAGGAATGGTGCTTTACTTTTCTTTTAACAGTTCCATTGTTTTATAACAAGGAATAGTGCTTTCTTTACTTTGCTTTCAACAGCTCTTATGTTTTAAAGTCTTTTAAAGTTTCATCGCGTAACATGGATTTTACGGCAATCGGTATTTACTCTGTTTTCTACACGTATGCTAGAGACTTAAAACTGCTACAGCCCCAATCTGATGAACACGGTCTGTACTTGGTGTAACACCTAAAATATAGTTTTCCAAAGGTCTGAAAGCCAATCTCTCGCTAGTGTTTCAAACTTTAAAAGGAAACTTTCGTTTGTTCTTGAACACGTGACAAATACCGTATTGTGTACACCGAGACACAAAAGATTTCACTCGAGGAAGAATACGGGAAAACTGTATTCATTACAAAGAAAAGATGGGCGGAGTTAGTGGAGGAAATTGATCTTTCAGAACGACAGGTATTTTGAATAACTCTTATTAAATATTGGCCGCATCAAACGGCGACTGACATACAGTTTAACTCCTTCCCACCTGTAGATGGTTTAGAAGCAGACGACTTTTGAAAACATGGTGACAAAATGAGAAATTGCTCTTTATGATAATTATTTTTTTGCCACACTGTTTCAACGTAATTCAATAATGAAAGTTTTATTTATAGATGTTTAATGTCTTTATCTAGATGTTTTCAAAGTCGTCTGCGACACATGTAGTTGCACGTGAGAAAGTGTTAACTTTAATGGCGATTAGGATTAAGACGCAGACTTGTTCAGTGTTGTTATGACCGTCGCCGTTCTTTATTGGCTTTCAAATTGCGTTAACGACTAGACAGCTATATAAGAATGACTTGATCAGATTAAGCAAAGATAAAGTTTAAGTTAAATCTTCGAAACGCTAAATTCCGAAGGCCACATATCCCTAGGCGTTTTACATTTAGTCAAACTAGATATGTATGTGTTCGTGTTTTGTTATGCCGTAGACGGTTTGAAAGGAAACTACGTCTGTCAATAATAAAATCATCTTCCACTGTGTATACGGTTAATGCTGACAGTAAAGTAGTTTCGGAAATAGCAACCCATTCCAAAGGCAAAACTAAGTCTTACTTGCAATGCAACATCGGTTTAGTTTTAATCCTTTCGACCAGAACGATGTACTGTATACGCCAGTGCTATAATCTAAGTTCATTCAATTATTTGTCATGTGTTAATATGAGCTTAATAAACAATGTGTAACTGTCATGTGTTAATATGAGCTTAATAAACAATGTGTAACTGTCATGTGTTAATATGAGCTTAATAAACAATGTGTAACTGTCATGTTTTAATATAAACTTATATAAACAATGGGTTACCGTCTTCTTTGTTCAGATCAAATTCTGGTTCCAAAACCGACGTGTCAAAGACAGGAGAGGTAAAACCGCAAAGACCCAAAAGCAAAGTGAAGACAATGTCAAGCCGACGACACCTCCAAATAACACTGTAAGACCATTACAAGCCAATGACCAAGCCAGCACATTACCCCCTTGTAGGTTCGCCGAGACAAGGACCACTTCAGATGAATTTAAAATTGACATTTCCCCTTCGTTTAAAGGCGTTAGTGTTCTCCAGACTGCGGATTCAACTGTTCGAGCGGCATATGGATGCGGCCGTCCTGCTTCGGGATTACGGTACCCTGTTTCGCCCTCACAATGGGGCACATTGTCCGAGGCTACTTTACTGACCGCACTTAACGTGTCGCCCATATTGACCTGTGTGGAAAATGACCTTCACCCAAAGCTCATAGCGCGAGTATGTGTTAATGTATAGTCTTTACATATGTTATTATCGAAAAACACGTTTGAACCGTAATCCTCTTTACGCCCCATTTTCTATCCTATCCACCAATTACTCTGCATATACATACGTTGAGATACACGATACACATTTTATAGATGAAAATACGTGATTGACAAACTGGTTCATATGAGCCGCGTTCAGTCTTTCGTATATGTAATGTATGCATCCGGTGAACACTATGGTGATTATGTGCATTTTCATGCATATATGTTAAACGTACTTACACGCATCTTCTTACAAAAAAAAATGGAAATGTAACCCCAGTAGTTTTATTTCAACACGTCTTAAAATGATGTCAAAGCGAAGTGTTATTACATGTTAGCCCCCACACAGCTAGACACAGTCCATATCTTTACATAGTTCAGTCACGACCAGGTTAATTTGGTATAGTAATACATAACTTTGTATTCAGTAAGTGGAAGACCACTATGACTATCAATTGTTATGAAACACGTTGGACTAGATGTAGTACCGTTTTCTTCTTCTAATATCTACTTATTTGTTGTGTAAGATAATTACATGTGTGTGTTAATATTGAGTAAATAGTGTAGAATATATATATTGGAAATGATATCGTTTGTTTTTTTACATTCCCCCATTTTCCTCGACGCTTAAGCACATATGATCCCGTGCATGGTAAAATGTACAAGTTGGATCCGGTAAACAGAATATATCTAGATCAACCTGTACATCCATACAGTCTGATCAGGATATACACAGTTCACATATTACCTACATCAGCGTGTTAGAAGATTGTGTATTCTAATTATTCTGATTAATGCCAGTAATGGTTTAGTTCCCAGGAAGCAGACGTCGAGCTTGATATGTATTGCAATCGATGTAAGATAACTAAATTTAAAATGAAACATAGAATAAACACATCTGGTGAAAACATTGTGGAAGCAAGGACAAAATACTTTAGACTTTACAACTTTTTCTTATCCGAAAATTTCTTTGAAATCTGCCTACAACAGTTCCATTGTTTTATATAACAAGGAATGGTGCTTTACTTTACTTTTAACAGTTCCATTGTTTTATAACAAGGAATGGTGCTTTACTTTGCTTTTAACAGTTCCATTGTTTTATAACAAGGAATGGTGCTTTCTTTACTTTGCTTTCAACAGCTCTTATGTTTTAAAGTTTTTTAATGTTTCATCGCGAACCATGGATTTTACGGCAATCGGGATTTACTCTGTTTTCTAAACGTCTTCAAGAGACGTGAAACTGCTACAGCCTCAAACGGATGAACACGATCTGGACTTGGTGTAACACAGCTAAAATATAGTTTGCCAAAGGTCTGAAAGCCAATCTCTTTAACCTGGTTACTGATATATAACGCTTCCTAGGGTTCTATCTCTATCTCTCGCTAGTGTTTCACACTTTAAAAGGAAACTTTCGTTTGTTCTTCTATTGTATCTAAACAATTGTCACGAATTTGAAATTGAAAGTTTGTAAAATGAGCGCCTACAGACGTTTGTATATAAATGGCAAGCCGTTTTACGTTTTATTCGTTTTAAAGATATTTCTCTAATTTTGAAAGATATTCTATCATGTTAGAGAGATATCTCAATGCATTAGAGTACTATTTCTCCGTCTTATTAGATAGATATCTTTATATTCAAGATAGATAGAGATATCTCTCGCAGTTACAAAATCGTGTCATGATAGAGAGACATCTCGTTAACTTAAATTTAAAAGAAATCTGTAAGGAAGGGAGATATCCCTTTTACATTCTTAAGTATATATATTTCTAAGTGAGTGATATATTTTTAAATTTAATATAGCTATTTATGAAAGGGAGATATCCTTCTTGCATACTTAAAGATATATATGTGTAAGTTAGAGATATATATTTGTATTTAAGATTGCTATTTATGAAAGGTAGATGTCTCTCTTGCATACTTAAAGAGATACCTTTCTAAGTCAGAGATATATATTTGTATTTAAGATTGCTATTTATGAAAGAGAGTTGTCTCTCTTGCATTCTTAAAGATATATATTTCTAAGTTAGAGATATATATGTGTATCTAAGATAGCTATTTATGAAAAAGAAATGTCTCTCTTGCATTCTTAAAGATATATATTTCTAAGTTAGAGATATACCTTTCTTTTTAAGATTGCTACTTTTGTAGGAGATATCTCTCTTGCATACTTAAAGATATATATTTCTAAGTTAGAAATATATATTTGTATTTAAGATTGCTATTTATGAAAGGGAGATGTCTCTCTTGCATTCTTAAAGAGATATATTTCTAAGTTAGAGATATATATTTGTATTTAAGATTGCTATTTATGAAAAGGAATTGTCTCTCTTGCATTCTTAAATATATATATTTCTAAGTTAGTGATAAATATTTGTAGTTAAGATCGCTATTTACGTAGGAGCGATATCTCGCTTACATTCTTAAATATATATATTTCTAATTAAGTGATATATATTTGTATTTAAGATCGCTATTTATGAAAGGGACTTGTCTCGCTTGCATACTTAAAGATATATATTTCTAAGTTAGAGATATTATTTGTATTTAAGATTGCTATTTATGAATGGGGGATGACTCTCTTGCATACTTAAAGATATTTCTAAGTTAGAGATATATATTTGTATTTAAGATTGCTATTTATGAAAGGGAGATGTTTCTCTTGCATACTTAAAGACATATATTTCTAAACTAGAGATATATGTTGGTATTTAAGATTGCTATTTATGAAAGGGAGTTGTCTCTCTTGCATTCTTAAGTATATATATTCTAAGTTAGAAATAAATTTTTGTATCTAATATCGCAATTTATGTAGGAGCGATATCTTTCATACATTCTTAAAGAGATATATTTCTAAGTTAGAGATATATATTTGTATTTAAGATAGCTATTTATGAAAGGGAGATTTCTTTCTTGCATTCGTAAATAAATATATTTCGAACTGAATGGTATATATTTGTGTTTAAGATCGCTATTTATTTAGGAGTGATATCTCTCGTGCATTCTTAAAGAGATATATTTCTAAGTTAGAGAGATATATTTGTATTTAAGATCGCTATTTATGTAACGGAGATATCTCTCTTGCATTCTTAAAGATATATATTTCTAAGTGAGTGCTATATCTTTATATTAAATATATCTAGTTTCGTAAGGGAGATATCCGTCTTGCATACTTAAAGATATATATTTCTAAGTTAGATATATATATTTGTATTTACATGTAAGATCACTATTTATGTATCGAAAATATCTCTCTTGCATTCTTGAAGAGATATATTTCTAAGTTAAAGATACATATTTGTTTTTAAGATTGCTATTTATGTAAGGGAGATATCTCTTTAGCATACCTAAAGATATATATTTCTAAGTTAGAGAGATATCTTTATAGTTCAGATAGCTATTTATAATAAGTGAAATATCTCTCTTGGTTAAGGTTATTTCTCTCTTTATATGTTTTTGTTTATCTTAAATGATTATACCACTTAGTTCGCGGTCAGACAAACGTATATTCTTTAATTGGACCAATATATGGCAAGAGAACTTGAGCCCATTAAAAACATTGTACATGTTATGGAGATTTATATATCATAGACTTTCCAAATAGCTTGCAATTTGAAAAGCAGCACAGCATAAATGTCAGACAGTATGTGTGTTTCAGTTTACAACATCGTTCATGATATGAATTCTATTTGTATCGATGCATATATTCAGGTAATGATTGCCAGAGACTCAGCTCACTAATTACGTGACTTTACCTAAGTATTTTGAAGGTCTTTCGTTTTAATTGCCTCCATACATCCATGTTAAATGTCGGAAATGGGTATTGTTTTTCAAGAATTTCTCATCGCCTTCTTTGATTAATTTGCGAATGGTGCAGTAAGATCAGACTGCACAGATACGCCCAATTAGACTATACGTAATTTTGACCAAATGCCTGAATTGAATTATCTGCTTTGAAAAACCGTGAAACGTTGTACGAAAATAAGTAGTTCCTCATTATTTTCAACAAAACTTTCAAAAGTTTTCTGCTGCAATTTTCGGCTGTATCAAAGACAGAATTCAGTCAAATCAATAAAACATGCTCAAAAATATTATTAATTCGAATCATGAACATTCTGAGAAATCAAATATGGACATTATTATTCAGAGTTACGAAGCTCAAAAGTTTAAAGGGCGAATGACCTCATTACTGTTTTTTAGTTGAACATTCTGAAAAATAAACTAATAATTCACAATCGGTTTCAGACTCACTGAACAAAAATAACAAGTTCTAATTCTAATAAAACGAGCAACACCATTACCGTATATCTATTAGTGTATTGCCTTTAATGAGCACCCTCTTTTAATTAGTCACAAAAGTGCACTTGAAGCGACTGACGTCAATTAAACACCTAATTAATCTGACACGCGTTTCTGTCATCGATCTTCAAATCTTACTTCCTCCCAACACATCACGCCTCAGACCAGGTAAGTTACAACCAGACGGATAGAGTTGATCGTAGACGAACCGATTTATTTATCAACAAGTTTATCCTGATTAATTTAAAGTGTTTGATTATTCATTTCTATTGTTTATTCAATCATTTTAATTGTTTTCGTTCAGGTTTTATATTGGTCGTTGAAGAATAGATAATATCTTTGATGTCTTAAACATGTTGCGTTGCCTGTTAGTATATAACTATATATACGTTACATTTTTACAGTTCATCATATCAGTTGTTAAACTGCTTCAACGTATTCGTATTAAATTTTGTATATGTTAGAATTTGCGATCTTGAATATAAAACACACAGCAGAACGAAAGGTTGTCAAGTACTGTGTGGCAAATAAAAGAATATTTAAAGCGCTATTCTTTATCTGCGAATCAAGTACAAATACTTTGGCCACAAACTTGTTCTGTTTTATTTTTCAAGGAATTTCTGTAACAACTCTTTTGTCTTTTATCTGTGTATTTGTATTGTTGTGTATATTCCACCATGGAATGTTTGTATCAGAGTTATTTTCATTATTTCGGACACCATTCAGTGCCAAGCGACACAAATTATTACTCAGTCAGACCCGATTTAGATATCAGTAGACGACAAATCCAGGAAGATGGCACCCGTATGTTCGTCCACATCAAACAATGATTTCCAGACAGTACGATCCATACGGCCAGTACCCGCAGTACTCTGATTATTCCAACGTACAACTTCCGGTCTGTAGTGATGGAAGAACGGGTGCCAGTGGGTCAGTGACTGGAAACTGGTACCAGTGTAATACCAACTACGCATATCCCAACCTCGATTTTCTACAGGATAAGGCAATCAAGTCGGGCAAGGAAGCAGGTTTATTCTGCCATAAAATCCCACCAACCCAAGCATTTGCTCTAAAGAGCCATAACCTGTATAATGGTCTCGGAGAAAATTATGAAAAACTTCAAACATTTAACCCGAGCGGGAAATCGACTTCAACAACCATTGGACAAGCCAGAACACGTGACAAATACCGTAGTGTGTACACCGAGACACAAAATAATTCACTCGAGGAAGAATACGGGAAAACTATATTCATTACAGAGAAAATACGGGCGGAGTTAGCGGAGGATATTAACCTTTCAGGACGACAGGTATTTTGAATAACTCTTATTAAATGTTGGCCACATCACACGGCGACTGACATATAGAGTGTTTAACTCCTTCCCACCTGTAGACGCATTAGCAGCAGACGACTTTTGAAAACATGGTGACAAAATGAGAAATTGCTCTTTATGATAATTCACCTTTTGCAGCACTGTTTTCAACCTAATTCAATAATGAAAGTTTCAATCATAGATGTTTGATGTTTTTCAAAGTCGTCTGCGACACATGTAGTTGCACGTGAGAAAGTGTCAACTTTAATTGTGATTAGGATTAAGTCGCAGACTTGTTCAGTCTTCAACGGTTATGACCGTCGCCATTTCGTGTTGGCTTTCAAATTGCTTAAACGACTAGACAGCTATATAAGAATGACTTGATCAAATTAAGCAAATATGCAGTTTAATCTAAATCTTCGAAACGCTAAATTCCGAAGGCCACATATCCCTAGGCGTTTCACATTTAGTCAAACTAGATATGTATGTGTTCATGCCTTTGTTATGCCGTAGACGGTTTGAAAGGAAACTATGTCTGTCAATAATAAAATCATCTTCCACCGTGTATACGGTTAATGCTGACAGTAAAGTAGTTTCGGAAATAGCAACACATTCCAAAGGCAAAACTAAGTCTTACTTGCAATGCAACATCGGTTTAGTTTTAATCCTTTCGACCAGAACGATGTACTGTTTACGCCAGTGCTATAATCTAAGTTCATTCAATTATTTGTCATGTGTTAATATGAGCTTAATAAACAATGTGTAACTGTCATGTGTTAATATGAGCTTAATAAACAATGTGTAACTGTCATGT
Organism: Serripes groenlandicus; assembly: GCA_031761405.1. NCBI lineage: Eukaryota > Metazoa > Mollusca > Bivalvia > Cardiida > Cardiidae > Serripes > Serripes groenlandicus. The sequence goes on along the minus strand of JASEVX010000011.1, from coordinate 59,875,605 downwards.
GTTAATATGAGCTTAATAAACAATGTGTAACTGTCATGTTTTAATATAAACTTATATAAACAATTTGTCACCGTCTTCTTTGTTCAGATCAAATTTTGGTTCCAAAACAGACGCGTCAAAGACAGGAGAGGTAAAACCGCAAAACCCCAAAAGCAAAGTGAAGACAATGTCAAGCCGACGACACCTCCAAATAACACTGTAAGACCATTACAAGCCGATGACAAAGCCTGTACACTTCCCCCTTGTAGGTTCGCCGAGACAAGGACAACTTCAGATGAATTTCAAATAGACATTTCTCCTTCGTTCAAAGCCGATAGTGTTCAACAAACTGCGGATTCAACTGTTCGAGCTACATACGGATACGGCCTTCCTGCTTCGGGATTACGGTACCCTGTTTCACCCTCGTAATGGGACACATTGTCTAAGGCTACTTTACTGACCGCACTTAACGTGTTCCCCATATTGACCTGTGTGGAAAATGACCTTCACCCAAGGTCATAGCGCGATTATTAGTTTATGTATAATCTTTACCTTTGTTATTATCGAAAAACACATTTTACCCGTATCCCTCTTTACGCCCCATTTCCTATCCACAAGTTAACCTGCATAAACATACGTTGAGGTACGCGATACACAATTTATGATGAAAATATAGATGATTGACAATCTGGTTCATACGTGCCGCGTCCAGTCTTACGTGTAAGTAATGCATGAATCCGGTGAACATTATGGTGATTATGTGCATTTTCACCTTACGCATATATATTAAACGTACTTACACGCACCTTCTTACAAAAAAACTGGAAATGTAACCCCTGAAGTTTTATTCCAACACGTCTTTAAATGATGTCAAAGCCAAGTGTTATTACATGCAAGCCCCCAAACAGCTAGACATAGTCCCATGTATTTACATATTTAGGTCACGATTAGGTTAATATGGTATAGTTATACAAAACTGTGTATTCAGTAAGTGAAAGACCACTACGACTATCAATTGTTATGAAACACGTTGGACTATATGTAGTAACATTTTCTTCTTCTTTGTTCTGCTAATTTGTTGTGTAAAATAATTACATGTGTGTGTTTATAGTGAGTAAATATTGTAGAATATTTATATTGAAAATGATATATTTCTTCTTTTGTACATTCCCCCATTTTCCTCAACGCTTAAACACATATGGTCCCGTGCATGGTAAAAGGTACAAGTTGGCTCCGGTAAGCAGAATAGATCCAGATAAACCTGTACATCCGTACAGTCTGATCTGGATCTACACAGTTTATATATTACTTACATACGAGGGTTACTCCAGAATTACGTGGACTCTTTACATATTTTCTATATTTTCCGTCCAAATCATTAAAAAAAGGATGAATATCTTATTCAAAGTATTCTGCAGAGGCGATATGAATTTTAGGTCTGTAAATTTAATATGTATTGAACAATTACGAGGTTTTAAAACAAAAGGAACGCACGGTCGGCGCAACGTCTAAAATGTAAGCTTGTAAGAAGATTCTGTCCACTTGTGTGTATTTTTATCAGTCTGAATAATCCGAGTACATGTACAGTTTCTAGGAAGAAGACATCGAGCTTGATTGATATAAGCTAAAACCTTGTTTCGCAATCCATGTAAAAAATAATAAGTATAAATTTAACTAAACTAAACCGTCTGAGCAGATCTGCTCTGCTCATATTATCTAATTAACCTTTCACTAAACCTGTATTCAATAGTTATTATGTCCAAATCAGAGGACTAGATAAGAGGGAGTGAACAAGTATTTTCCACACAATATCTCTTTTATTACTCAACAAAATCCTTTACTGTGATGACTCAAAATAATCGTCTCAATCAGACGATTCTTTTGAGTACCAACAACATAGGGTTTGAATGTCAAATAAGAATTTTAGAACATGAAAAACGCCATTATCTAGAGCTCTGCCAAATACTCTATGTGAGAATGAAGCCAATTATGGGAGACGAACGTTGTTTGGAGTACTAGAAGACGCACGTTGGACGAACGGATAGCCGTAATCAGTTTTAGCCATAACCACCTAAATCAGGTGTACAATGCACATGTACGTAATCAGTTTGCGCCGTAACCCCCTAAATCAGCTGTTCAAGGCACATGTACGTAATCAGTTTCAGCCATAACACCCTAAATCAGGTATTCAATGCACATGTACGTAATCAGATTCAGCCATAACCCCCTAAATGAGGTGTTCAAGGCACATGTACGTAATCAACTTTAGCCATAACCGCCTAAATGAGATGTTTAAGGCACATGTACGTAATCAATTCTAGCCATAACCCCCCCCCCCCCCCCCCCCCCCTTTAACCAGCTGTTCAATGCACATGTAAGTAGTCAGTTTCAGCCATAACCCCATAAATGAGGTGTTCAAGGCACATGTACGTAATCAATTTTAGCCATAACCCCCCTAAATCAGGTGTCCATGGCACATGTACGTAATCAGTTTCAGCCATAACCCCCTAAATCAGGTGTCCATGGCACATGTACGTAATCAGTTTTAGCCACAATGCCCCCCCCACCCCCCTAAATCAGGTGTTCAATGCACATGTACGTTATCAGTTTCAGCAATAACCCCCCTAAATCAGGTGTCTATGGCACATGTATGTAATCAGTTTCAGCCATAACCCCCTAAATCAGCTGATCAGTGCACATGTACGTAATCAGTTTGCGCCGTAACCCCCTAAATCAGCTGTTCAAGGCACATGTACGTAATCAGTTTTATCCACAATGCCCCCCCACCCCCCAAATCAGGTGTTCAATACACATGTACGTAATCAGTTTGCGCCGTAACCCCCTAAATCAGCTGTTCAAGGCACATGTACGTAATCAGTTTTAGCCACAATGCCCTCCCCCCCCCCCCCCCCCCCCCCCCCCTAAATCAGGTGTTCAATGCACATGCACGTAATCAGTTTCAGCTATAACCCCCCGCCTAAATCAGGTGTTTAATGCACATGTACGTAATCAGTTTCAGCAATAACCCCCCTAAATCAGGTGTCTATGGCACATGTATGTAATCAGTTTCAGCCATAACCCCCTAAATCAGATGTTCAGTGCACATGTATGTAATCAGTTTCAGCCATAACCCCTAAATCAGGTGTTCAATGCACATGTACGTAATCAGTTTCAGCCACAACGCCCCCTTCCCCCCCCCCCCCCCCCCCCTAAATCAGCTGTTCAAGGCACATGTACGTAATCAGTTTTAGCCATAACCCCCTAAATCAGGTGTTCAATGCACATGTACGTAATCAGTTTCAGCCATAACCCCCTAAATCAGGTGTTCAATTCACATGTACGTAATCAGTTTCAGCAATAACCCCCCTAAATCAGGTGTCTATGGCACATGTATGTAATCAGTTTCAGCCATAACCCCCTAAATCAGCTGTTCAGTGCACATGTATGTAATCAGTTTTAGCCATAACCCCCTAAATCAGGTGTTCAATGCACATGTACGTAATCAGTTTCAGCCACAACGCCATCCCCCCCCCCCCATAAATCAGCTGTTCAAGGCACATGTACGTAATCAGTTTCAGCCATAACCCCCTAAATCAGGTGTTCAATGCACATGTACGTAATCAGTTTCAGCCATAACCCCCTAAATCAGGTGTTCAATGCACATGTACGTAATCAGTTTCAGCCATAACCCCCTAAATCAGGTGTTCAATGCACATGTACGTAATCAGTTTCAGCCATAACCCCCTAAATCAGGTGTATATGGCACATGTACGTAATCAGTTTCAGCCATACTCCCCTCCCCCCCCCCCCCTAAATCAGGTGTCCATGGCACATGTATGTCATCAGTTTCAGCCATAACCCCCCCTAAATCAGGTGTCTATGGCACATGTATGTAATCAGTTTGCGCCGTAACCCCCTAAATCAGCTGTTCAAGGCACATGTACGTAATCAGTTTTAGCCACAATGCCCTCCCCCCCCCCCCCCCCCCCCCTAAATCAGGTGTTCAATGCACATGCACGTAATCAGTTTCAGCTATAACCCCCCGCCTAAATCAGGTGTTTAATGCACATGTACGTAATCAGTTTCAGCAATAACCCCCCTAAATCAGGTGTCTATGGCACATGTATGTAATCAGTTTCAGCCATAACCCCCTAAATCAGATGTTCAGTGCACATGTATGTAATCAGTTTCAGCCATAACCCCTAAATCAGGTGTTCAATGCACATGTACGTAATCAGTTTCAGCCACAACGCCCCCTTCCCCCCCCCCCCCCCTAAATCAGCTGTTCAAGGCACATGTACGTAATCAGTTTTAGCCATAACCCCCTAAATCAGGTGTTCAATGCACATGTACGTAATCAGTTTCAGCCATAACCCCCTAAATCAGGTGTTCAATTCACATGTACGTAATCAGTTTCAGCAATAACCCCCCTAAATCAGGTGTCTATGGCACATGTATGTAATCAGTTTCAGCCATAACCCCCTAAATCAGCTGTTCAGTGCACATGTATGTAATCAGTTTTAGCCATAACCCCCTAAATCAGGTGTTCAATGCACATGTACGTAATCAGTTTCAGCCACAACGCCATCCCCCCCCCCCCCATAAATCAGCTGTTCAAGGCACATGTACGTAATCAGTTTCAGCCATAACCCCCTAAATCAGGTGTTCAATGCACATGTACGTAATCAGTTTCAGCCATAACCCCCTAAATCAGGTGTTCAATGCACATGTACGTAATCAGTTTCAGCCATAACCCCCTAAATCAGGTGTTCAATGCACATGTACGTAATCAGTTTCAGCCATAACCCCCTAAATCAGGTGTATATGGCACATGTACGTAATCAGTTTCAGCCATACTCCCCTCCCCCCCCCCCCCCTAAATCAGGTGTCCATGGCACATGTATGTCATCAGTTTCAGCCATAACCCCCCCTAAATCAGGTGTCTATGGCACATGTATGTAATCAGTTTCAGCCATAACCCCCTAAATCAGCTGTTCAGTGCACATGTATGTAATCAGTTTCAGCCATAACCCCCTAAATCAGATGTTCAATGCACATGTACGTAATCAGCTTCAGCCATAACCCCCTAAATCAGGTGTATATGGCACATGTACGTAATCAGTTTCAGCCATACCCCCTAAATCAGGTGTACATGGCACATGTTCGTAATCAGTTTTAGCCATAACCCCCTAAATCATGTGTTTAATGCACATGTACGTAATCAGTTTGAGCCATAAACCCCCCGCTCCCCCTAAATCAGTTTCAGCTGTTACCCCCCGCCCCCCCCCCCCCTAAATCAGCTGTTCAAGGCACATGTACGTAATCTGTTTCAGCCATAACCCCCTAAATCAGGTGTACATGGCACATGTACGTAATCAGTTTCAGCCGTACCCCCCCCCCCCCCCCCCTAAATCAGCTGTTCAAGGCACATGTACGTATTCAGTTTCAACCATAACCCCCTAAATCAGCTGTTCAAGACACATGTACGTAATCAATTTCAGACATAACCCTCTAAATGAGGTGTTCAAGGCACATGTACGTAATCAGTTTCAACCATAACCTCCTAAATGAGGTGTTTAATGCACATGTACGTAATCAGTTTTAGACATAACCCCTTAAATATGGTGTTCAAGGGACATGTACGTAATCAGTTTCAGCCATAACCTACCTAAATCAGCTGTTCAAGGCACATGTACGTTATCAGTTTCAGCCATAACCCCCTGAATCATGTGTACATGGCACATGTACGTAATCAGTTTCAGCCATTACCCCCTAAATCAGGTGTTCAAGGCACATGTACGTATTGCACTTATGATACATATTGTGGAAGATATTGGTTCATAGGTAGATTGTTTGATTTGGGTATATGCCGTTTTCAATAATTGTTCAGTCTATCGCGCTGACCGGTTCACCTACTCCTGTGTTGCTCATTTGAGCCGTTCCACGAGAAAACCAACAGTGTGTACTCTGCGTAAAGTATCTACCCGGTTCAGCCTAAGCATGCCGCGCTTATTTAGCAAATCTATCCCCCTGAGACGGAATGTGTCGGCCGGATTAGCCTGCGTAAACTGCGCAGGTTGATCTGGGTCGATACATTACGCAGATACAATAAGGTTGTTTTTTATCGTGGAACGGCTCATTTGTTTATACTTCGAATAAAGCCAATTTTCAGGGAACATTTCGTTAATTAGTATTAATGTATACGCTGTCAGTCTTATGTAAATAAGCAATAGTTAATAGAGTACATCAGCTTTTTGTTTAATTCGTATACTAGTAGCATCGTTTGTCAAATAATTATGAAACAAATGCCACCGTTCCCTCTCTCATTATTCTGTTTTCGCTGGACGGCTCATATGTATGTATATTGTAAAATTGAGCTTATGCTATTTACATAATGTCATATGTTAGCAAATAGATGAATTAAGAGAGTCAGCAATTATATCCCAATTAGTCAGAACACCATCCTAGATATACCGTAGAACTATTGTGACCACTCACCAGAAAAGGGAAACATTCCACAAGCTATACAGGCATGGTTTCTGATCGTAACAAATAGACAATTATACCATCGACATTACTTCTGAGTTCACACTTTACGCAATCGTTGGGGGTATAAACCTTCTGTTATCATTACTACAGACATTTAATCTGTTTTAACATATGCTATTTAATGTTTATGTAAAAATGACCATAATGTGAATTATAACCCAATCTATGATGTAACCATTACCGCGTGAATTAAGTGTATGTTATGTTCTGTTATTGAGTGGAATCGACACGGTAAGCTTTAATTCAATTCATGATGAAGACCTTCGGTGACGAAAGGTACAAAAAAAATGAGTTTTGAGTTGTGTGATATTTGTAAAGACCTCTTGGTGAGTCGCGCCTGTCATGATTTAAAATCCTTTTACATTCAAAAACAATATGTTGTTGTTGGGTACTCACAAGACTCGTAGGGTTCGGTTAAGTTACAAATACCAGTTCACTCCCTGTTATCTACACATGCAGTCCTCTGTTTATATAATCATGTTATAGCACAACGTACTTTATGTTGATCAAGTCGCAGAATGACCCGAGGGCTTGGCGTGAAACGGTTGTAACTAAAATTTGTATTTTTTATCAAGGTTAATCACCTCGCCATAAAGTCTATAAATGCGTTAAATCATTTTACTTGGTAAACAATGGAAATTTAGGTGCCATTGCTCGTTCTGAGCAATGGCACCTAAATTTGCATTGTTTACAAAAGGGTCAAAATTGCCCCTAATCTAGGGTTTTCAAAATAGGTTTTTAGTTACAACCGTTTCACGCCAAGCCCTCGGACCGATCTTTTTAAAAATGGTATACTTCCATCTTTGTCACTCCAGGTTTCGAGGATAACAGGGGACTGGTACGCCATACAAAAGAGCAAATCAACGAATGCGACATGGACGATGCAGACTCGTGTCCGATCAGTTAAATATCACCGATAGTGTAGTGATTTTAAATCTGATGTTCGTATATTGATCGTTTACAGATGAAATCCGAGGCTTGTGACCAGTGTTAAGGATAGCTATGTGGCTACGTGCTGGCGCATAGCGCTTTATTCGATAGTAGTTTTCAGCTCCAGTGGCTGAATGCCAGTCGAGCTTATTTCATGTCGAATTGTATGTCTTGCATACGCCCGTGTGTCCGTGCATGCGTGCGGGAACATGTTCTACTCTGTAACCAGTGGCTCATTCGGATGAAACTTCACAGTAAGCCACCAGAGGGCTGTTTTTACACTTTATGCCTATGTGAAAACTTTTAAAATCTTCTCAGGACATATTGACCTGGTTTTCAAATTATTCAATAGAAACAACATAGATATAGCCATTGCATATTTTAAGCATTCACATTGCATGTTATAGATCAGTGGACATACAAATTATAAATGACCTATCAACCATTTGTCAATATGCAAGAGGAATGACTCTAGCACCATATTCAAGTCAATTAAATTTTGCAAACATTATTCAGAAGCCTAAAATGTTATCTTAGAAAACAATAAATATTTTACCGTCATATTAATTTGCTAAAAGACTAAGGCAACAGGATATATCTATTTTGCCTTATAACAGTGGAGGGATACTGGCCGTCTTATTTTATTTTGTATCGGACCAGAATGCAAACATGGGTCAAATCCAGCTAACGAGGAAATTACATCCCTTGATAAATATATAATAGAACATACTATTTTTCTTTTTCTTTTTAAATAGCGTACCAGGCCAATAGGGCAAGAGATAGAATTACGGCAGGAAAAAATCGGTGTCAATAAAAACAAGTAAATTAACTCCAAAAATCTGAAATACTGTTAAACACCATTCATTCGAATAAAACAAACAGACAGAATGACCGAGTTTTATAACATAAACAAAACATAACATATACTTTATTTAGTACATATGGTACATATTTACATGTATACACACAATTATAGGTCATGAATATGCTAATTTGTTTTCTGGTGCACAAGTACTCCTAATACTAGACTCTTACCTTGTCTCATGGACCTTCTTATTGTAAAAGAAAACGAAGAATGGGAAATCCATGGTGGAATGAAAAACTATCGGATTCATGTTTTCATAATGTGTTTAAGAGAAAAGATGGCTAAAATCTGACAAAAAGAAGGTCGAACTTAAATCTGAATATGTCTACTAGAAAGTCTAGAAAGTCATTTGATAAGGAAGTGCAGAGAGCTAAACGCTTGTACTGGTACTCCTGTCAGAATGACCTTTCTAATAATGCTAGAACCACTGATAACAACTTTTGCAAGACTATTGGGAAAATAGGCATAAAGCAGGAAAAGAAACAGCACATTCCAATGGAAGTGAAGTCTGGTGATGGCTCTATAAATAGAGATGTTTTTGTTGTTCTCGAGAAATGGAAATCAAGTTTTAGCTCACTGTTTAATATGCATAACCAGGATTACTCTGTTCGTAAAACGATGCTCATTTGATTTGTCTTTTAACGAAAACATTTCTATAATGGAAACAAGAGAAAGTTGATGCAAGGCATCAATGTCGCCGGAAAAGACTGCATTAATTTATTTTTTAACACACATGCATTCTTGACTCTCATTAGTCTAAAGATAAACATAATGTTTTCATTAAGGACTAATTACAGGATTTTCGAAATTCCACATACAAATTTCAGGATTTCTTTTGGTCAGGATTTTGGATTTGTTTGTATTTGTCAATAAAACCAATACAAATACAGTTTGAGATTTAAATCTACATGCAATAAAAAGCTATTTAACCCTTTCCATGTCTGAAGCAACAATGGGTACCTTTAAACGTTTAAAACATTGAGAAAACGGTTAAATTGCTGAAGACATGAATTTCCTCCTTTTTAATAATATTTATAATAATTATTTCACAGATGTTAAAAGTTATCCTCATATGTTTAAAAAGTAGACTACACTTGAAACACCATATCAGATAAATTGTTTATTTAAATCATTGATGCATACAATGTATGTATGGCGCAAGAGAAATGCCAGTTGCGAGTACCATTACTATTTAAAAGGTGGCAAGTATGAAATAAATTGGGTGTAAAAGACCAGATTTTCTTTATTTCTAAAATTATTGTTTATCAGAGTTTGTTCTTTTCTTAATTTGTTTCAAGCCAAATAAACATTTAATATCACATATATATTTAATCATGTAAGTGTGTAATATTAGCTACCTATCTGTAATATTAGATGTTTGAGCATCTTTCGAAATGTTGACCTGGTGGCAAGATCGAGTCGTTGTGACATCAAAGAAAAATGAATACAGAATCAGGCGAAACTTTAGTTCATGATTCGAGAGAAAAAAAGCATTTCTATATTATCTTGTATGTGAATTTTATATTTTGTGTTAAATAAAATGATTTAAGTGTGTGTAGTTAACTATCCAGTGAGAAAAGTTGTAAACAGTGACGTGTGCAAAAATTACAAATCTACGGAGTCGGTATGCACTAGTCACGTGATTAACACTTTTTAGAGAGCATACTATATTTAGCTTAGAAACAGTTCATATTTTAGATATACATGGATTAACATTATTAAATGAATTCTACAGAAATCAAGGCATCTCTTTGAACATAAAAATAACATTCAGTAAGTTAAAATTACTATTAAAAGGAGAATTCGACGTGATTTTTATCTCGATATTGACACATAACAGCCTGCAGCAAGTCTAACAGGGACTCTTTTGTCTTCGTAAATAAGACAACAAAACACAAATGCGAGTCAAAATAAAGAAACTGCAAATACTTAAAACATCGGATTATTTATTTTATTTTAGATGTATCATAACTAAGTGTTTTTAAACAAACATAATTGTAATATGTTCAAGACATTTTCATTTGTTTTCTTCTAATAATGAACTCGTCCTTCTATGCCATTTCCGAGAAGCTATTACAAATACAAGTCGCGGGCTTCGGCCCGGCGACTAATAAAAAAAGCAGTGGAAAATCGTCAGATACGGATCCCAACATTATGGACTATGCGTAATGTATCGACCTAGATCAGCCTAATCGCCGGCTGGGCCGACACATTCCGTCTCAGGGGGATATAGGTATAGAGTAATGGTTCCTGAAACAGAAAATCCACAAGAGACAAAAAGTGTCTGTCCGGGTTAGCCTGCGCGGCATGCTCAGGCTGATCCGGGTCGATACTTTACGCAGAGTTCATAATGTTGGTTTTCTCATGGAAAGGCTCATTTCTAGAATGTCATTGATTATATAAATTAGCCACACTATCTTACTTGCAGTTCTTTCATGTGTTAATGATACTTATTGGAGAATGAGTAATTGGTACCTCTTGTCTTTTCATGTTTTTCTTCTTTAACAAAGGAAGATTGATCTTGATCTAAATAGCCTCTAAGAAGATTAATTCATCTAGATAAAACTAATACTTATTAACCCTCTAACCCTTTCCCCTCATGTATACGCTTTCTGACGCCTCTGGAGCAGACGGCTATTTGAAAACAAAGTGACAAAAGAAGAAATTGCTCAAAACGAGCAATTTCTCCTTTTGCCACAATGTTTTCCACTTTTAGTCATAGGTTATCCATTCAATTATAAAGATTGTCTATTTTTTTACAAAATATGTTCAAAGTCGTCTGCTGCAGAATTGTCGTATGAGGGAAAGGGTTAAAGCAGACGGCGTTTTGAAAACATAGTGACAAAAGAAGAAATTGCACAGAACGTGCAATTTCTTCTTTTGTCAATATGTTTTCCACTTTTAGTCATAGCGGTTATCCATCTGACAAAATATGTTCAAAGTCGTCTGCTGCATAATTGTCGTATGAGGGAAAGGGTTAAAGCAGACGGCGTTTTGAAAACATAGTGACAAAAGAAGAAATTGCACAGAACGTGCAATTTCTTCTTTTGTCACTATGTTTTCCACTTTTAGTCATAGCGGTTATCCATCTGACAAAATATGTTCAAAGTCGTCTGCTGCAGAATTGTCGTATGAGGGAAAGGGTTAAAGCAGACGGCGTTTTGAAAACATAGTGACAAAAGAAGAAATTGCACAGAACGTGCAATTTCTTCTTTTGTCACTATGTTTTCCACTTTTAGTCATAGCGGTTATCCATCTGACAAAATATGTTCAAAGTCGTCTGCTGCAGAATTGTCGTATGAGGGAAAGGGTTAAAGCAGACGGCGTTTTGAAAACATAGTGACAAAAGAAGAAATTGCACAGAACGTGCAATTTCTTCTTTTGTCACTATGTTTTCCACTTTTAGTCATAGCGGTTATCCATCTGACAAAATATGTTCAAAGTCGTCTGCTGCAGAATTGTCGTATGGGTTAAGCGTCAATGGGAATTCTGAGGCTTTTGCAAACAATACAGATCCAGGTAAGTCTCAGATCCAGGTGAGTCTCAGATCCAGGTGAGTCTCACCTGATATCAGCAGTGATCGCAATTTTCCAAAACTCTTTTTACACGGAAAATGGAGTCGACCGATTTTGAACATGGAAGGGTCTTCTTAAGGTCAACCCTAAAGGAGTTACGCAGACTACCGATTATATATAATTTCAAAATAGTTTTATATTACTGATATAAGTGAATAATTTCGAAGGTAAGGTCAACCAGATGTTGTCAACAAACCAATTATTTCTACAATGTGTTAACTACAAGGTTGTGGGTTTAGCAGAGCGAGCACAGCTCAATTGCCAGTTTAGAACGATTTCTCTTTTTTCAACAATGTTTGCAACTGTCACCTGAGATAGATGTACATACAGTCGTCTACATCAGGCAATGGTATACAGTGATATCATCAGTTTGTAATATCTGCTGATCTAAAAATATATTCAAACATAAATAACCCTTTCCCATATACAGACGCCTTTTGACGCCTCTGCAGCAGACGACTTTTTAAAACATTGCTGTAAAAGTAGAAACTGCTCATATTGAGCAACACATACCGAGGGCTTGGCGTGAAACGGTTGTGTATAAAATTGGTATTTTTTTACCAAGGTTAATCACCTCGCCATAAAGTCTTTATAAGCATTAACTCTACATATACATAATCTCGTATATAGATTTTTCATAGTTTGGTCTAAAGGTTTACAAAGTCGACCGCTGCAATTTGTTATAGGTGGGAATATGTTGGTGTTATCATACTATAGTTTGAAATACGTTCTTCTGTCGGGATACTCAAAATGGCTGATCCTAATATATATACAATTAACCCTCTCCAACATGCAACAAATTCGCAGCAGACGACTTTGAAAACATCGTAGCAAATATTTAAAAAAAATCAACAACCGCTAAATGAGGTTAAATATTAAATACTTGAAAACATTTTGACTAATGTAGAACTTGTTCATCATGAGCCATTTCTCCTTTGGCCATAATGTTTTCAAAATTCATCTGCTGCAGAGGCGTCACAGAAAGAGTCGTCAGATAAACACCAAATGGGATTTAAATTATTTATTAAATACAGTTAAAAAACATTGTGGCAAATGGAGAAAAGGTCATCTGCTACAGAGTATGTGGGAAAGGGTTAAAGACACGAGCAAGTTGATTATGTCAAACTTCAATTGCCGAAAACTCGGTAAACGTGTTCACTAATGGCAGAGTGCTGTTGTCGTTAAAAACAAACAAACGCATACGAATTGTTTATTGACAAAATGAATCGACCTCGAGCACGTACATAAATCATTCGTATCGCTACACTAGAAATAAGGTGGGCAGGTAACCTTCATGAGTGTCCGTTCAATCCAGTATAAGCACAAGTATAGTGACCTGAGAAAGTATAGATAAAATTCGATAATGGTTGCATTATGAAAAGCAATATTCGGTATAAATATGGGCCGTCCCTCGAGAAAACCAACATTATTGCCTTTGCGTAATGTATCGACCCAGATCAGTCTGTGCAGTTCGCGCAGATTGATCCGGGCCGACACATTCCGTTTCAGGGGGATATAGTAATGATTCCTGAGACAGAAAATCCACAGGATGCTAACAGTGTCCGTCCGAGTTAGCCTGCGCGGTATGCTTAGGCTGATCCGGGTCGATACTTAACGCAAAGTCCACAATGTTGGTTTTCTCGCAGAACGGCTCATATATGTAATTTTATATACATGTATTAAAATGTTTTATGTGAACTGTTAACCACTATCCTCTTAAGATTTAGCCGAGGTAGCGAACTGTGAATTATTAGAGTTTCTTGTTCGAACATACCAATGGGGTTAACTACTCGAGTCGGACAGTCGAAACGTTATATAGACTATTGTGCTCGAGAGTTACCTCCCTTCTAACATTCCATTCTAAAATAGTCGATTGGTAAGCAAATTAAGGAAAATACCAACCCACCTACCTCCCCATTCACCTCCTTTAATGACATGTCGTTTTCTTTTGCATGGATAGTGGTTACTGTGTTGCGTATATAGTGTTTCCCCATCTTTGATTCATATATGACATTGTAACTGTTTCATTGCATTTTGGTATTTACCATAATTGTTGAGATTAGGTTACATGATTGTATATACTGCTCAGGTACTGATTTTGAGCAGTCTTATTTTTTCCGTCATTTATTTATTAAATGGCCTTTTCAATATCAATTTGGTGTTGTTCATTTATTTTAAATCGAATCAAACAAGCGACCCCTGCAGTGTCAATCATGACTGTTATAGCCGAACATAAATATATATTTGAAATTGTAGTATTAAGAAGTACTCATTATGTTCCTCATCCCATTTTGTTATGATAAAAGTGATGTTTCACGTCGGATTGAGCTCCACTGTTTATTTTCATGTTTTTAATCATGCAAGCAAAAGCGAATTTTATCTATAAGCAAATTGATTATCATATGTATTTCACTACATCATACCTATAACTATACATTATATATATATATGTGTGGGTAATGAAAAGCGCTGATTAATCAACTGATCGTCATTATTTAACAACGTTGACAAAGGCTGAAAGGCCGAAAGTACTACGGCATATGATTAATCAACTTTTCTTATTAAAACTGGCATTTAGAGACTTCATTATATATATACCCAAGTATACAAATATAAATACCTGAGGTTTTCATTACTGCTTTCACTGTAGACGGATGGTTTACAACGATGGTAACTCTGGCTGGACCCACCCACAAACAAAAGTACCGTCGGTACTTTGATCCAAGGCTCAATATGAATTTAATTCTTTCAGCTGATACTTTTGGAAACTGAAATAAAACGTGGTTTACTCAACAATGTGAATGGTGGCAAAATGGACATCATAAGTCTTTGAAGCTTTATTCGATAAATGGTAAAGAAACACCACTCGGCACATCAAACTGTTGTATGTTGAAAACATAATCTAGATATATAGAAACATATTTCTCGATGATTTAAAGCGAAGGTCAATGTGTAGGAGGAATTATTGCATGGTTAATTTGTTAACAGTATTACTTTACAGTAGTGACTTGGCTTCAACACTTTAACAGTTAAATCTGAGCACAGAATTTGTGCTCAAGTATCTGATTGGTCAGAAGCAAATTCGTTCTCCAAATCGACCAACCAGAAGCATTATTTGGAGCATGGAGTTCAATTCTGATCACTGAGAACGTTTTCAGAGTTTGGTAGTTTCGGACCAAGCACATCATGGTCTTAGTGCAAAATATGTTCAATTGCTATGATATTTTCGATGTTCATAAAATATTAACTGTCAGTTGTATATTATAGATTATTGCATTTGATTGAAGACGGCAGACTTTATGTAATAGTTTCACATATTTATGCAATACCCTTTTTATTTAATTTGTTGATATTGATATTGTCTATTTAAAATGTGTCACGTTTGAGTTTATTAACCCTTTCAACGCTGAAATTCCTTAAGTAAACTCTTTCATTTTCAAATTAAGGCGACTCAAGTTTCATGTTATAAGCATTTTAGACGACTGCTGAATTCAGCTGACTAAGTTCTGAATCTGTATTGTTTACAAAAACCTCAATATTGCCATTGGCGCTAAAAGAGTTTAAAACAATTGTTTTTACTTGTTTGTTAAATTAATTTACGATTCATCGCGCAATTATTGTTTTTTCCAGTGGCAGTATGGAGTAACCAGCCCCTACCATTACATTTATATGGTCAGGCATACACCAATTATGGTGCCGCTGTTTATAAATGGTGTAGCAATCAAAAGGCTATAGGTACAAGCTTTTAGTGGACCAACCGGTTATCCCTCCAAACTCTGATAGAACATGTCGAGGGCTTGGCGTGAAACGGTTGTAACTAAAAATATATTTTGAAAACTCTGGTTTAGGGGCGATTTTGACCCATTTGTAAACAATACAAATTTAGGTGCCATTGCTCAGAATGAGCAATGGCACCTAAATTTCCATTGTTTACCAAGAACAAGGATTTAATGCTTATAAAGACTTCATGGCGAGGTGATCAACATTGGTAAAAAAAAATACCAATTTTAATTCTCTCTCTTTCAATTAATTTCTTTAATTTCTCTCCAAGCCATCGATGTAGTTTGCTTCATTACTGATTGATTCTCAATATTAAGTTATAATGGACCACTGTATAGTTAACGAAAATTGTTACGAGACCTATCTATTCGCCATTGTTGGTTTAATGCCAAACGTACAATTTAACTTTAGCACGCCGGTTACCGGACTAGTCATTGCATTGCATTGCCGTTATCGTGAATGTCTAATCCAGAACTCTAATCAGCTAAAAGTGCAGTCAATGTCGAAATACGAATATGTGTTGAATATGTGTCCTGGCAGAGAACAATAGATTGGTACCATGCCAATGTTGCAATCCCGATATTGTCCTATCTTCTGTAATTCCATTATACTGCTGCATTGTTGCCACTCCGAGGGTATTCAATTCAATTCAAATCTCTGAGTGTAACATGTTCGCTTGAATCTGATCTATCCCTACTGATTTGTTATTCATATTTGTTCTTTTTTTTTCTTTTTTTTTACCTTTATTGTACACGTATATTGGTATGTGGAGGTAGTGGCCAGCCTCCCCATACCTTACATTTGTGTTAGTTAGTCAGTTTGTACATGGTTAGTGTATTATAAATGTGATGATATCATAATAAATATGTATCTCAAAAATAGGTGTGCTAGTCAATAAACATAGTTGACAAAAAACTGGATATTATTATTTTATCTTCTTTTTTTAAAATCTTTATTTTCCACGTACATTGGTATGTGGAGGTCGTGGCAACCTCCTCCATACCTAACATTTATTTTAGCTGGTCTGTTTGTACATGGTTAGTGTATCATAAGTGTGATGGTATCATAATAAATACGGATCTAAAATAGGTGTGCTAATCAATAACATAGTTGAAAAACTGGATATTATGTTTTCTTCAAATGATTTTCTTGATTTTAAAGATACTTTTATATAAGTTAATTGATTGTTTTGATTTGTTCTTGGTAGCGTTGGGAATTTTATTTCTTATTCTTAAGTCTCATCTATATTGATGTTTAGCTTTTACATGTTTTTCGCATCAAATGTTTGTGCGACTGGAAATGAATTTCCATTCAAAACCTTTATTTAAATGCTTTTTCCATAGTTGAAGTTGATCTGCCACCGTTTGCTTTCACTTGATTGTTGCTGCTTTGACATTGTGTACCAAGACGTATAGAGATCTGATATTAAGTTGACATTTTTCCAGTATTTCTAGCTTGTTATGTTCTTTGTGTTTGGTCTTCAATACAATTCCTTTTGTCATTTTGAAGACTTTATAACTTCGTTATGCACTTCTCTATATTTTTCCTTACTCTATATGAAATATAGGGGTTATTAGTTCGAATCCGAGCTTTTCCGACGTTTACAAAATTCAACGCGACAGCGTCATTCGTCTTTCACCAATGGGGTTTATTTGGAAAAGCAGCCAGTTGCTTTGAAATCCTGTTGTGTGAAATACTGCCGTGAGAAAGCCAGGAAACATATTGATATATGAGCTGGCCGCCGTTATATGATTGAAGATATGTTGAAAATGGTGTTAAACCACAACCAATCAATTTAATAGTAAAGGGACAAAAATGTCAATATTCTGAACTCTTATTCTTAAATCATACTTTCATTTATGGAGATGTGTCGTGTGGTGCATGTTGCTGGTGTATGTGGGAAAGAGTTACAGATAACTGATTTACCAGATGCATGTGACCGTAAAACCAGTGTCTACTCGTCGGTCCCGGAACGTCCTTGAACCATTTCCCAAGGTCACGAATTGTCAGGATGAACTGTACAAGTTTCGTAAGAAAACATGTAAACACGAATACAGTAATGGTTGTGAGAATCACAGCGACCACCATTATTGTAGAACTAGATGTAAAGTCCTGAAAGTAAATAAAGAGAAAATGAAAAAGATAACAACATCATGCAAACCTATGAGAGCAAGGTGGCAAAAGGAAGGTTACTCATAAGAACAATTTATCCTTTCGCCAGAATTTATTCAACTTTATTCAAATATTTTATTTTCAATTAATGAAATTTGTCTTATTTTATTTAGCCTAGATGTTTTTTAACTCGACTGTTGCAAAATGTGTTCTATGTTGGAAATGGTGAATTGCAGATATGAAACCATAGTCGAAAGCAGAGAAGTTGTTTATCGATGACATTACTCAAAACTGTGGTTATTATATCCTTTCAAATAAGAGGTAGTTATCACCGTCTGACGTCTTTGTGGCTGACTACTATTTAAAACATCGCTGGAAAACGATAACTTACTCAAAACACATCATTTCAACTCTGTAACAAAAAAACACCATCTATCATCTGCTCTTAATACCGGACCGCCTCGACGGTGTATTGTTAGAGCGTCTGCCTCGGCAGCGGTAGGTCGCGAGTTCGATCCGCGGTAGGGTCATACCAAATACTTTAAAAATGGTTGCAATGGCATTCCCTTTTTGGCGCTCAGTGTTACGACGGACTCGCTGGTATAGGGATAAATGAACCAGTAGTACAGGTACATTACCCAGAGAACGCCGCGGTTTAATTGAACGATTGTTGAAGACGGCGTAAAACAACATTCAAACAAACACATCTTAATGACTGATGTTTAACGGTTCATTCATCCGATGAAGTTGTCTTCTTAAAACATATGAGACGAAGTTACTATAGCATCCGGAAAACTACATACGAACTGACAACATTGTGTGGCATTGTTTGGGAAACGTTCTTTGTTTCCTAACAAAATGGAGAGCTGTCTGTTTTAAGTAAAAGGGTTGTACATGGGAATGTAAAGTTAGTTGTTAATGTGAATGTAAAGATAGCTGTACATGAGAATGTAAAGATAGTTTTACATGAGAATGTAAAGATAGTTGTACAAGTGAATGTAAAGATAGGTGTACATGAGAATGTAAAGATAGTTGTACAAGTGAATGTAAAGATAGTTGTACATGAGAATGTAAAGATAGTTTTACATGAGAATGTAAAGATAGTTGTACAAGTGAATGTAAAGATAGGTGTACATGAGAATGTAAAGATAGTTGTACGTGTGAGAATGTAAAGATAGTTGTACGTGAGAATGTAAATATAGTTGTACGTGAGAATGTAAAGATAGTTGTACATGAGAATGTAAAGATAGTTGTACATGAGAATGTAAAGATAGTTGTACATGAGAATGTAAAGATAGTTGTACGTGAGAATGTAAAGATAGTTGTATGTGAGAATGTAAAGATAGTTGTACGTGAGAATGTAAAGATAGTTGTACGTGAGAATGTAAAGATAGTTGTACATAAGAATGTAAAGATAGTTGTACAAGTGAATGTAAAGATAGTTGTACGTGAGAATGTTAAGATAGTTGTACGTGTGAATGTAAATATAGTTGTACGTGATAATGTAAAGATAGTTGTACGTGAGAATGTAAAGATAGTTGTACGTGAGAATGTAAAGATAGTTGTACGTGAGAATGTAAATATAGTTGTACGTGAGAATGTAAAGATAGCTGTACGTGAGAATGTAAATATAGTTGTACGTGAGAATGTAAAGATAGTTGTACGTGAGAATGTAAATATAGTTGTACGTGAGAATGTAAAGATAGTTGTACATGAGAATGTAAAGATAGTTGTACATGAGAATGTAAAGATAGTTGTACGTGAGAATGTAAAGATAGTTGTACGTGAGAATGTAAATATAGTTGTACGTGAGAATGTAAAGATAGTTGTACTTGTGAATGTAAAGATAGTTGTACATGTGAATGTAAAGATATTTGTACATGAGAATGTAAAGATAGTTGTACGTGAGAATGTAAAGATACTTGTACGTGAGAATGTAAAGATAGTTGTACATGAGAATGTAAAGATAGTTGTACATGAGAATGTAAAGATAGTTGTACATGGTAATCTACAGATAGTTGTACATGAGAATGTAAAGATAGTTGTATATGAGAATGTAAAGATAGTTGTACATGGGAATGTAAATATAGTTGTACGTGAGAATGTAAAGATAGTTGTACATGAGAATGTAAAGATAGTTGTACATGAGAATGTAAAGATAGTTGTACATGAGAATGTAAAGATAGTTGTACGTGAGAATGTAAAGATAGTTGTATGTGAGAATGTAAAGATAGTTGTACGTGAGAATGTAAAGATAGTTGTACGTGAGAATGTAAAGATAGTTGTACATAAGAATGTAAAGATAGTTGTACAAGTGAATGTAAAGATAGTTGTACGTGAGAATGTTAAGATAGTTGTACGTGTGAATGTAAATATAGTTGTACGTGATAATGTAAAGATAGTTGTACGTGAGAATGTAAAGATAGTTGTACGTGAGAATGTAAAGATAGTTGTACGTGAGAATGTAAATATAGTTGTACGTGAGAATGTAAAGATAGCTGTACGTGAGAATGTAAATATAGTTGTACGTGAGAATGTAAAGATAGTTGTACGTGAGAATGTAAATATAGTTGTACGTGAGAATGTAAAGATAGTTGTACATGAGAATGTAAAGATAGTTGTACATGAGAATGTAAAGATAGTTGTACGTGAGAATGTAAAGATAGTTGTACGTGAGAATGTAAATATAGTTGTACGTGAGAATGTAAAGATAGTTGTACTTGTGAATGTAAAGATAGTTGTACATGTGAATGTAAAGATATTTGTACATGAGAATGTAAAGATAGTTGTACGTGAGAATGTAAAGATACTTGTACGTGAGAATGTAAAGATAGTTGTACATGAGAATGTAAAGATAGTTGTACATGAGAATGTAAAGATAGTTGTACATGGTAATCTACAGATAGTTGTACATGAGAATGTAAAGATAGTTGTATATGAGAATGTAAAGATAGTTGTACATGGGAATGTAAAGATAGTTGTACGTGGGAATGTAAAGATACTAGTACATGAGAATGTAAAGATAGTTGTATGTGAGAATGTAAAGATAGTTGTACATGAGAATGTAAAGATAGTTGTACGTGAGAATGTAAAGATAGTTGTACGTGAGAATGTAAAGATAGTTGTACGTGAGAATGTAAAGATAGTTGTACGTGAGAATGTAAAGATAGTTGTACGTGAGAATGTAAAGATAGTTGTACGTGAGAATGTAAAGATAGTTGTATGTGAGAATGTAAAGATAGTTGTACGTGACAATGTAAAGATAGTTGTACGTGAGAATGTAAAGCTAGTTGTACATGAGAATGTAAAGATAGTTGTACATGAGAATGTAAAGATAGTTGTACGTGAGAATGTAAAGATAGTTGTACGTGAGAATGTAAAGATAGTTGTATGTGAGAATGTAAAGATAGTTGTACGTGACAATGTAAAGATAGTTGTACGTGAGAATGTAAAGCTAGTTGTACGTGAGAATGTAAAGATAGTTGTACATGAGAATGTAAAGATAGTTGTACGTGAGAATGTAAAGATAGATGTATGTGAGAATGTAAAGATAGTTGTACGTGAGAATGTAAAGATAGTTGTACGTGAGAATGTAAAGATAGTTGTACGTGTGAATGAGTTGTACGTGAGAATGTAAAGATAGTTGTACATGTGAATGTAAAGATATTTGTACATGAGAATGTAAAGATAGTTGTACATGTGAATGTAAAGATATTTGTACATGAGAATGTAAAGATAGTTGTACATGAGAATGTAAAGATAGTTGTCCATGTGAATGTAAAGATAGTTGTACGTGAGAATGTAAAGATAGTTGTACGTGAGAATGTAAAGATAGTTGTACGTGTGAATGTAAAGATATTTGTACATGAGGATGTAAAGATAGTTGTACATGAGAATGTAAAGATAGTTGTCCATGTGAATGTAAAGATAGTTGTACGTGAGAATGTAAAGATAGTTGTACGTGAGAATGTAAAGATAGTTGTACGTGTGAATGTAAAGATAGCTGTACGTGAGAATGTAAATATAGTTGTACGTGAGAATGTAAAGATAGTTGTACATGTGAATGTAAAGATATTTGTACATGAGAATGTAAAGATAGTTGTACATGTGAATGTAAAGATATTTGTACATGAGAATGTAAAGATAGTTGTACATGAGAATGTAAAGATAGTTGTCCATGTGAATGTAAAGATAGTTGTACATGACAATGTAAAGATAGTTTACCTCTTATAAAATAACACCGTTCTCCCTCCCTAAAGTTTAATCAAGAAATGAGCACACACCATCAGTGTTTATACTCTTTTAAATTAATATGTTCTTACATAAATCCACGGTAAAGTATATTTACATTTACAATCAAGCCACACAGTCTGTTTCATATATTGGGTGTGATTTCAATCATTTATAACGTTATCTTGTGTTGTTAGTAATTATGGCTGTTTACGATTTAATCAACAATTCCCTTCGGTCTGTGCGGTCAGATCTCCTCCATTCGAACAACATAACACTTTCCCACATACAGACGCTTTCTGACAATTCTGGAGAACACGACTTTTGAAAGCATTGAGGCAAAAGAAGAAAGTGCTCGTAATGAGAAATATTTTATTCAATAATGTTTCTTTCAATCATTTGAGAGTTTTGATATTTTTCCGTTGTTTTTAAAGTCGTCTGTTTCAGATTTGTCGCATGTTGTAGAGGGTTAAATATGCCGTCTGTTCATAGTGACCGCGAATCTCGGAACGTCTGTTTGTGTGTGGCGTCACTCGTTTTGTCTGTGAGGATATATGAGCAATTCCAGGAGAAAACCAACATTATGGACTCTGCGTAATGTATCGACCGAGATCAGCCTGCGTAGTCCGCACAGGCTTATCCGGGCCGACACTTTCCGTCTAAGGGGGATAGAGGTATAGAGTAATGACTACTGAAACAGACAATCCACAAGAGGTGAAAAGTGTCTGTCCGGATTAGCCTGCGCGTTATGCTTAGGCTGATCCTTGTCGATACTTTACGCAGTGTCCACAATGTTGGTTTTCTCGTGGAATGGCTCATATACTCGTATAAGTCGCGTCTGGTGACTTTAGGATATGAATGCATTTCCTTAACCATTTCCCATGCATGAACGCATTTTGACGCCCCTACAGCAGACGACGTTTACACAGATTATGACTAAGGGAGAAATTGCTCAAAATAATCAATTTCTTCTTTGACCACATTGTTTTCAACTCTTTTAAATTATTATTGTATATTTACAGAGATTTTCATTATTTTTGCCTGTTCATAGTTGCCGTGAATTTCGGAAGGTTTGTTTTCGTGTGGTGTCACTAGTTTTATCTATGAGTATATATATGAATCAAAGTCTGGTGATTTAGTATCTTAATGCATCGCTAGTTAGGCATATGTGGAAAAACAGCCTTGGAACTTTTAATCCACGTTGTCAAATGTGGGTGTGTCCTACATAGAATGGGACACAGATGACTCTGATAAGACTGTGTATATGTACAGACTCATCTCATCCGAGTCTTCACTGTACGCAGTTGCACATCCTCAGATACGACTAGCATATAAGCCACGTCGCAGACAAAAACGACGCACTGTATTATCCCATTACTTCACACAGACGACATTTGACGCATGCTGTTGCAGACAACTTTTGAAAACATTGCAATAAAAGGTGAAATTGCTCAAACCGAGCAATTTCATCTTTTATTTCAATATTTTCAACTCTTTATCAATATAGTTCTTTCAGGTTTCTAGATTTTTGAAATTGTTCATCTGATGATTGTAAAGCAGACGACCTTTGAAAAGCCATCTGAAGTAATGGGTTAAATAAAGATCAGAATTCATCTGATTGTAGTTATAACCTCATCCTCGGTACGTAGGCTATTCATAAACTATATGTTGGCTAGCGAAACGTCGTAAAGCATGCACCACGATTTCCTCCGTAAATAGACTGTAATTTTCGTATCGCATGAGGTTTGTTTCATGCGGCCAATCAAGCGGCTGCATTTCGCCTCATAAATTATTCATGAGTACGAGATTTTTACAGCCAGTTTGCCCAGGGTATCATATATGTTATGCATAGCCTGGGTACCGACGACCTGCGTACCGAGGATGTCATATATTGTATGCATAGCCTG
The DNA here is from genome assembly GCA_031761405.1 of Serripes groenlandicus. NCBI lineage: Eukaryota > Metazoa > Mollusca > Bivalvia > Cardiida > Cardiidae > Serripes > Serripes groenlandicus. Next base: position 59,851,678 of record JASEVX010000011.1, on the reverse strand, counting down.
GGTACCGGGGATGTTATAACCTATGTAAAGAAAGTATTCCTCGAAACTTTAAGCCTGACACCAGAGGTCAGTGTAAGGTCTATGTTAGCAACGTATACGATCGGGTTCAATCGGATCTATAAAGAACAAGACAAATGTGAAAGGTTTGATCAGACGTTATCGAGACACCTCCGACTCCGTGTATTGCCTTAACATTTGGACTCTAAGCTCAAGACCCTATTTTCAACAATGTAATGACATTATTAATACAATGAACATAGTCTACAGCTACCTCACTAGATGGCCTCTAAGGTTATCATACGAAGTCGGCGGTTTATTTATTCAATTTATCTGTCACGATAAATATCGCTCATGACTTGATTTGTTTATCTAATATATGTCACTGATAAATAAATTATAACTGGTATTACCCCCACACCACTGACATGATCACGGCTTTTGTACATTTCTAGAAATTTCATGAATTTCTTGGTAAATTAGGGATTTCATGATTTCATGAAATCCCTAAGTGAATTGGTCATTTCACGAATTTCCTGTTTTTTTTCAGGAATTTCGTGAAATTCTTGGTTATACAGTTTGACTGTAACATATATATACATACATTATCAAGATTTACATGTATAGTATAAACGCTCAAATCGACAGAAAGCACTCAAATTAACCCTTTCCCTCATACGACAATTCTGCAGCAGACAACTTTGAACATATTTTGTCAAAAAAAACTAAAAAACCTCTATAATTGAATAGAAATAACCTATGACTAAAAGTAGAAAACATTGTGGCAAAAGAAGAAATTGCTCGTTTTGACCAATTTCTTCTTTTGTCACTATGTTTTCAAAAAGCCGTCTGCTGCAGAGGAGTCAGAAAGCGTCTATATGAGGGAAAGGGTTAATCTGTAACGAAACGTTATCCGTTTCCCTATTTCAGACACATTCTGACGCATCTGCAGCAGAGGACATCGAAAACATCGTGGCAAAAGTAGAAATTGTTTATACAGTTTTCAACTCTTTTCAATAATAATACTTCCTTTTATATAATATATGATACTTTCCTGTGTATATATAACTGCATGTTACAGACTGGCTTTAGACTAGCAAATTCGTTTGTTTGGATTCATATAAAACGCATGGCCAGAAGGGGGTCGAGCTCGGGGACTTTTTTATGTATTAAGTAAAAACTTAATCAGAAACATTATCGAAAACTGCAAATCTTCCTTATTACTATTTCCCACATACAAATCTGCAGCAGATGTTTTCACTATGTTTTCAAAAATCCGTCTGCTGCAGAGGCGTCAGAAAGCGTCTAATATGAAGGAAAGGGTAAAGAAGTGCATTCATCTCTTTATGAGTTTATTTATCTATGTGACACGTCTGACGAAAAATGCGTATTTGGAAATCACATACATTTCTCAGGAATGAATTTCAACATGAGAAGTTCGGTTAAAGCCTTTTTTGGAACAGTAAGTAGATTAGTTATTACTTCTAAGTTGTATGTTGAAGAGTGCATTACTGACAGATAATAAGATGATTATAACCTGGATAATAAACTGGGGGTACATTATTCCGTTATTTATATTCTTACATTTTTACAAATCCCGTGATGCTGGGACTACTTTTATATACACAATACTATCAATATGACAGGGAAAGTTCCTGATAAACGGATTTTGATAAGATGCTAATGTCTAAGTACATGTCTGTTGTTCAAAGCTATGTAGAGGATATTATTCATCAGTTAATGGCATGAAAACATAAAACAGGACTACCATCATTTGTGAAAAATATCAGGTCGTCTTCTTTAACCCTTTCCCACAAATAACAAATCTGCAGCAGACGAATTTGAAAACAAAGTGACAGAAACCTGAAAAATCTCCATAATAGATAGCTTAATTGTTAATTAAAGTTGAAAACATTGTGACCAAAGGAGAAATTGCTCATCATGAGCAATTTCACCTTTGGCCACAATATTTTCAAAAGTGGTCTGCTGCTATTGCACCAAAATTCGTCTGCAGGTGGGAAAGGGTTAATCAAGAGGTTAAAACTATTTGTCTATTTCTATAGCGTAGCCAGTATGATTCTTACTGTTTAGCATTTTGGACAATCGTAATTAGGCGGTATTCGTCTACAACTGCATACAGTTTTAATTCCACACACAAAAGAAAACATCTAAAGTATGTGTCTATTCCAAGGTGCCTGCCCCGTTCAATCATCAGATACAAGTTAGAACACATAAAATAAGACAAATTATAACTTCGGCTGTATGGAAAATCTACAATGTGACATACAATGCGGGTTTCAGAGCATATCCTCTATACATATATTGCTCAAGAGTAATACAATAGTTTTAACATTTTATGGCATTGCTTTGGACATCATGTATTCTCCCCTGACGTATCAAGGGCAACCACTAGTTAACTCATACAAGCATATACAGTAAAGATTAGGGAAGTTAAGTATCACTGCATAACATTGTATTTTTGGACAAGTTGCCCATTTTCTTACAAAATATGATATGGCCTCTTTCAATCGTATATACGACACAAGAGCCTGGCAACTGTGCCCTGCAACAGTATAGTGGCTTAACAAAAGAATTAAGAATATTAACCCTTACCCACCTGTAGTCGCATTTTGACGCAATAGCAACAGACGTCTTTTGAAAACATTTTGGCCAAAAAAGAAATTACTCATGATGAGCAATTTCCCCTTTGGCCACAATGTTTTCAATTTCTTTTTATCTTTTTTCAATATATAACTTTATTATCCACGTGCATTGGTATGGATAGGTCGTGGCCGCCCTTCTCATACCTTACAATGAATATGTTATTAGTAGTATATATACATTTGTTAGTAAATGTGAATTGTTTGATGCCCATTAATGTACTAGTCAAACGGTTTCTAAGGTTTTCCCTATGGAATTGTATTCAAAGCCGTTTTCAACATAATTATCAATTATGTAAGTTATGTATGATCCCTGGTAAACACACCAGTACTTGCTAGGATACGTGTTTTGACAAAAGGCACTCCTCCATGACTGTTTCGACAGTGGATCGAACCGGTGTCTTCTAATTTAAAGTATCCGATACTCAAGATGTGTGTATTGTTATAGAGGCTTTTTATTTCCACAGGTGTTAATAAAATTATACATTAAATATTAGGGGAAAAGGGAGGTCCACAAAGGCAACAAAAAAGAAGAAAGAGAACGATAAAACAAACAAACAAGAGTACCGCAAACGGTACATAATACGCCCGTCAGGAACTTCTTTGTAACTCATGAAGAAATTGACAAATATTCTAAGTCCAAAAAGGGGCGAAATTCGAGGAAATGTGAACTTGATCTGTGACACATCACTACAAAGCCGTATACAAAATTTCAGCTCAATATCTCAAAGTATGTAAGAAAAAAGTGCGGAAAACCCGAACGGACGGAGGGACGGACGGAGGGACGGACGGAGGGACGGTTTTTAAGAAACGGTCGTATAAAAATGCTATTTTCTCTCTGTATTATGTATATACGCATGTACATACACACACATACATACGTGCATATACATAAACAGTTATACACATATATACACACATACATATACAAATGCATATACATACATACCTCTCAGAATTTAATGTTTTCAACTTTATTTAACAATTAAGCTATCTTTTATGGAGGTTTTTCAGGTTTTTGTCATTATGTTTTCAAAGTCGTCTGTTGCATGATTTGTTATCATACAGACGCTTTATTATGCCTATAAAGCAGGCGGCGTTGAAAACACTGTAGCAAAAGAAGAAACTGCCACAATGTTTAAAAACCTTATTCAATAATCAAATTTCATATCGAGAGCATTTCCAAATGTTTACCTAAATGTATTCTGAGTCTGCTGCTGCAGATATGTCGTATTTGGGGAAGGATTAAAACATTCAAAACATTTATTTATAAATACTGAAAAAAACAATACACTATGTACTAAAATGTTCGCACGCATGTCGTAAGAGACCCATCACGTGACACGAATCAACCAATCACATCTATGGTTACTTTCATTGCCGTCACAAACTCCCATGGCTTCGAGGATGGTCACCTGTAAAACAATGATTGCACATATTAGTCCTGACCCTACTGTTTTCCTGTAAATGAGTTTATGAACCCGGTTTGCTGATTAGCTAGTGTTAATTTGAGGGACGGAGTTTGATTAGAATTACTGAATTAGGGGTTCACAAGTTCAACGACACTGATTGTTTTTAAGCTATTTCAGTCGACTAGTAACCCCTATCCCATTTTTCTTAATTTCAACAACATTAACGATACAGACCAACGATAGCATGTCAATACTGTGTTTATTTAGTTACGGTTTTCAACATTATGTCTGTTATATCACAGTGACAGTTTACTTATTCTTGACCCATCGAAAGACAAGCCAGTACTAGGCTTGGACATGTGCCTTGCCAAAGGGCACTCCACCATGACCGCCGCGGATTGGGATTGAACCATGAACGCCCGGTTCCAAATCCCCAGCATGTACTTAATTTCAGTTTTATCGTAATCTACATCTTCGGCGAATCACTTTTTCAATTCGTGACTTACTTGCCGGAAATCATTTTGCCGAAAACCAAGGATGGTGCAATCAATTACATTAACAATTTCCAACATGCACACGCATTCTGACGCTGGTGAAGCAGTTTGATTTAGAGATAGAAGTAAGAAAAAGGGGAAATTGCTCATGACGACCAATTTCCATTCTATCACAATCATGTTTTCAAAGACTAATGCTTCAGATTTGTTGTCTATGGGAAACGGGTACGTTCATTTGGGCTGGCGTTTAACTTCTAGTTTAAAGACAAACTATAAATCAATCATTCTATTTAACTTACAAGTACAAAAGAAGGAAGCGAGGTGGAGCAAAGCCGTCAATTTTATTTGATCATTATAATATCATTCATAGAAATTCGCAGTTGTTGTTTTAGGGAAATGGTTATTTAATACACCAGATTGAACCCTTGAAAACAGAGGGACAAAAACCTGAAAATCTCCATAAAAGATAGCTTGATTGTTAAATACAGTTGATAACATTGTGGCCAAAGGAGAAATTGTTTATCATGAGCAATTTCACGTTTAGCCACCATGTTTTCAAAGGTCGTCTGCATGTGGGAAAGAGGGTTAAATACATGACATCGAAGTTGATTAGTTAAACACTATTTCGAATAAGGACATACAAACGGTACATTCTTGTGAAGTTTTTTTTTAAATAAGTAAAGGTATTTAGGGGAAATGTCGCTTGAAGCTTAAAGTTCATGTTACCCATTTTCATATGCTGCCTTGTGGCTGTATTTTTCATCGAAATATATGGCTTGAACCTATTGTAGATAGTAACTGAAGGAGTAGTTCTGTTAAATTATCTTGACATCAGACAAGCACTTTCATAACAATGGAAATTTTAACTATGGTCATATTGTCCCTTTCTGAACCGCCAGGCGTCCCATGTTTTTCAACCAATCGATATTGCTTCAACAGTTATTGTAGAGGGTTACCCAAGGAACATTTATAACAAATCCTCTTGCAATCAGACATACGGATTAAGAAGAGAAGAATGTTACAGTTTAGTAATTTTCCTTCCTTACTGATGCCACTGCGAACACATTTCTTCATAGAATTAAGTCTTTGAATAACTTCGAAATAAGACCACACATAAACATTCATGTGGAGTGTGGCTGAAATTGATCCAGTTATTTTGAAGGATATGCTACTTCAGGCTAAAATTTAACGAAACATGGATAAACAAACAGACGTGATCAGGTGATCTAAGGAAAAACCACATTGTAGCATATGAAAGCATCATGGACAGACTATACGGTGAAAGTATTATTAATTAATTAAAGTTCAAAACATTGTGAAAACGGAGGAAAATGCTCATCAACAACCCTTTCTACTTTTGCCTCAAAATTGTTAACAATCAGCTAATGCAAATACTTTGATGCGTCTCTATGTAGGAAAGGAGGGTTCACTTTTTATTTATAATAACAATACAATAATTTAAAATATAATTACCTAAAATAAAATTCAACAAATTCATTTGAAATAGCATTATAATTTTTCAAACCAATACAGCTTCTAGTTTAGCCTTCAACCGGCATAAGCAACCAGTTGAATATATCCTATTTATCGAGTAGTGCACTAAATATTGGTCACGTGAACAACATATTTATAAATAGAATGGAAAGATCAATACACCAGAAGGTATATTAGGGACCAGTAATTATAATAATGTTATTATAATCACGAGAGTTGATAACATATATACTTAAAACATTGGGAAATATATTTCATATTTATCCGAATATTAATAAAATCATTTTACAATTTAGTGTAACAATAATTTGACCGAGGTATTTACATTTGGTTTATTGTAATACTAATTTCTCCTTTCATGGTCAATTTAAGGACGAGGTTAAAAGTAACCTCATAATAGCACCGCTCATTGAGATATTTAGAACAACATTTTATATTAATTTTGATGCGATAATGATTATTCCAAACAATTATCAACTCGTGTCGCTGTGATTGTAAAGCAGTCCGTGTATGGTCCTTCGTGTACAATGGAATTCTAAGTTAGTCTGTGACTACAAACTGGTGTAACTGTACTATTCACCATATACCCACAGGTTCCACTGACTAAATGGGTCTTTTCAATATCGGCTGCGGTAACTCAATTTACTATAAACTCATTAGTAAGTTTGTGCCCGAGTGGTCGCGGCGCGGCGGTCAACTTGACTGCCCTTGCGAAAGTCACATTTTCTGGCTTAGTACTCGTTTACGGTTTACCCAAGAATCACGAACAAGTTTCGCCGTGATATACCGGAAAAATGTTGAAAACGAAGTAAGAACCCAATGCAACAAACACTTTAGTAAGTCCGTGACTACGGATGGGAATGGTAATACTGAATACTGGATTTGATAAGCGGTCCATGTACATGTATTTCTCCCAGGTACATTGAAATCATAAGCAAGCATGTAAATACGGCTGGGCTATACCTGGTTGTCACCATACACATGAAGGTAACGCTGACCTGCTTACTTATGGTGAAAATGTTCACGTGGATATACACGGAATGCGTGTCAAACCCAGCAGTCGGTGTTAACTTTAGATGAATGGTGAATATTAAAGTTTCACAGGCTTATTTAGGATTTCATTGTACACGGGGAAAACAAACAGACCGCTAAAGTTTTCCTTATTTCTTGTTATACAAGTGATATACTATTACTTATGTCATTGTTTATATTGTACAAACGTGATAAACCCATGTGTTCAAAGAAATATTGAATTCATTCTTCACCATCTTCTATAAAATAAATTTTAAATTTAAAATACATCTTTAAAGATGTGCAATCCTTCCACTAGTAACAACGCAATGACAAACATTTAAAACACTAACCGTTAACATAATTTGATAAATGCATGCTTTGGAAACAAATGAGATAAAATGCAAATCCTGTATAACTGGAAAACCAAGTGCGTACACTGTTAGGAAAATGATGGGATAAATATGAATTGCTCTATGTATATTTTGGCTTCCATTGGCACAATATTATTATTAGGTTCGTCAGGTTCGGAGGAGTGAAGTGCTTTCTGCATCATTGATATGACGGAGAATTCCAATTAAAACGAGACGAAGCATGGTATCGAGACAAAATGTGTCATCTTAACATTTTTCTCACATACTATATATATAATGATCAACTAAGCCCTTCCCACATTCAACAAATCTGCAGCAAACGACTTTCAACTCATCCAGTCAAAAATATTTAAAAAATAATCTATATGAATGAACGTTGAATTATTGAAAAGAGTTGAAACCATTGTGGCAATGGGAGCTCATTTAGAGCAAACGGTATTTTCAAAAAATGTCTGCTACAGATGCGTCAGAAAGAGTCTGTATGAGGTAAAGGGTTAATTGTGTTTCCAAAATAGTCCAGTGTATATACTAAACTGGATACGTTATATGTATACGGTAAAACCAACATTGTGGACTCGGCGTAAATTATCGATCCGGATCAGATTAAGCATGCTGCGCAGGCTAACCCGGACATAAACTTTTCGCCTCTTGTGGATTTTCTGTTTCAGGAATCATTAATCTATACCTCTATTCCTCTGAGACGGAATGTGTCGGCCTGGATTAGCCTGCGCTGACTGCGCAGGCATATCTTGGTCGATACATTACGCAGTCTATAATGTTTGTTTTCTCGTGGAACATATAATATTTCAAATTTACAGGAATCCATGTATATTTATGCAGTTTCCATGGGAAACAATCGTGGAAGAGATGGCTTCACTCCAATAAAAGCATGTCCGCAAAGGACAAGGACATCATTTTGGAAAAGTGTTTACGTTACTTCCTAGCAGATACATACGACGGTTAATCCACATCAGCAAATGATTCTTAAATATATTTCGAGGGCTTGGTGTGAAACAATTGTAACTTAAAACCTATTTTGTAAACACTGGTTTAGGGGCAATTTTGACCCTTTTGTAAACAATGCAAATTTAGGTGCCATTGCTCAGATCGAGCAATGGCACCTAAATTTCCATTGTTTACCAAGAAAAATGATTTAACGCTTATAAAGACTTTGTGGCGAGGTGATTAACCTTGGTAAAAAATTACCAATTTTAGTTACAACCGTTTCACGCCAAGCCCTCGATTTATTTGAAAACAAAATACAAATCGAATTTCTTACATCAATTTACGTTTTCAATCATATATACAGGACATTTCATGAGTGTTTATTAAAAGTGCTAATAAATAAACACGAAAGAGATATTCTATTTATCACATAAAGTGATTTATGAGTCGTATTTTGAAAAAAAATGTACATGAAATTTGCTGGTTTTGGCGCCAAAGTGACTAACGTTAAAACGTCAAACCGCTGACGTGACATCACTTTCATAGTTTGGTTTCCCCGTTGTAACAAAGACTTGATCGTAAGACTGGAAACCAGACGACACTCCCAGAGAAGGCTGTATGTGATAAACTCTTTTAGCATATTGGTGAGAGACGAAATACGATAGTCACGATGACTTGTCGATCGTCGGGAGTAATCGATGTCCGCGTCGGCGTTCGAACTCACGACCCCTGGGTTGATAACCCCAGTTTTTTCTAAGTAAGCAGTTCTCTACTTAAGTTAAAGAAGATTCCAAAAAGGTTTCCATAAAACAATTGTAAGTTGCGGGATAATTAAAAATATTGATTCCTTAATCTCCTTTGCTTGTTGCTGTTTGTCTTCTGGTATATAAGGACGTTTTCAACATTTGTTTTTCAGTTATGTCACGGCATTTCCACGGCAGGTTTCCAGTACTTTGTTACATTTATCTTGACAACACCCGGTCAGTCGTAATGCTAACCCCAAAACCCAGAACGCCAAGCAGGGAAAGATATTAACTACCATTTTTAAAGTATTTGCTTGGTATGACCCGGCCGGGGATCTAACCCGTCACGTCCCACCCCCGAGGCGGACGTCCTACCACAACATCACCCAGGCGATTTTTAAGTTTCGTTACTGATATATCATCTCAATTGATTGTTGACGAGTATTTGATGGAGTGGAGATAGCTTAGATTTCTGAGGAGTGAATACGTTAGAGCGAAAATCACACTGTAAATTTGTCTTAAGACCGTATGAAACGGAAACATTTTATATCAGAATCTTGATCGAATGTTCTTGATACTCAATTTTAAATATTTCCGCAGCAGCAGGTAACTTACAGAAACATTGTAACAAAAGTGAATAATGTTTAAACGAGAGAGAAAAATCAATAGTCGCACTAGTGCTAAGTAAGCTTTCGAGGCATTATCATGAGCACATTCTCCTTTTTGTCACAATGTTTTCAAATGCGTCTGCACAAGATGCGTCGTAATGAATCCATGTGTGAGAAGGGGTAAGATCTTTTAAAGTTCTAACGGATTCGACTTCACACAACTACCGGCGTTCGGAACTAATGACAGTTCTGACCTATGTAATCACAATTAGAATATTCGATATTTCTGACATAAGCATTTTTCAGAACTTCGCAAAGATCTCTACAGTTTCCGTGAGAGTACATGTTGATTGTTCGAGATTGACACAACATTGTCTTCAGATATATTTGTGAAATCTTAGACAAGGCCGAACGCCGAATAATTATATATAATCCTCTAAGGAATATATGAGCCGTCCCGCGAGAAAACCAACATAATGGCATCTGCTTAATGTATCGACACAGATCAGCTATAGAGGTATAGAGTAATGACTCCTGAAACAGAAAATCCACAGGAGGCGAAAAGTGTCTATCCGGGTACGCCTGCGCGGCATGCTTAGGCTGATCCGGGTAGATACTTTACGCAGAGTCCACAATGTTGGTTTTCTCAAGGGACGGCTCATATAACTTTCAAGTATATGTTAAAATGGTCGATGTTTGGTCATAACCGCTTTATAACTATGACTAGATAATTATTAGAGAAGATCATGATTAGATTGCGCGCGGCGGTGTCTCAGGCTGATCGGGATCTTCGCTGCGCCGAGTGTCAAGGTCACGTGGGTTGATTTCGTGTGGTGTGGTCAAAGTACGACTACTGATAAATGACTTTCTCTAGAGACCAGTTATTATTTATTTCAGATCACTGAACTTAGAGCACCTAAGTTCATAAGTTCAGTCAACCCGGAGCAGAGGAACCACGTGTATTTCTTAATTGACCCTTAAATAGCCCTTTCGTTTAGTATGAACTAACTACCTATTCATAAACTATATTTATGTCCTTTGTCTTAAAACTTGTAAATGTTAAATGTATTGCTTATTTATTTTAATTTATATACTTTTTACCATTTGTTTAAAACTTTCACAAGTTTACAAGTTTATATGTTTATTTAGAAATACAGTATGCCATGAGTATAAAGGTAATACAAACATTACAAATATTAACTTTCATATATATTTATTATTAAACATAGCCAGCGTATGAACCCACTGTAATTTACACAGAACATATATTTGCCATTAAATGAAAATATAGTTAGTATATGGATGGTGTTCCTAGGAACGTAAAATGAACTTTTTGTTTATTATAGTGTCACCTCTATTGAAAGAGCAAGCCATTTCTGCCTTTTGAGACACTTCAGCACGTTCACTTCCCGAGTCCTGTCCTGTTTTTGCCAGGCATCAGACATGCATACATTCGGTACCATTATGAACACGCTGGCGGTTCATCAGCCGGCCATATAGGAACAGACCCCACATACTTTGCCAGTGGGTTCCAACCTCCCCGAGCTCAAAGCAGATACCGTAACCATAGAGCAATCGGCATCGTATATCAGATTACGTTTCTCCTGCTGCTGTACTAGAGACAATAAGAACACTGATAACTAACATGTCATCGAGCAATTGGCATCGTATATCAGATTACATTTCTCCAGCTGTTATACTAGGGACAATTAGAACACTGGTAACTAATGTGTCATCGAGAAATCAGCATCGTATATATAAGATAACAGTAGCATTACGACTGACTAGCGCTGATGTCAGGATAAATGGACCATTAGTGCTGGTTGCTTAATCAGGAAACGCTGTTATACAACTGAAAAAGTATCGAAAACGGCTAAAACACCATACAATCAAACAAGGAACAAATCATGTTCATGTCTGACAGCTTGGAATGTTTAGTTACATCATGTAAAATGTATTGATATGATCAAATCCGTCAATCTCATTAAAACCAGATTTTAACTCACACACTCCTATATATATACGTACATAGAAATTGTTTGGTCTGATTTTAATGAGATTGAAAATCCGTTGACCGTAAACTAGGACTACATCAATCCAACCACTACCCTAACAAAGCACGTACACAAAGTACTGTAAGAATTGACACGCACTATGTTAGGCAGACAGACAGATAGACAAAGAGACAAAGATGTTAAAGTCTGGTTTAAACGAAATTTGGTAGGGGGTTTGGCGTGTTATTACCTTAATCAAAATACTTCTGACATGCTTGTATGACTAGGTATTGAGCATAGCAACTGATCAGGCTGCGCGGAAAATGATTTGCTTTGAGCAAACTCACCAACTCGACTAACTAAATCAAGTGTGCAGTGATAAGACAACCGATATGTGAACTAAAGACTCGTTAAGTTAACTATTAAACTTATTGCAATTACAATAAGTTAAATGTATCAACAAAACCAAAAGTCGCACAATATATTTTCTGGAGAATGTATCAAAAGTAATTGTCGGACGCATGAAAATAGAATGTTAGGAAATTAGTAGAAGAAAAATTACGCTTATCGCATTCGCTTTGGCCAACGTCAAGAAGAAAATTGACCGAGATGATGTTCGAACTCACAACCTCTGGATTTACAGCTCGTGTCACTACCGATTGAGCTACCGGGGTTGTGTAAAGACACGTCCATAAACAAACCAAAGTTTGACCGAAACAATCAGGGAATATATGATGATGGTGAAACCCACAGTGGAAATGGTTTAATCTAAACTAGGTCAATTGACTCCCTTTTCATTTGTGTAGTGCTGATATCTACCATTGATTTGGTGTCATCTCTCCCCCGCGGGGAATCAGAGTTCATCTACAGTTGGTATCTGAACATGCAGACATGTCAACTACACTAGATGGAAATGATGTGAGTTTTCATATTAATTGTGACAACACAATAATCACTGGTCTGTTTATATTGACAGTGACGTTATAACTTAGCATGAGCGTGATACTGCGTAAATAAACCACACGAGGTCTTTGTGTAACTGGGACGCTCCTCTGACTACAGATGCGGGACGTGTACACGTCGTTGTGCATTAAATAGGACCGACTACTCATTAATTTAATTTAACCACACTTTCAACTGAATTTTAGCTAAATCACGTCTCTCATAGACTTGTGTTTCTTAGTTCTCTAAGTAACATTTAATTCAATACATCATATGTTTCGTCTTAAGATTAAATGGTGGGCATATACCATATCATTTGTAATGATCTTTCTTGTACTTTCTTATTATGTGTTGTTGCGTGGATATGTTTTATACGATTTATATGACCATATATGTATGCCTATCGAGTAGCGCATGTAATATATACATGTAAATCTAAAAACGATGATAATATTGAACACCTGTCTTTAAATTCATCGAAGGTTGGGTATGATCGCCTTGTAACGTAACTATATGGAAACAGTTCCATCCTAATGGCTATGTCAAAGAGTGCAATGTCAAATCGTGTAATATTAACTTATAATGCATCCTTTTTCATGTGGAAAAGATTCTTTTTAAAAAGGGACAAGTCAGAGCCGATTGTTTTATTAAGCGAAATCAACAAACACTCGTTGAAAGCCTTTATTCCATTTGACTTAAACCAACACACCTATCTTGACATACATGCATATTTACATAAACATAAGTAAGTATACGTTAACATTGAACTAACAATGAACTAGTACCTTTATGTTTCATGATATTACATAACTCAAAATACCTGATACTAAGTGAAATTATTGAATTTAACAATACATTCTAAAACTTATGACGTTTTAGAGGAGAGCGAATATTGTTGAAAGATGTATCTTATACATTAGTCATACTGTCTACGAGAAAACACATGTTAAAGTTAACACACTTTGATTTCTGAACCGCCTATTTCTCAGGACAAAGATCCATTTTCTAAAAAACAAAATCATCGGTAAGCTGTGGCTTTATCCGCTGGAAATTGGATTTGGAGTGACATCACTTACGCAATAGAAAACACCGAAAAGCAAGGAGAAGGTTTACGAATAGCAACTATTTTAATATTTATAAGATGGTAATTTATTTTGATGCTTATGAAAACATCTGTTGCTATAGCAACGCTTCTTTTTAAAACTAAATAGACTAATTATAAGGATTATATGCAGTTTAAATGTGTGAACACAACATATCCGTTGTATTTTTCAAACCTTGATATAAAATCGGCAATAAATAACACACATTGTGAGATGTAAACGTTTAAGCATCAATAAATGTGGTTGCGTTAGTAAACCATACACATTGGATATGACCTAGAAGCAATGAGAGTCATATCAGTTTTAAAATTCAACTATTTATACATTATCATAAGGGTTTTTATAACTTTTTACTTTTTAATAATTGCTGTAATTTAAACTTTTATTTTGTGTCATTAAATGTAAGCTATCTCGTCAGATATTTGTAATGCTTAACAACCACATAATTTAGCATACAGATGAATATGGGGATGGTAAAATACAAAATATTAACCGTTATTTGTACAGCCAATAAGTTACCAAATACATTTCAAGACGTTTTGGTTGGCCATCGATCTATTGAAGGAAATACACACAGTTACCCAGTATCTATGGTATCAAAGTAGTGTAGACTTGTGATATATGTATCTATACACTAGATCTCAGATGAAACATTACTATTACACCAGAATTTGTAAGTGCACCATTGATGATCCCTTTTATCTTGAGGTCATCCATTCAAATGTCAAGGTCACATTGATAAATACATAATGCTTGTGCATAATGTCCTCAAACTCAACAGGGCGGTTGGTGTGACACGAAGGGGTATCGAAACGTATATCAAAAAGTCCTCTGTATTGTGAATTACATTTTATTTACTACTAAACAATTTATTTATTATTTATTTATTAATTGGGGTTTTACGCCGCTTTCAACAATAGTTTAGTTATATCACGGCGACAGTTCACTTATTCATGATCCCTGGGTAAACAAACCAGTACTAGGCTAAAAAATGTGCCTTGTCCAAGGGCACTCCACCATGACCGTAGTGCTGCGACTGGGGATCGAACCCGGGACACCCGGTTTCGGAATCTCCGACGCTAACCACTCGACCACAGCGGATTCCTACTACTAAACAAACAAAGTCTTCAAAACTACGCCAGATATCTTGCGTGTCTCACAAGTCGTTCCATTACTTTTGAAATGTTGTCTGCTATACATACTGAACGTCTGCCCGCCCCCTCCAAGCGTCCTGCTCCACAAACACAGCCCACCTCCTTCGAACAGCCTGCTCGATCAAACATCTCTACAAACACTCAGCTCTCTCCCTGGCCCTCTTACTTGTTAACAGACAGGGTCACTATGGTAACATTGTGACGTAAATACTCAGGTGTATAAATGCCGTCCGTTGCATGTACGTATCATAAACGCAGGTGGTATTGTGTTACATTGGGCATGACCAGTAGATGACCATTATTGAAAGTATCATTTAAAAAAATAATCTACGCAATGCATGTGCTTAATTATTTTAAAAATAAATAGATAGCTATTACGATGTTTGTACCTGAGGATCTAGTAAGTAAATTACCAAAAGGTTTTGGGAAGTGTGGTGAAATGTATGTTTCAATTTTAAATTTTCAAAAATGTGTAGTTTTAAAACTCTTGAATAATCTAAGCATTCGTAAAGCAATATGACTAGATGCTAGTTGTGGCCGATGATCTTAAGTCTGCTGTTTTCCTTCCACTTAAAAAGAAAAAAAGGTCAAATCCGAAGATTGCAACTACATACTTGTATCTATTGAAACGCGTGGTCTCGAACATTGTAAAAAAGAAGTATTTATGATCAGGTTGAAGAGTATCTAATAGAAAAGAAGTAGATTTATGAATTTCAGTCTGGTTTAAGAAGTCGTTTCTCAACAGTTACTTGTTTCTTGCTCATATGTGTTTACATTAGATTCGAACAAGACAACGGCCATTATTTACGCATGATTTTACTTGATCTACAAAAAGCGTTTGGTACGGTTGATCATAATATTTTTTTCAAATAAAAATGAAAATATAAGATTTTAGTTCAGACATACTCAGATGGTTTCGGTCCAAAATTATCAGTGTATATACATATCCGGAAGTCAACAGCCAATGTTTCATGCGGAGAACCGACTGACTCTATAGTACCTTAGATGTTTAGTCTGGTTTAATTGCGAAGCAATTTAACCGGACTATTGCGGTCGCAATTTGTTTAACGTATGTTGACCGTTCAACCCTCAATAAAGCGTGAATACTGTAAACTTATTGAATACTCAAAACAGGCAAATGTCATGTGTGAAACACTTCATAGTTACGCCGTTACCGTTGAAAACGTGCCTCTGAAAATACAAATATTGTGGTTTGGATTCAGTGCATAATTTTGCATGTGGAACGAAATTCGGTTATTTGTTCGGAAACACCCGAGTCACATACATGTAATCAAATTCAGTATGGTAAATAAATATCCCGCCGAAAAACATCTAATATAATCTCGGTTTTCTACAAAAGAATATAAGTTACATTTATGCAGGCACTCAAACACATATGAAGCGGAGTAAAGAGATATCGACTTTCTTCTATACAAAGTTTTACGTCGTAGGTAGACACAGAAACAATTTTGTGTAAAGTGTCCAGGTTAAGGTAAATTTGACTCGGTAATTTCGATCATTTCGATCATTTTCTTTGTACTTTCAACACATTTTAATTTATTTAATCTTTGGAGTTTTCATGTGAACTCGACATTCAGTACTCTGAGTACTTTGATTTATTTATGTTAATGGCATCGCAGATGTTGTAAATAACAAGCTTCTATTTGATGCTGATGATTCTTCCATTTAATTGTTAGGTAAAAACAAATTTGAGTCTGTATTAACTGAATAATTAAAGAGAGTTAATGACTGTCTGGTAGACAATAAACTGTCCTTACATCCAGGCAAGACCGAGTCCACCTTATTCGGATCTAATCCAAGACTGAAAGAACATTCTAACTTAAATGTGATATATAAAGGAACAGTAATCAAGCATTCTGCATATGTAAACTATATAGGCGCAATTCTGGATCAAAGCTTAACAGTTTTTGGGATAGGGGCGTTTCGCGCCTATCCCATACTCATGCTGATTTCGAAAAGTCGGATTAAAGCTGCAACCACAGTCCACATGTGTATACCTACACCAAAATCGAGTGTTGATTGGTTATAATCTGCCTTTTCAACGATTTCATTGGTTCGACCGAATCACGAAAAACCATCCGCTTGCATTTATTAATCATCGGATACAAAATAGTTCAAACGAGTGAAACACACTCTGAACTATGATTGACCTTAATGTCAGTGGTGTAAGGTAACGTCGACCGTGCTGTGACCCCATTAGTTTACAACAGTCGACTTACATAGAGAAATGTGCAAATCACTGTAAATAAAATTATTGAAAGGAGTTGAAACCATTGTGGCAAAAGTAGAAATTGCCTACGATAAGCAATTTCTCCTTTTGTCACAATGTTTCCGATTGTTGTCTGCTGCACATGCGTCTGTAAGCGGGAAATGGTTACATCCTCCCCATGGAAGCGGAACCCTTTCCGTCATAATATAACAGTTCGAATATTGAAATATTGTTGAAAATGGAGCTATTGCTGACAATGAACAATTTCTCCTTTTCACACAATGCTTTCAAACACGTTTCAAATTAATTCTTTTCACATTTAAACGTTTTACTGTGGACATTCTTTTACTCTATCTCCTTTCCGGACACATTTTGAATAACATGCTACAGATTAATGATAACGAGCAATATCACCTTACATCAAAAGGAAAAATATATAGTTTATACATAGCTTTGTGGAAAAAGAGGAAATGGGTCACGAATAACCATTCTGCAGCCGTCTGCTGCACATGCGTCAAAAAGCGATTTTAAACGGGAAAGGATTGAACCGTTTCCGTTATAGCAACTTAATTACATACGAATGTTGAAAGTATATTTGCCTACGGAGCAACTGCTGACAATGAGCAATTCCTCCTTTCCAAACAATGCTTTGAAACATGAATCAATTTTTTTCTATAACCTAGATAACGAAAATATTTGTCTACAGTTATTATTTTAACCTTTGCCCCTTTAAGACACATTAGATAAATGATAATCAGCAAGTTTGTCTTTTTCCACAATGTTTTAATTACTATTCAAAATAATACGTTCAGGCTTAGTTAAATGTTGTTTGCTGTATATTTAGTCTACGTGGTCAAGGGTAAGGAGTTGTTATTACATAATCCGTCCAAAGAGAGAGGTCCTACTGTGTATACATGCCATGAAAGAATGGTACTAACGGTCTCACCGCTACTGGAGAATTGTTGGTAAAACAGGTCGCGTGTTGTGTTGAATATTCTCACGTGTCGCTGTATGTCGACCCAACTAGGACATAGGAATTAAATCTACAAATTAGAGATAAGATTTCAACACTGATTGATTGTGGTTTAACGCCGTTTTTAACATTTTCTACGTTATATCACGGCGGCCAGTTCATCTACAAATATGTTTCCTGGTTTTCTCACACCAGTACTCCACACAACAATCTTCCCAACCAACTGGGTTCTTTTTCACATAGACTTAGCCCATTTGTGAAAGACGAATGACGCATGTCGCATTGACTTTTGTCAAACGTCGGAAAGAAAGTCGGCCGAAAATGTCAACATACACACGATTTATAACCGCAAGGTCATTATTTATTTTATAATTGAGGCGCTTCTACCGATTTTGGGACTAAAATTATAATGTATATGCATTTGCGCTATTTGAAGATTCAACGTTCGTCAACGTGTAATCTAGTCCTAGACGTATCTGTTGACATATAAACTAGAAGTATAGTCTTAATAGGTTTTTGTAAATTAACCTTGTACGGTCCCATTTCGGAGATACAATTAATTTGCAAATACTTTACAAATACCATAATCTAAGCTTTCCTAAGCACAGACGTGTTTTGACGCATCGAACCAGTCTTCTGTAATCAATACTTTATAAGTTGTCTCTGTCTGTAAAGCTTGGAGGTATAATCCGGTGTCCGGCCGGCTGTCTGCCTGAATGTGCATTCGTCCGTCCGTCATGGATTGCATGTATTGGTCAAAACGTTGTTTCTGTATGGCAGATTTATTTGAAAGTGGTCACACTTATACCGTGTGATCAGGAGAACGGCAAAATACTAGGTACATAACTCTGGTCTGCTTATCTTAGTTATCTTCCTTTTTCCTTATTTAGTTCAGCGATTGTCTCAATTAATTTCCATTGTATCCATTTCCAAACTTGGTTTGTAGGTAACTTATGACCTACACATTTGCAGTGCACCATTACCATAACTTTAGCATGCTGCGTTTGGAGTGTGTATAGTTTTGTCTTTTCATCTTCTCACTTATTATACGACTTTCGCATGAAAAACACATGCCCTTGTTTCGTTAATGAGTGTTTCCCAAGCGTTGTACTTTGTCCAGAGCGACTGACTGTCTGTCCGTCTTTGTGTTCATCCATCCGTCCGTCTGTCCGTTACGGTTTGCATTAATGGGTCATAACTTTGTTTCTGTTTCGCGGATCCATTTCAAAGTCGTCACACGTATACGTTGGGATTAAGAGATCGATACAATATCGAACACAAATCTGATCTGGTTTTTTTAGGTGTAAAACTCATTTTTCATTTCTTCGGTTATTGTCTCAATAGATGTCCAATGTATCAATTTAAGACTTGTTGTATAGGAAACTCAGAGCTACAGATGTGCAGTGCAAAAGAAACATAACTCTAGCATGCTTTCGATTGTCTTTCATTTATCAGCATGATTACAATATACATTGTGAATCTTTAGTGATTTCTGAACTGGAAATATTTTAATTAAGGGTCGCTGCTCTGTTTTTTGTCAATCTTTTTATTTTGTTTATACAAGAAAAGGGATAAATTAGGTATTTGTATTGTATAGGCAGGCAATATGTGTGCTTCGCACATTTTTGGTTTGGTTTGTTTAAAGGTCATTGTTTCAACAATGTTTGTCTATATTATCTATGCCATATATTTTCAACTTACATATGCCCCTATACCACCAGCGCTTTCAGCGCTTTGATTAATTTATGATTTCGTCCGTACTTAAGAAGACAGGTGCTAGACTAAATGTGTTGTATAGGAAGTAAAATATTTCAGCTATGAAATTCAGGAAATTTAGACAAATTATTGTAAGGTCTATAATTCAATGTCATTTCTACTATGCCTGTAGTGCTTGGTATTATGGAATATCTCTGAAACTGAAAAACAGGTTCTAAATTACTCACAATTATTAGTTTTGTTCTTAGTCTTGATGCAAGAACCCATATAAGTTCTGAATGTTTTATAAAGTTAAAATGGAAGCCTTTAAAATGTTAAAAGTTCCAACAAATCATATTTTTCCTACAATGGTTGCTGTCTGTATAATACATTACATGCTATCATCACAAGCACATATTTGCTTCACAAATTCAAAGTTGCTGTTAAGCTGTCTAAGGGTTAGAGACGACTCTTTTCAGTACCCTCAGCATAAGGCTAGAGTAAGCAAGTAAATAAGAATTTAAGAACATGAAAAAAGAACCCTTATCTAGAGCTCTGTGCAAGTGTTATACAGTTTAACATGTGCTTAAGATCACATTGGAATTACGATTCCCTGTCTATATCAACCACATTTTAAATTTCCCAATTACTAAATTAAAAACTCAATTAAAAACAACCTGTGAACAAAGATCATATTGTTGTGTTCCCATGGGTGGTCTTAACACATAGGTTCCATTGAATATGACTAGACATAAACCGTTTCTAAAAATATCAGGTAATTAAAATTGCGCTGCGCATGCGCAGTAATTATTTCCCAGGGCGGTTCCTTACTTTAAGATAAGAAATGATCTTCAACTCTGCTCAACGCCACGCTTGTATCCAGAATAGCGCAGTTTTTCTTACGTTAAGCGCCTCGAAGCTCAGTTAATTGTACACAGCAGCAGGAATCGGATATAATGGCAGCTAATTAGACGCATGCCTGGGAGTTTATTATAACATACTTCCCCTAAATATTATGATTTACATAAATATTGTTTCCGTTTGTAGTCAACAGTATTCGACAAGATAACGAATAAATGATAAAGTAAAAAGAGTGTATTTGCCCTTGATTCGAATTCGAGTAATAGTAACAATTGATTGATTGTTTGGTGTTTTACGCCACTTTCCACCTTTGTTCAGTTATATCATGGCTTTACATAGGAAGATATAAATTATACTGGTCCTTTTATCCTGACAATAGTCAATCAGTCGTAATGCTGACCCTGCCACTCTATTGTTCAGTTATAGCATGGCTTTACATAGGAAGATATAAATTATACTGGTCCTTTTATCCTGACAACAGTCAATCAGTCGTAATGCTGACCATGCAACGCCAATGAGGGTAGCCATTACTACTATGTTTTAAGTCTTTGGTATGACCCGGCCGGGGATCGCACCTGCGACCTCCCGCACACGGGTTCGATAGTTTATGAATACGTTAGGACGAGCGTTTTATATGGAGGGGGGGGGGGGGGGGGGACATTGAACTTTAGTATCAAACGTCCATCAGTAAATCAATTGATAAAACAAGTAGTTGTGTAATGGCGCATTCAGGACAAGAATAGTGTTCACAACATAGGTGTTGTCATATTTCCAGCTTACCTATTGGGATGGCTATGGTTCTAATCGCAGTGGCGATAGTTGGGTCCGTACTGAACAACAATAAACACGGGTAACTTTGGAACAGGTGATGGTTGTAACATATCAAAGATTAATTATGTAACTATTTACAAGTAATTCATGGAGACAAACTGTGTTAAAATGAACTTTTGCAATTGATTATCTGTAAATCTATAAATAATTACAAAATCTGTACATCTTCAAGTTAATTATTGAATACCATTTCAGGTTCAGTGGTATCTCTTGTCAAACATGACGAAATGAGCCCAATCGAATGAAAGCTATGCAAGTCTATAAATTTACACTGCAGTGAATCAGTCACCGTGTTGTAATGGCTCTTTTGTCAGATTAGCACGCGACAGACGAGGGTTCGATTCCCGGGCAATGTAGTTCTTTTTTTTATATAAAATATATTATAAATTATAAATATGTCTTGTTACTGTTTATCTAACAATTTCATCAAATCAGTGGTACAAACGCCTTCAAAATTGAGATTTATGAAATAATATCAAAGGTATTACAACACGTTTTTCACAAATGTTAAGTTTAACCCTATTGGAAAATGATTTGTTTGTTTGTATTCTGTTGAATGACGCTTTCCACAATATGTCAATCATATCATGGCGTTTCATGTTTAAGTTACAATGACTAATTATCCATTTAGCCTGACACTGGCCAGTCAGTCGTAATGCTTAACACCTGGTCGCGTTGGAATGAAAGCCTTTACTTTCGTATGACCCGGCTGTTGATTGCACACGCGTCCCCCAGCATCCGAGACGGACGCACTACCACTTCACGACCGTGGCGGTTTCAAATTGAAAATGAATATGTTGAGTTCTTTTGAGACAGCTGTAACTTTTGATAAAGCTATGGCAGACGGACCCCTTAAATCCGCATGACCAATGTGTTCAAAATAATAGTATTGATTAAATTTAAATGTTAAATGAACAATTAAAACGGTTAGAAGATATTGTTTACGAAGCGGTGGGTGTGTTAAAGCAGAAATTAGCCAGGGGGAAGATGCGCATATTCAAGGTAAGTGATTGATGTCAAAGTTTAGTATATCGATATAATCCATGAGGTGCGTTCAAATGATATGTGATTCAATATATTGACATAACAAAATGCTACTCTCAAGTGTTTTATTTTGAGATCGCTAAATCTATGTCAAAATATAATCCGTGATTTGCAGTATGCCACTTGCTCTCAGCACTTTCATTTCTTTTATTATTTTATAAAATTATTACATGCTGCTTTTCTGCAAATTCCCTTCTAATAATACCAACACTATGTCTAAATCGAAATACATTTCGGAGAATGGAATGGGTTGTAATGTTGACATCATTATTAGA
This sequence comes from Serripes groenlandicus, assembly GCA_031761405.1. Classification (NCBI taxonomy): domain Eukaryota; kingdom Metazoa; phylum Mollusca; class Bivalvia; order Cardiida; family Cardiidae; genus Serripes; species Serripes groenlandicus. The sequence continues at coordinate 59,828,838 of JASEVX010000011.1, read as the reverse complement.
CGAATGTTGTCTTTTTACAGAACCTAACCTTATTTAAAACCAGACAGTAAACATGTCTCATCTCAAAAGCCTTGAGGCAAAACGACAACAACTCTTATTGTGAACTGAACTGATTTTGTAATTGAAGAAAAAAACTGATATAAACTATCTATTATAAAGACCCGATAAAAACAGCTTTGAATTGTTCGTAGATCACAGTGCAAACGGACATAAAGCATGTAACTTGTAATTATCTTATCTTAACTGGATTAATCACGTGCACGGTACACACGTTTGAAATCTTTAGAAGGCGAGCAGAAATCTAAAATCGTTTTCGTACGTCATTTTCAGCTGCGCTTTGAACCATTTACAAACAGTTTTTACGAACAGAGAGTTGCAGGTCTGTGTTTACTGCCTCATATAACTGGTAGTGACAGCTAAGTACCTTAATTATCTTACAACTGATAATCAAAGACCTGAAAGCACTAATGGTATAGGGCATACCAAACAAACAAAACATGTTTGAAGCAACACAATTTGTAGACTAATTACAAATATATAATGTTCCAAGATTGATGATTTGCCTGTTTAAATAACGTAAATACATGGTGGTCAAATTGATGGTAAAAAACCGAGAACGGCGACCCTTAAGTATAATATTTCCAGTTAAGAGTACATTTAAGAGTAAACAAGATGTGATATAAATGAATCAAAATCTAATCAATTTATTCATTATTTATATATGAATTAATGCATGTATCATTAATAATAATTCACACTGACTACTTCCATTTTTTATGGTACCAGCATTGACAACTGTGCTGTTTCTGATCACCTTCTACACCACCCCAACATTTGAATCAGTCCATTACATAGCATGGCAATTTGCGTTGGATGAAATAAAACATAAGGGTCATGATACTATTATATCGGTCACATGATACATCAATACATGTTATTATAGAATAATAACTTTCAACATATAACGAAACCTACCCTTCCCCTCGGAGCCTCATGTTTTGAAAGACTATTTTGATTGAGGGTTGCCAAATGATCAATTGTTCCAATACATTTTGAATTCGGAAGTTGCTTTAAAATGTATTTAAAAACGGAAGAAGGAAACACTTCCTCACACATGGAAGCTTCATTTTAAGGGGGAAAAACTTGGGAAAGCACTCTAAAATTTACAGGAGCGTTATATGGAACACGAATGTTGCTTTCGAAATGTTGGTAATAAGTGAGATATTTTTTTCGCTGGACGAAAGATACACACAGGTGGGTTAACTCCAGAAATAAGCATGGTAGAGTTATGGTTCTCGAACATGGTAAAATAATGCATGTTTCACATTTTAATACATGTATATAGACTATCGAAATAAACATTTTTGGAAACATTGTGTGAAAAGGAAGAATCTATTTCCTATATTCGTATGATAGAAAAGATTTAACTCTTTCCAGCTTTCAGACGCATTTTAACGAATCTGAAAAAGACGAGATTTGAAAACATCGTGGAAAAGTGAGAAAGTGTGTATACGCAAGCATATTCTTGTTTTACCAGTTGTATTCGATCTTTTCAATATGTACTTACGGAACATATCAACTGTTCATGTAAAAAGAAATATAGGATCTACAAAGTTAAAACAAATATTTTAACATGAAAGTTCTCAACATAAAGTGTAACGCCGCTTTGGGGAACGAGTTCATGATGAGTGTGTGGTAGAACGACGTCGACTCGATGGAAGTAGTGTTATATTCCCGTGTGGCATAACAGCGAATGTCAGAACCTCTAGAGGTCATCGATTGAAACTGAGCCGGTAAACATCTTGTCACGCTTCATAATGACAACGCAAGACTACGTGCAGCACGGAATGTGACTTATATCCTGACGCAGAAGAATCAGAATGTGGCATGTCAACATCGGTTACCGGCCCGTGACGTTAGCAGAATTATTTCGTGCGTAAACGTCCTAACCGGATCGTGACATTTACAGGGTTATGTCGGGCATAAACGTCCTAACCGGACCGGATCGTGACATTTACAGGGTTATGTCGTGCGTCAACGTCCTAACCAGATCGTGACATTTTCAGGGTTATGTCGTGCGTCAACGTCCTAACCAGATCGTGACAATAACAGAGTTATGTCGTGCGTAAACGTCCTAACCGGCTCGTGGCATTAACAGAGTTATATCGTGCATTAACGTCCTAACTGGATAGTGACAATAACATAGTTATGTCGTGCGTAAATGTCCTAACCGGCTCGTGACATTAACAGAGTTATATCGTGCGTAAACGTCCTAACCAGATCGTGACATTAACATAGTTATATCGTGCGTAAATGTCATAATCGGCTCGTGACAATAACATAGTTATATCGTGCGTAAATGTCCTAACCGGCTCGTGACATTAACATAGTTATAATTGCAGTTGCTTCAAAAGCACGGTGAATCGCTCGTTTTGATTGGTTCAAAACCGATCACGTGACTAAAAGGAATTGCGTTTATTTTCCAATAACTGCAATTGATCACATGACCAGTTCACGGAACTACTTTCGGAAAATACCTTTAATTTCGACAGTTAACCGTAAACAATGCCACAAATAATTATGCCGAGGTCATATTCAGCTTAATTTTTTAAAAGTAATAATAAATAACACTCATGAGATATTATATCTATCACATAAAGTGACTTATGCGGCGTATTTCGATAAAAATGTACTTAACGTTTACAATATTTCTAGATGAAATTTACGGGTTTTGGCGCCAAAGCGACTAACGTATGACGTCAACACGCTGACGTGACGTCATTTTCCTAGCATTAGGTATTTTTCCTAGTATTAGGTCATGTTATCGACGTAAAGAACATAAAAAAGAGATCCCAATTTTCAATTTATATGTCCCTTTTCAAACAATTCTTTCGATGAAAAATAGCTGTTTTTTTCTTAAACTGCAATTATAAGGGTTTAATGTATGTTTTGGTACAGTTATAAGAGTATAACACGAAATAGCCAAATTACACAGCTGACATAATGCCCTTCGGGCATTATTTGCTGAGTAATTAGGCAATTTCGTGTTATACTCTTATAACTGTACCAAAACATACATTAAACCCTTTAATATCGTGCGTAAACGTCCTAACCGGATCGTGACATTAACATAGTTATATCGTGCGTAAATGTCGGGCGTAAACGTCCGAACCGGATCGTGACATTTACAGGGTAATGTCGTGTGTAAACGTCCTAAACGGATCGTGACATTAACATAGTTGTGTGGTGCGTAAACGTCCTAACCGGATCGTGACAATAACAGTTATGTCGTGCGTCAACTTCCTAACCGGATCGTGACATTAACATAGTTGTATGGTGCGTAACCGTCCTAACCGGATCGTGACAATAACAGTTATGTCGTGCGTCAACTTCCTAACCGGATCGTGACATTTACATAAATATGTCGGGCGTTTACGTCCTAACCGGATTGTGGCATTTACATAGTTGGGTGGTGCGTTAACGTCTTAACCAGATCGTGACAATAACAGCGTTTATATATCGTGCGTCAACTTCCTAACCGGATCGTGACATTTACAGAGCTATGTCGGGCGTCAACGTCCTAACCAGATCGTGACATTAACAGAGCTATGTCGGGCATTAACGACCTAACCGTTTCGTGACATTAACAGAGTTATGTCGGGCGTAAACGTCCTAACCGGATCGTGACATTTACAGAGCTATGTCGGGCATTAACGACCTAACCGGTTCGTGACATTAACAGAGTTATGTCGGGCGTCAACGTCCTAACCGGATCGTGACATTAACAGAGCTATGTCGGGCATTAACGACCTAACCGGATCGTGACATTAACAGAGTTATGTCAGGCGTAAACGCCTAACCGGATCGTGACAATTATAGAATTATGTCGGGCGTAAACTTCCTAACTGGATCGTGACAATTACAGAGCTATGTCCGGTGTTAACGTCCTAACCGGAACGTGACATTTACATAAATATGTCGGGCGTTTACGTCCTAACCGGAATGTGGAATTTACATAGTTGTGTGGTGCGTTAACGTCCTAACTGGATCGTGACATTTACAGAATTATGTCGGGCGATTACGTCCTAACCGGAACGTGACATTTACATAATTATGTCGGGCGATTACGTCCTAACCGGAACGTGACATTTACAGAATTATGTCGGGCGATTACGTCCTAACCGGAACGTGACATTTACAGAATTATGTCGGGCGTTTACGTCCTAACCGGAACGTGACATTTACAGAATTATGTCGGGCGTTTACGTCCTAACTGGATCGTGACATTAACAGAATTATGTCGGGCCTTTACGTCCTAACTGGATCGTGACATTTACAGAATTATGTCGGGCGTTTACGCCCTTACCGGAACGTGACATTAACATAGTTATGGAATTATGTCGGGCATTAACGTCCTAACCAGATCGTGACATTTACATAGTTGTGTGGTGCGTTAAAGTCCTAACTAGATCCAGACATTAACAGAGACATGTCGGGCGTTAAAGTCCATACAGACTAATGACGTAAACAGAGTTATCCTGTGCATTACTGATCATCTTGAAAGGCATTCCGCAGGCATTTGTCAACGATCTTGCCAGGCATACCCCCCTGCCAACGGTAGACATACGCGTTATTGGCGTTTTAAAATGTCTAAGGAGACACCTTTTGTTTGTTAAACCCTCGTGATGTAATTGGTCTTAGGAGACACCTTTTGTTTATTAAACCCTCGTGATGTAACGGTTGCTGTTATAACAATTTTGATTGAATTGATATTTGATGAGATCTGTATTTCACATTTTTGAAAGGAATTATTACTGTACGTTTTCAAGGATGTAGATGTGGTTGGTTCAAGAGTTCTTGTTGGGTTGCATACTTTGAACGAAGAAAAACTAAGGAGTCTCGGCTCAATCAGAAAACTAACAACTCTAAACATTCAAATAAACTGTCGAAACATTTTACTCTCAGTGTGCCAGGCAGAGTGTCTGTAAAACTTACATACTTTACTTTCATGTCAATCGGACGTGGGAAGCTCTAGGTAAAGTTGTTGTGATAAAATGATGAGAACCGATTACGTATCTGGCGTGAAGATTAAGTTATTTCCTCTTATGCATGTGCTTTCAATTAAAAAAGCAAAAATTAAGGGTGGTTTATTGTATTTCAATAAAGCCTCAATTTAACACTCAACTCGAACAGCAAAACACGCAATACCATAACGTCTAGTCCTGTTTACAGAAGGGTCTTTTCTCGTGTATAATATCGCACAGACCTGTTTGTTTCGTTGTGATAATTTCATAGGAAACGTGTAGTTAGCGAGAACTGTTCTTTAATTAGTTCCTATTCTTAGTGCAACTCATCATTGTTGAGCGATTACGTCTATGTGTCTCCAATGCATGATATACATATGTAAAGGAAGGTACTAGATCGAATATTTACAGGATGGTTATTTTAATAAGAGGGGCATGAGGAATATGGTCTTGGTTTACTTACCCTCGCGCTCGGCTATATAGACATTTGGCGAGCAGTTAGATTATTAACGGCATTTGCTGTTGCTGTTTGGCGATTTTTGTATTACCTCAAATATAATATTATATTTGTCTCAAGTATCCATCTGTCCAAAACCTTATGCATTGTTTACATCTCACCATTTCAACCCAAATTGGTATTTTTTTGCCAATGTTAATCACCTCACCATAAAGTCTTTATAAGCGTTAAATCATTTTTCTTGGTAAACAATGGACATTTAGGTGCCATTGCTCGTTCTGAGCAATGGCACCTAAATTTGCATTGTTTACAAAGGGGTCAAAATTGCCCCTAAACCAGGGTTTTCAAAATAGGTTTTTAGTTACAACCGTTTCACGCCAAGCCCTCGATTTGAGCTATTACTGCTATCTTTCAGCATTGCATGCGACGGACGGACAAGTGTTGTAAAAATGTTGTATGCAATCCAATTATGAAAATATGTATGTTTTGTTTGTTTTTAACTAATACAGCTACCGCAACAGTTTATCTTTTTTTCAAACGTTTTTCTTGATTATTAAACTAACGTAGATGTTAATATGAATATACAGTGTCCGTGCAATCTTCCGATATATTAACTCTTTCAGCGCCGAATTGTTTAAAGTAGACTCTTCCAATGTTCAAAATCGGGCGCCCCCATTTCTCATGTACTAAAAGTGTTGAACTATTTCAATAAATAAAAGGCGAACAATGCTGATTTCAGGTGAGACAGCTCGTTACGAGCTGACTCACCTGAATCCGTATTGTTTGCAAAAACCTCAATATTGCCATTGGCGCTGAAAGAGTTAAAGCATTGAACAAGAGATTTGCGACAGTACAGGAATGATACTCGTCATGTCAATATCCAATATCGGTGAGACAGGTTCAACAGTTTGTTTTCACAAAGCGATATTGTTCTTAGAATTATTTTATCGCGTTGTTACTATCGGAGGATTGAAATAAACAGGTACTTTCTAATGATATAATGTTTTATTTTAATTATTTAAAATTCTTTATCCAACACAGATAATTCATTATTATTTTTTATTATTTTTTAACTCTTTTAAATTACTAGTATGTCGTTCTCAGATTATTGCGGTATTTATATTAAGGTTTTTTGTCTACAGGATAGATAGGTATAATAGTATTCGTGTTTACTCATTATAGTTAGCTCACTTGGACGCAAAAATGCATGATGGGATACGTTGTCATCACATTGGGTCTCTCGCATTCTGTTCTAAAATCGTTGATCTTATTTGGTTTTATTGGGATTTAACGCCGTTTTTAACATTAGTTCGCTTATATTACGGCGACAGTTCACTTATTCATGATCCCTGGGTAAACAAACTAGGCTAGGAATTGATATAATTTCAATGTGATTTTGAAAGAATGTTCCCAGGCGACCCTCTTCAAAACATGTCAAGGCCATTTTTATTGAAAATGGCGAGGTTTATACCTATTTGTTCATCCCTGCCATTATTAGATCAGGGATAAATCATCTCATGTACGACATTGTAATGTATTAACCCTTTCCCTCATATAGACGCTTTTTGACGCCTCTGCAGCAGACGGCTTTTTGAAAACATAGTGACAAAAGAAGAAATTGCACAAAACGTGCAATTTCTCCTTTTGCCACAATGTTTTCCACTTTTTGTCATAGGTTATCCATTCAATTATGGAGATTTTCTATGTTTTGACAAAATACGTTCAAAGTCGTCTGCTGCAGAATTGTTGTATGAGGGAAAGGGTTAAACAAAACTATACGTAATTGTTTAACCCTTTCCCACATACAAAATATCTGCAGCAGACGATTTCTAAAACATCAATGCAAAAATATAGAATATCTCGACGAATAAAATAATAATTATAGTAAAATTGTTGTGATAGAATGATGAGAACCGATTACGTATCTGTTGTTCCAACATAGATCAAACCATGAACACTTCTCAAATATACACACACTAGTCTGACCTCTGTGGCAAGATATCGGGCGTGAAAATTAAGTTATTTCCTCTTTCTCATGTGCTTGAAAATATAAAAAGTAGAACTTACGGGCGGTTTCTCGAAAAGCAAAACACACAATGAGTTAAGATTAATTCCTCAATTTCATTTAGATACATTGAAAATATGACAAATCATAGGTTTTCTCCCTGTCTCAATCCGATATAAGATTCGTAAAAGGGTGACTTTTTAATTCAGCCAAAGGCCGATTTGAAGGTTTTCAGTATTTCAGATAACGCATACAATGCGAAACTATTAGTTTACAGTTTACAACTTCAATACTTAATAATCGGCAATGCAAAGTGTAGGTCCGTCTAGCATGGTTTTATAAATAGTCGAAAAACATATTGTCTCAAAATAACTGAACATGTTGTTTTTCCAGTTGGGTTTCACAAAACATAGATTAAATATTAAATGCATTGCTTTTTAATTTCTTAAATGCCCTATATGTTTAAATGAGTAGGTTGCAGATATTCCAACAGATGATTACACGCTCTTACGATGAAATTGTTTGACAAAGATGAAATAATAATGAAAAAATAAGTGGCGCCTTGACCGCGTTTCGAACCCGGTTCTCCCGCCTGACCGTGTAATCTAATTACCAACCTACCACTGAAATAAATAGTGATGTTTAAAGATGTGTATACCTTTCATGCATTACAACGCACCACCGAAAGTGTCTTGTACATATCGAAATGAGTCTCCTTTATGGGGGGGGGGGGGGGGGGGGGGGGGGGGGATTTCAGCACCTCAACAAAGAAACATATAAGCCGTAGACGTTATTGACGCCGCGTGGAAGCGCGGCGTCAGTATGGGATAGCTTTTAATGTTGTACCATGGGGTGACGTAATCGAAAAGGGAACAACCAACATTATTATTGTTAAGAAAAACACTATTTTATGTTTGAAAGAATCAACCTTAATGAATCAATAAATTGTATTGACTGATTTAAGAAACAAGAGGATGCAAAATATGTATGTCTTCTACCGTTATTTCAAATCTTTAGACACATTTAATTTGTATTTAATATCTTTTCCCCAACTTCCTAGGCTACGCTTTTTAATAGTTTGATTTACGACCCTGACGAACTCCTAGGCTGCGCATTTTAATTGTTTGGTTTACGGCCCAAAAATTCTTTATAAAAATCTGTTGAGTTTTTAAACTTAAAACGTTCCTCCCCATACAGTTTGCTCATTATGTCCATTGTATTCTTGCTATATGTTGACTATACATGTGAACTTTTTCTTTTAATTTCATAAATGCTCAATTTTGATATTTTCTTTAATTTGCTTATACAATCAACTATTTTTAGAATGGAATTTAAGAAGGGAGTTAACTCTCGAGTACAAAGGCTATAGGACATTTCGACCGTTATACTCGGTTAGTTAATCCCATTGGCATATTCGAACAATGAACTCGCTACATCTTGCCAAATCTTTAAAGGATAGTGGTTAAAAGCTCACATAAAACATTTTAATACATGAATATAAAATTACATTTAAACTTTTTAAAATAACTTCGTATTTTGTGTGAATATACTCCCGTCTTTGTTATCATACTTCTGCTAAGCTGGAAGGAGAATAGACTTCCCGCCCTCCTTCCAAAGCTTGTGTCATACTTAACTTATAACCAGAGGCATTACACCTTAATATATGTTAATATATGTTAATATGTAAGCACCTATGTGTTCTTTTATTGTTTTGTTTTTATCTAATTGATCTAGTTAGAGCAGATTTTAAACCGTTTATTTGTTACAAATTAAGAAACTTCAGCTTCTTTGACACATTATAGTTGCAGTCAATGTTAAGCAAACTGTAAACCATATGGTTTTAGGACTATACTTGACATTTTACGACTAATGCTGAATATCACATAGATCGCAGCATATAAAATGTCTATCCCTACGTCAAAACTGACTCTTTCTGCTCGTGGTAATCTTTTAAAATAGGCTATGGTAGCCAGGTGAGCAATGTAGGCATATCTTGGTCTTTTTGTTTAAAATAAGGAACCTTGCCACAATGGTTTCAATTGTCGTCTGCTGTAGAGGCATCGAAAGCGTCTTTATGTTGGAAAGGGTTAACGATTTTTTGGGGGAAACATTGTAGCAAAAGGAGAAATTTCTCAAACTGAACAATTTCCTAGTTTGCCATAATGCTTTCAATCTTTTACAATTATTATACTTTCAACTAAAACAGATTTTCCATATTTTTACAAATATGTTTTCAAAATCGCCTGCTGCAGGTGTATTGTATGCGTGAAGGGGTTTATATATATCTAGAGCAGCTTAATATTAATTTAAACGAGTAAAATTATGAAATTAAATCAAATACATGAACTCCTAAACGGGTTTAATAAGCTGATGATCCGTTTGTCACAGCTACAGTGAAATCCGAGTTAGAGTACATCGTTATTAACCCTTTCAACGCCGAATTGTTAAAAGTGGACTCTTCCATGTTCAAAATCGGCCGATTCTATTTTTTATGTTACAAGAATTTTGGAATATTATTTTAACTAAAACGCAAATAATACTGATTTCATGTGAGCTGACTCACATGAGTCTGTATTGTTTGCAAAAACCTCAATATTGCCTTTGGCGCTGAAAGAGTTTATGAAAACCTCTACAAAAGAAGGACTGTAGACGGACTAATATCAAACTATACAATGACGTATTATACATATCATATTTTCAGACACCCAACGAATGACTGTTTCACCTTCAGAAGTAAAATGTTATCACAAAGTAGTCTCCAACTCCCAGCCCCTGTAGCCAATAATGATAGCAGCCGACATGATATCCCAGTTCCCGTGTATAGGTATCTTGCGTGCAAAAGACTCTGCGGAGAGGCGGGCACCGATCGGGAGAAATTTTGCCAAACAGCCAAATTGACATTGTTGTCTGTGGTCTCGAGTTTGATCCTTGTAGTGGTCAGTGCCATCAGGCTCTCTGAGAAAGTAGCAGTAAGTGACGATTTCTTGGAATATATAATTTGATGAACCCTTTCCCGCATAAAAAAGAATCTGAAGAAGATGGCTTCAAAATGGTCTAGGCAACGATATGGTAAAAGTACAACAGTTGAAAACATAATCTGATTAATGGCAAAATGAGGAAAAACCCAGTATTTATCCATTTATAGTCGTCTGATGCAAATGCGTAAAAATACATATATTTTACCAAATATGCCAGTTTAACCCTTTTGATGCTAAGTTTACTTGTCCTGCTTTACTTTTGGCAGAACTTACATGTTATATCGAGATAAAACTGGTGTATTGAACAGCCCATAGTGTAAAAGGTTGGTCAGACATTACGACTGATGAGTTGAACAGCCCACAGTATAGAGGTTGGTCAGACATCACGACTGATGAGTTGAACAGCCCATAGTATAAAGGGTGGTCAGACATCACGACTGATGAGTTGAACAGCCCATAGTATAGAGGTTGGTCAGACATCACGACTGATGAGTTGAACAGCCCATAGTATAAAGGTTGGTCAGACATTACGACTGATGAGTTGGGTAGCCTACAGTATAGAGGTTGGTCAGACATTACGACTGATGAGTTGGGTAGTCCACAGTATAGAGGTTGGTCAGACATTACGACTGATGAGTTGGGTAGTCCACAGTATAAAGGTTGGTCAGACATTACGACTGATGAGTTGAACAGCCCATAGTATAGAGGTTGGTCAGACATTACGACTGATGAGTTGGGTAGCCTACAGTATAAAGGTTGGTCAGACATTACGACTGATGAGTTGAACAGCCCATAGTATAGAGGTTGGTCAGACATTACGACTGATGAGTTGGGTAGCCTACAGTATAAAGGTTGGTCAGACATTACGACTGATGAGTTGGGTAGCCTACAGTATAAAGGTTGGTCAGACATTACGACTGATGAGTTGAACAGCCCATAGTATAGAGGTTGGTCAGACATTACGACTGATGAGTTGGGTAGCCGATAGTATAAAGGTTGGTCAGACATTACGACTGATGAGTTGGGTAGCCCATAGTATAGATGTTTATCAGACATCACGACTGATGAGTTGGGTAGCCCACAGTATAGAGGTTTCAGACATTACGACTGATGAGTTGGGTAGCCCATAGTATAACGGTTGGTCAGACATTACGACTGATGTGTTGAACAGCCCATAGTATAAAGGTTGGTCAGACATTACGACTGATGAGTTGGGTAGCCTACAGTATAAAGGTTGGTCAGACATTACGACTGATGAGTTGAACAGCCCATAGTATAGAGGTTGGTCAGACATTACGACTGATGAGTTGTGTGGCCTACAGTATAAAGGTTGGTCAGACATTACGACTGATGAGTTGGGTAGCCTACAGTATAAAGGTTGGTCAGACATTACGACTGATGAGTTGGGTAGCCCATAGTATAGAGGTTGGTCAGACATTACGACTGATGAGTTGGGTAGCCGATAGTATAAAGGTTGGTCAGACATTACGACTGATGAGTTGGGTAGCCCATAGTATAGATGTTTATCAGACATCACGACTGATGAGTTGGGTAGCCCACAGTATAGAGGTTTCAGACATTACGACTGATGAGTTGGGTAGCCCATAGTATAACGGTTGGTCAGACATTACGACTGATGTGTTGAACAGCCCATAGTATAGAGGTTTATCAGACATTACGACTGATGAGTTGGGTAGCCCATAGTATAGAGGTTGGTCAGACATTACAACTGATGAGTTGGGTAGCCCATAGTATAAAGGTTAATCGGACATTACAACTGATGTGTTGGGTAGCCCACAGTATAAAGGTTGGTCAGACATTACAACTGATGAGTTGGGTAGCCCATAGTATAGAGGTTAATCAGACATTACAACTGATGTGTTGGGTAGCCCACAGTATAAAGGTTGGTCAGACATTACGACTGATGAGTTGGGTAGCCCATAGTATAGAGGTTAATCAAACATTACGAGTGATGAGTTGGGTAGCCCTCAGTATAAAGGTTGGTCAGACATTATGACTGATGAGTTGGGTAGCCCATAGTATAGAGGTTTATCAGACATTACAACCGATGTGTTGGGTAGCCCACAGTATAAAGGTTGGTCAGACATTACGACTGATGAGTTGGGTAGCCCATAGTATAGAGGTTGGTCAGACATTACGACTGATGAGTTGGGTAGCCCATAGTATAGAGGTTAATCAGACATTACAACTGATGTGTTGGGTAGCCCACAGTATAAAGGTTGGTCAGACTTTACGACTGGTGAGTTGGGTAGCCCATAGTATAGAGGTTAATCAGACATTACGACTGATGAGTTGGGTAGCTCTCAGTATAAAGGTTGGTCAGACATTACGACTGATGAGTTGGGTAGCCCATAGTATAGAGGTTTATCAGACATTACAACTGATGTGTTGGGTAACCCACAGTATAAAGGTTGGTCAGACATTACGACAGATGAGTTGGGTAGCCCACAGTATAAAGGTTGGTCAGACATTACGACTGATGAGTTGGGTAGCCCTCAGTATAGAGGTTAATCAGACATTACAACTGATGAGTTGGGTAGCCCATAGTATAGAGGTAATCAGACATTACAACTGATGAGTTGGGTAGCCCACAGTATAGAGGTTTATCAGACATTACGACTGATGAGTTGGGTAGCCCACAGTATAGAGGTTTATCAGACATTACGACTGATGAGTTGGGTAGCCCATAGTATAGAGGTTAATCAGACATTACAACTGATGAGTTGGGTAGCCCACAGTCTAGAGGTTTATCAGACATTACAACTGATGAGTTGGGTAGCCCACAGTATAGAGGTTTATCAGACATTACAACTGATGAGTTGGGTAGCCAACAGTATAGAGGTTTATCAGACATTACAACTGATGAGTTGGGTAGCCCATAGTATAGAGGTTGGTCAGACATCACGACTGATGAGTTGGGTAGCCCATAGTATAGAGGTGTATCAGACATTACGACTGATGTGTTGGGTAGCCCACAGTATAGAGGTTTATCAGACATTACGACTGATGAGTTGGGTAGCCCATAGTATAGAGGTTTATCAGACATTACGACTGGTGAGTTGGGTAGCCCACAGTATAGAGGTTTATCAGACATTACGACTGATGAGTTGGGAAGCCGTCAGTATAGAGGTGTATCAGACATTACGACTGATGAGTTGGGTAGCCCACAGTATAGAGGTTTATCAGACATTACGACTGGTGAGTTGGGTAGCCCACAGTATAGAGGTTTATCAGATATTACAACTGATGAGTTGGGTAGCCCACAGTATAGATGTTAATCAGACATTACGAGTGGTGAGTTGGGTAGCCCATAGTATAGAGGTTTATCAGACATTACGACTGATGAGTAGGGTAGCCGTCAGTATAGAGGTTTATCAGACATTACGACTGATGAGTTGGGTAGCCCACAGTATAGAGGTTTATCAGACATTACGACTGGTGAGTTGCGTAGCCAACAGTATAGAGGTTTATCAGACATTACGACTGATGAGTTGGGTAGCCCATAGTATAGAGGTTAATCAGACATTACAACTGATGAGTTGGGTAGCCCATAGTATAGAGGTTTATCAGACATTACGACTGATGAGTTGGGTAGCCCACAGTATAGAGGTGTATCAGACATTACGACTGATGAGTTGGGTAGCCCATAGTATAGAGGTTTATCAGACATTACGACTGATGAGTTGGGTAGCCCATAGTATAGAGGTTAATCAGACATTACAACTGATGAGTTGGGTAGCCCTCAGTATAGAGGTTTATCAGACATTACGACTGATGAGTTGGGTAGCCCATAGTAAAGAGGTTTATCAGACATTACTACTGATGAGTTGGGTAGCCAACAGTATAAAGGTTAATCAGACATTACAACTGATGAGTTGGGTAGCCCACAGTATAGAGGTTTATCAGACATTACAACTGATGAGTTGGGTAGCCCATAGTATAGAGGTTTATCAGACATTACAACTGATGAGTTGGGTAGCCCACAGTATAGAGGTTTATCAGACATTACAACTGATGAGTTGGGTAGCCCATAGTATAGAGGTTGGTCAGACATCACGACTGATGAGTTGGGTAGCCCATAGTATAGAGGTGTATCAGACATTACGACTGATGTGTTGGGTAGCCCACAGTATAGAGGTTTATCAAACATTACGACTGATGAGTTGGGTAGCCCATAGTATAACGGTTGGTCAGACATTACGACTGATGTGTTGAACAGCCCATAGTATAGAGGTTTATCAGACATTACGACTGATGAGTTGGGTAGCCCATAGTATAGAGGTTGGTCAGACATTACAACTGATGAGTTGGGTAGCCCATAGTATAGAGGTTAATCGGACATTACAACTGATGTGTTGGGTAGCCCACAGTATAAAGGTTGGTCAGACATTACAACTGATGAGTTGGGTAGCCCATAGTATAGAGGTTAATCAGACATTACAACTGATGTGTTGGGTAGCCCACAGTATAAAGGTTGGTCAGACATTACGACTGATGAGTTGGGTAGCCCATAGTATAGAGGTTAATCAAACATTACGAGTGATGAGTTGGGTAGCCCTCAGTATAAAGGTTGGTCAGACATTACGACTGATGAGTTGGGTAGCCCATAGTATAGAGGTTTATCAGACATTACAACTGATGTGTTGGGTAGCCCACAGTATAAAGGTTGGTCAGACATTACGACTGATGAGTTGGGTAGCCCATAGTATAGAGGTTGGTCAGACATTACGACTGATGAGTTGGGTAGCCCATAGTATAGAGGTTAATCAGACATTACAACTGATGTGTTGGGTAGCCCACAGTATAAAGGTTGGTCAGACTTTACGACTGATGAGTTGGGTAGCCCATAGTATAGAGGTTTATCAGACATTACAACTGATGTGTTGGGTAGCCCATAGTATAGAGGTTAATCAGACATTACAACTGATGTGTTGGGTAGCCCACAGTATAAAGGTTGGTCAGACTTTACGACTGGTGAGTTGGGTAGCCCATAGTATAGAGGTTAATCAGACATTACGACTGATGAGTTGGGTAGCTCTCAGTATAAAGGTTGGTCAGACATTACGACTGATGAGTTGGGTAGCCCATAGTATAGAGGTTAATCAGACATTACAACTGATGTGTTGGGTAGCCCACAGTATAAAGGTTGGTCAGACTTTACGACTGATGAGTTGGGTAGCCCATAGTATAGAGGTTGGTCAGACATTACGACTGAGGAGTTGGGTAGCCCATAGTATAGAGGTTAATCAGACATTACAACTGATGTGTTGGGTAGCCCACAGTATAAAGGTTGGTCAGACTTTACGACTGGTGAGTTGGGTAGCCCATAGTATAGAGGTTAATCAGACATTACGACTGATGAGTTGGGTAGCTCTCAGTATAAAGGTTGGTCAGACATTACGACTGATGAGTTGGGTAGCCCATAGTATAGAGGTTTATCAGACATTACAACTGATGTGTTGGGTAGCCCACAGTATAAAGGTTGGTCAGACATTACGACTGATGAGTTGGGTAGCCCACAGTATAAAGGTTGGTCAGACATTACGACTGATGAGTTGGGTAGCCCTCAGTATAGAGGTTAATCAGACATTACAACTGATGAGTTGGGTAGCCCATAGTATAGAGGTAATCAGACATTACAACTGATGAGTTGGGTAGCCCACAGTATAGAGGTTTATCAGACATTACGACTGATGAGTTGGGTAGCCCACAGTATAGAGGTTTATCAGACATTACGACTGATGAGTTGGGTAGCCCATAGTATAGAGGTTAATCAGACATTACAACTGATGAGTTGGGTAGCCCACAGTATAGAGGTTTATCAGACATTACAACTGATGAGTTGGGTAGCCCAGAGTATAGAGGTTTATCAGACATTACAACTGATGAGTTGGGTAGCCAACAGTATAGAGGTTTATCAGACATTACAACTGATGAGTTGGGTAGCCCATAGTATAGAGGTTGGTCAGACATCACGACTGATGAGTTGGGTAGCCCATAGTATAGAGGTGTATCAGACATTACGACTGATGTGTTGGGTAGCCCACAGTATAGAGGTTTATCAGACATTACGACTGATGAGTTGGGTAGCCCATAGTATAGAGGTTTATCAGACATTACGACTGGTGAGTTGGGTAGCCCACAGTATAGAGGTTTATCAGACATTACGACTGATGAGTTGGGAAGCCGTCAGTATAGAGGTGTATCAGACATTACGACTGATGAGTTGGGTAGCCCACAGTATAGAGGTTTATCAGACATTACGACTGGTGAGTTGGGTAGCCCACAGTATAGAGGTTTATCAGACATTACAACTGATGAGTTGGGTAGCCCACAGTATAGATGTTAATCAGACATTACGAGTGGTGAGTTGGGTAGCCCATAGTATAGAGGTTTATCAGACATTACGACTGATGAGTAGGGTAGCCGTCAGTATAGAGGTTTATCAGACATTACGACTGATGAGTTGGGTAGCCCACAGTATAGAGGTTTATCAGACATTACGACTGGTGAGTTGCGTAGCCAACAGTATAGAGGTTTATCAGACATTACGACTGATGAGTTGGGTAGCCCATAGTATAGAGGTTAATCAGACATTACAACTGATGAGTTGGGTAGCCCATAGTATAGAGGTTTATCAGACATTACGACTGATGAGTTGGGTAGCCCACAGTATAGAGGTGTATCAGACATTACGACTGATGAGTTGGGTAGCCCATAGTATAGAGGTTTATCAGACATTACGACTGATGAGTTGGGTAGCCCATAGTATAGAGGTTAATCAGACATTACAACTGATGAGTTGGGTAGCCCTCAGTATAGAGGTTTATCAGACATTACGACTGATGAGTTGGGTAGCCCATAGTAAAGAGGTTTATCAGACATTACTACTGATGAGTTGGGTAGCCAACAGTATAAAGGTTAATCAGACATTACAACTGATGAGTTGGGTAGCCCACAGTATAGAGGTTTATCAGACATTACAACTGATGAGTTGGGTAGCCCATAGTATAGAGGTTTATCAGACATTACAACTGATGAGTTGGGTAGCCCACAGTATAGAGGTTTATCAGACATTACAACTGATGAGTTGGGTAGCCCATAGTATAGAGGTTGGTCAGACATTACGACTGATGAGTTGGGTAGCCCATAGTATAGAGGTGTATCAGACATTACGACTGATGTGTTGGGTAGCCCACAGTATAGAGGTTTATCAAACATTACGACTGATGAGTTGGGTAGCCCATAGTATAGAGGTTTATCAGACATTACGACTGGTGAGTTGGGTAGCCCACAGTATAGAGGTTTATCAGACATTACTACTGATGAGTTGGGAAGCCGTCAGTATAGAGGTGTATCAGACATTACGACTGATGAGTTGGGTAGCCCACAGTATAGAGGTTTATCAGACATTACGACTGGTGAGTTGGGTAGCCCACAGTAAAGAGGTTTATCAGACATTACAACTGATGAGTTGGGTAGCCCACAGTATAGATGTTAATCAGACATTACGAGTGGTGAGTTGGGTAGCCCATAGTATAGAGGTTTATCAGACATTACGACTGATGAGTAGGGTAGCCGTCAGTATAGAGGTTTATCAGACATTACGACTGATGAGTTGGGTAGCCCACAGTATAGAGGTTTATCAGACATTACGACTGGTGAGTTGCGTAGCCAACAGTATAGAGGTTTATCAGACATTACGACTGATGAGTTGGGTAGCCCATAGTATAGAGGTTAATCAGACATTACAACTGATGAGTTGGGTAGCCCATAGTATAGAGGTTTATCAGACATTTCGACTGATGAGTTGGGTAGCCCACAGTATAGAGGTCTATCAGACATTACGACTGATGAGTTGGGTAGCCCATAGTATAGAGGTTTATCAGACATTACGACTGATGAGTTGGGTAGCCCATAGTATAGAGGTTAATCAGACATTACAACTGATGAGTTGGGTAGCCCTCAGTATAGAGGTTTATCAGACATTACGACTGATGAGTTGGGTAGCCCATAGTAAAGAGGTTTATCAGACATTACGACTGATGAGTTGGGTAGCCAACAGTATAAAGGTTGGTCAGACATCACGACTGATGTGTTGGGTAGCCGTCAGTATAGAGATTTATCAGACATTACGACTGATGAGTTGGGTAGCCCTCAGTATAGAGGTTAATCAGACATTACAACTGATGAGTTGGGTAGCCCATAGTATAGAGGTTAATCAGACATTACAACTGATGAGTTGGGTAGCCCACAGTATAGAGGTTTATCAGACATTACAACTGATGAGTTGGGTAGCCCATAGTATAGAGGTTAATCAGACATTACAACTGATGAGTTGGGTAGCCCATAGTTTAGAGGTTTATCAAACATTACAACTGATGAGTTGGGTAGCCAACAGTATAGAGGTTAATCAGACATTACAACTGATGAGTTGGGTAGCCCAGAGTATAGAGGTTTATCAGACATTACAACTGATGAGTTGGGTAGCCCATAGTATAGAGGTTTATCAGACATTACAACTGATGAGTTGGGTAGCCCATAGTATAGAGGTTTATCAGACATTACAACTGATGAGTTGGGTAGCCCATAGTATAGAGGTGTATCACACATTACGACTGATGAGTTGGGTAGCCCACAGTATAGAGGTTAATCAGACATTACAACTGATGAGTTGGGTAGCCCATAGTACAGAGGTGTATCACACATTACGACTGATGAGTTGGGTAGCCCACAGTATAGAGGTTAATCAGACATTACAACTGATGAGTTGGGTAGCCCTAAGTATAGAGGTGTATCACACATTACGACTGATGAGTTGGGTAGCCCATAGTATAGATGTTTATCAGACATTACAACTGATGAGTTGGGTAGCCCACAGTATAGAGGTTAATCAGACATTACCACTGATGAGTTGTGTATCCCATAGTATAGAGGTTAATCAGACATTACAACTGATGAGTTGGGTAGCCCATAGTATAGAGGTTTATCAGACATTACGACTGATGAGTTTGGTAGCCCATAGTATAGAGGTTAATCAGACATTACGACTGATAAGTTGGGTAGCCCATATTATAGAGGTTTATCAGACATTACGACTGATGAGTTGGGTAACCCAAAGTATAGAGGTTAATCAGACATACAACTGATGAGTTGGGTAGCCCATAGTATAGAGGTGTATCACACATTACGACTGATGAGTTGGGTAGCCCATAGTATAGAGGTTTATCAGACATTACAACTGATGAGTTGGGTAGCCCTCAGTATAGAGGTTTGTCAGACATTACGACTGATGAGTTGGGTAGCCCTCAGTATAGAGGTTTATCAGACATTACGACTGATGAGTTGGGTAGCCCATAGTATAGAGGTTTATCAGACATTACGACTGATGAGTTGGGTAGCCCATTGTATAGAGGTTTATCAGACATTACGACTGATGTGTTGGGTAGCCCATAGTATAGATGTTAATCAGACATTATAACTGATGTGTTGAGTAGCCCATAGTATAGAGGTTGGTCAGACATTACAACTGTTGTGTTGGGTAGCCCATAGTATAGAGGTTGGTCAGACATTACGACTGATGAGTTGGGTAGCCCATAGTATAGAGGTTGGTCAGACATTACGACTGATGTGTTGGGTAGCCCATAGTATAGAGGTTTATCAGACATTACGACTGATGGGTTGGGTAGCCCTCAGTATAGAGGTTTATCAGACATTACGACTGATGAGTTGGGTAGCCCATAGTGTAGAGGTTAATCAGACATTACAACTGATGAGTTGGGTAGCCCATAGTATAGAGGTTTATCAGACATTACGACTGATGGGTTGGGTAGCCCTCAGTATAGAGGTTTATCAGACATTACGACTGATGAGTTGGGTAGCCCATAGTATAGAGGTTAATCAGACATTACAACTGATGTGTTGGGTAGCCCACAGTATAAAGGTTGGTCAGACTTTACGACTGGTGAGTTGGGTAGCCCATAGTATAGAGGTTAATCAGACATTACGACTGATGAGTTGGGTAGCTCTCAGTATAAAGGTTGGTCAGACATTACGACTGATGAGTTGGGTAGCCCATAGTATAGAGGTTTATCAGACATTACAACTGATGTGTTGGGTAGCCCACAGTATAAAGGTTGGTCAGACATTACGACTGATGAGTTGGGTAGCCCACAGTATAAAGGTTGGTCAGACATTACGACTGATGAGTTGGGTAGCCCTCAGTATAGAGGTTAATCAGACATTACAACTGATGAGTTAGGTAGCCCATAGTATAGAGGTAATCAGACATTACAACTGATGAGTTGGGTAGCCCTCAGTATAGAGGTTTATCAGACATTACGACTGATGAGTTGGGTAGCCCACAGTATAGAGGTTTATCAGACATTACGACTGATGAGTTGGGTAGCCCATAGTATAGAGGTTAATCAGACATTACAACTGATGAGTTGGGTAGCCCACAGTATAGAGGTTTATCAGACATTACAACTGATGAGTTGGGTAGCCCACAGTATAGAGGTTTATCAGACATTACAACTGATGAGTTGGGTAGCCAACAGTATAGAGGTTTATCAGACATTACAACTGATGAGTTGGGTAGCCCATAGTATAGAGGTTGGTCAGACATCACGACTGATGAGTTGGGTAGCCCATAGTATAGAGGTGTATCAGACATTACGACTGATGTGTTGGGTAGCCCACAGTATAGAGGTTTATCAGACATTACGACTGATGAGTTGGGTAGCCCATAGTATAGAGGTTTATCAGACATTACGACTGGTGAGTTGGGTAGCCCACAGTATAGAGGTTTATCAGACATTACGACTGATGAGTTGGGAAGCCGTCAGTATAGAGGTGTATCAGACATTACGACTGATGAGTTGGGTAGCCCACAGTATAGAGGTTTATCAGACATTACGACTGGTGAGTTGGGTAGCCCACAGTATAGAGGTTTATCAGACATTACAACTGATGAGTTGGGTAGCCCACAGTATAGATGTTAATCAGACATTACGAGTGGTGAGTTGGGTAGCCCATAGTATAGAGGTTTATCAGACATTACGACTGATGAGTAGGGTAGCCGTCAGTATAGAGGTTTATCAGACATTACGACTGATGAGTTGGGTAGCCCACAGTATAGAGGTTTATCAGACATTACGACTGGTGAGTTGCGTAGCCAACAGTATAGAGGTTTATCAGACATTACGACTGATGAGTTGGGTAGCCCACAGTATAGAGGTGTATCAGACATTACGACTGATGAGTTGGGTAGCCCATAGTATAGAGGTTTATCAGACATTACGACTGATGAATTGGGTAGCCCATAGTATAGAGGTTAATCAGACATTACAACTGATGAGTTGGGTAGCCCTCAGTATAGAGGTTTATCAGACATTACGACTGATGAGTTGGGTAGCCCATAGTAAAGAGGTTTATCAGACATTACTACTGATGAGTTGGGTAGCCAACAGTATAAAGGTTAATCAGACATTACAACTGATGAGTTGGGTAGCCCACAGTATAGAGGTTTATCAGACATTACAACTGATGAGTTGGGTAGCCCATAGTATAGAGGTTTATCAGACATTACAACTGATGAGTTGGGTAGCCCACAGTATAGAGGTTTATCAGACATTACAACTGATGAGTTGGGTAGCCCATAGTATAGAGGTTGGTCAGACATCACGACTGATGAGTTGGGTAGCCCATAGTATAGAGGTGTATCAGACATTACGACTGATGTGTTGGGTAGCCCACAGTATAGAGGTTTATCAAACATTACGACTGATGAGTTGGGTAGCCCATAGTATAACGGTTGGTCAGACATTACGACTGATGTGTTGAACAGCCCATAGTATAGAGGTTTATCAGACATTACGACTGATGAGTTGGGTAGCCCATAGTATAGAGGTTGGTCAGACATTACAACTGATGAGTTGGGTAGCCCATAGTATAGAGGTTAATCGGACATTACAACTGATGTGTTGGGTAGCCCACAGTATAAAGGTTGGTCAGACATTACAACTGATGAGTTGGGTAGCCCATAGTATAGAGGTTAATCAGACATTACAACTGATGTGTTGGGTAGCCCACAGTATAAAGGTTGGTCAGACATTACGACTGATGAGTTGGGTAGCCCATAGTATAGAGGTTAATCAAACATTACGAGTGATGAGTTGGGTAGCCCTCAGTATAAAGGTTGGTCAGACATTACGACTGATGAGTTGGGTAGCCCATAGTATAGAGGTTTATCAGACATTACAACTGATGTGTTGGGTAGCCCACAGTATAAAGGTTGGTCAGACATTACGACTGATGAGTTGGGTAGCCCATAGTATAGAGGTTGGTCAGACATTACGACTGATGAGTTGGGTAGCCCATAGTATAGAGGTTAATCAGACATTACAACTGATGTGTTGGGTAGCCCACAGTATAAAGGTTGGTCAGACTTTACGACTGATGAGTTGGGTAGCCCATAGTATAGAGGTTTATCAGACATTACAACTGATGTGTTGGGTAGCCCATAGTATAGAGGTTAATCAGACATTACAACTGATGTGTTGGGTAGCCCACAGTATAAAGGTTGGTCAGACTTTACGACTGGTGAGTTGGGTAGCCCATAGTATAGAGGTTAATCAGACATTACGACTGATGAGTTGGGTAGCTCTCAGTATAAAGGTTGGTCAGACATTACGACTGATGAGTTGGGTAGCCCATAGTATAGAGGTTAATCAGACATTACAACTGATGTGTTGGGTAGCCCACAGTATAAAGGTTGGTCAGACTTTACGACTGATGAGTTGGGTAGCCCATAGTATAGAGGTTGGTCAGACATTACGACTGATGAGTTGGGTAGCCCATAGTATAGAGGTTAATCAGACATTACAACTGATGTGTTGGGTAGCCCACAGTATAAAGGTTGGTCAGACTTTACGACTGGTGAGTTGGGTAGCCCATAGTATAGAGGTTAATCAGACATTACGACTGATGAGTTGGGTAGCTCTCAGTATAAAGGTTGGTCAGACATTACGACTGATGAGTTGGGTAGCCCATAGTATAGAGGTTTATCAGACATTACAACTGATGTGTTGGGTAGCCCACAGTATAAAGGTTGGTCAGACATTACGACTGATGAGTTGGGTAGCCCACAGTATAAAGGTTGGTCAGACATTACGACTGATGAGTTGGGTAGCCCTCAGTATAGAGGTTAATCAGACATTACAACTGATGAGTTGGGTAGCCCATAGTATAGAGGTAATCAGACATTACAACTGATGAGTTGGGTAGCCCACAGTATAGAGGTTTATCAGACATTACGACTGATGAGTTGGGTAGCCCACAGTATAGAGGTTTATCAGACATTACGACTGATGAGTTGGGTAGCCCATAGTATAGAGGTTAATCAGACATTACAACTGATGAGTTGGGTAGCCCACAGTATAGAGGTTTATCAGACATTACAACTGATGAGTTGGGTAGCCAACAGTATAGAGGTTTATCAGACATTACAAATGATGAGTTGGGTAGCCCATAGTATAGAGGTTGGTCAGACATCACGACTGATGAGTTGGGTAGCCCATAGTATAGAGGTGTATCAGACATTACGACTGATGTGTTGGGTAGCCCATAGTATAGAGGTTTATCAGTCATTACGACTGGTGAGTTGGGTAGCCCACAGTATAGAGGTTTATCAGACATTACGACTGATGAGTTGGGAAGCCGTCAGTATAGAGGTGTATCAGACATTACGACTGATGAGTTGGGTAGCCCACAGTATAGAGGTTTATCAGACATTACGACTGGTGAGTTGGGTAGCCCACAGTATAGAGGTTTATCAGACATTACAACTGATGAGTTGGGTAGCCCACAGTATAGATGTTAATCAGACATTACGAGTGGTGAGTTGGGTAGCCCATAGTATAGAGGTTTATCAGACATTACGACTAATGAGTAGGGTAGCCGTCAGTATAGAGGTTTATCAGACATTACGACTGATGAGTTGGGTAGCCCATAGTATAGAGGTTTATCAGACATTACGACTGGTGAGTTGGGTAGCCAACAGTATAGAGGTTTATCAGACATTACTACTGATGAGTTGGGAAGCCGTCAGTATAGAGGTGTATCAGACATTACGACTGATGAGTTGGGTAGCCCACAGTATAGAGGTTTATCAGACATTACGACTGGTGAGTTGGGTAGCCCACAGTATAGAGGTTTATCAGACATTACAACTGATGAGTTGGGTAGCCCACAGTATAGATGTTAATCAGACATTACGAGTGGTGAGTTGGGTAGCCCATAGTATAGAGGTTTATCAGACATTACGACTGATGAGTAGGGTAGCCGTCAGTATAGAGGTTTATCAGACATTACGACTGATGAGTTGGGTAGCCCACAGTATAGAGGTTTATCAGACATTACGACTGGTGAGTTGCGTAGCCAACAGTATAGAGGTTTATCAGACATTACGACTGATGAGTTGGGTAGCCCATAGTATAGAGGTTAATCAGACATTACAACTGATGAGTTGGGTAGCCCATAGTATAGAGGTTTATCAGACATTTCGACTGATGAGTTGGGTAGCCCACAGTATAGAGGTGTATCAGACATTACGACTGATGAGTTGGGTAGCCCATAGTATAGAGGTTTATCAGACATTACGACTGATGAGTTGGGTAGCCCATAGTATAGAGGTTAATCAGACATTACAACTGATGAGTTGGGTAGCCCTCAGTATAGAGGTTTATCAGACATTACGACTGATGAGTTGGGTAGCCCATAGTAAAGAGGTTTATCAGACATTACGACTGATGAGTTGGGTAGCCAACAGTATAAAGTTTGGTCAGACATCACGACTGATGTGTTGGGTAGCCGTCAGTATAGAGATTTATCAGACATTACGACTGATGAGTTGGGTAGCCCTCAGTATAGAGGTTAATCAGACATTACAACTGATGAGTTGGGTAGCCCATAGTATAGAGGTTAATCAGACATTACAACTGATGAGTTGGGTAGCCCACAGTATAGAGGTTTATCAGACATTACAACTGATGAGTTGGGTAGCCCATAGTATAGAGGTTAATCAGACATTACAACTGATGAGTTGGGTAGCCCATAGTTTCGAGGTTTATCAAACATTACAACTGATGAGTTGGGTAGCCAATAGTATAGAGGTTAATCAGACATTACAACTGATGAGTTGGGTAGCCCAGAGTATAGAGGTTTATCAGACATTACAACTGATGAGTTGGGTAGCCCATAGTATAGAGGTTTATCAGACATTACAACTGATGAGTTGGGTAGCCCATAGTATAGAGGTTTAGCAGACATTACAACTGATGAGTTGGGTAGCCCATAGTATAGAGGTGTATCACACATTACGACTGATGATTTGGGTAGCCCACAGTATAGAGGTTAATCAGACATTACAACTGATGAGTTGGGTAGCCTATAGTACAGAGGTGTATCACACATTACGACTGATGAGTTGGGTAGCCCACAGTATAGAGGTTAATCAGACATTACAACTGATGAGTTGGGTAGCCCTAAGTATAGAGGTGTATCACACATTACGACTGATGAGTTGGGTAGCCCATAGTATAGATGTTTATCAGACATTACAACTGATGAGTTGGGTAGCCCACAGTATAGAGGTTAATCAGACATTACCACTGATGAGTTGTGTATCCCATAGTATAGAGGTTAATCAGACATTACAACTGATGAGTTGGGTAGCCCATAGTATAGAGGTTTATCAGACATTACGACTGATGAGTTGGGTAGCCCATAGTATAGAGGTTAATCAGACATTACGACTGATAAGTTGGGTAGCCCATATTATAGAGGTTTATCAGACATTACGACTGATGAGTTGGGTAACCCAAAGTATAGAGGTTAATCAGACATTACAACTGATGAGTTGTGTAGCCCATAGTATAGAGGTGTATCACACATTACGACTGATGAGTTGGGTAGCCCATAGTATAGAGGTTTATCAGACATTACAACTGATGAGTTGGGTAGCCCTCAGTATAGAGGTTGGTCAGACATTACGACTGATGAGTTGGGTAGCCCTCAGTATAGAGGTTTATCAGACATTACGACTGATGTGTTGGGTAGCCCATAGTATAGATGTTTATCAGACATTACGACTGATGAGTTGGGTAGCCCACAGTATAGAGGTTAATCAGACATACAACTGATGAGTTGGGTAGCCCATAGTATAGAGGTGTATCACACATTACGACTGATGAGTTGGGTAGCCCATAGTATAGAGGTTTATCAGACATTACAACTGATGAGTTGGGTAGCCCTCAGTATAGAGGTTTGTCAGACATTACGACTGATGAGTTGGGTAGCCCTCAGTATAGAGGTTTATCAGACATTACGACTGATGAGTTGGGTAGCCCATAGTATAGAGGTTTATCAGACATTACGACTGATGAGTTGGGTAGCCCATTGTATAGAGGTTTATCAGACATTACGACTGATGTGTTGGGTAGCCCATAGTATAGATGTTAATCAGACATTATAACTGATGTGTTGAGTAGCCCATAGTATAGAGGTTGGTCAGACATTACAACTGTTGTGTTGGGTAGCCCATAGTATAGAGGTTGGTCAGACATTACGACTGATGAGTTGGGTAGCCCATAGTATAGAGGTTGGTCAGACATTACGACTGATGTGTTGGGTAGCCCATAGTATAGAGGTTTATCAGACATTACGACTGACGGGTTGGGTAGCCCTCAGTATAGAGGTTTATCAGACATTACGACTGATGAGTTGGGTAGCCCATAGTATAGAGGTTAATCAGACATTACAACTGATGAGTTGGGTAGCCCATAGTATAGAGGTTTATCAGACATTACGACTGATGGGTTGGGTAGCCCTCAGTATAGAGGTTTATCAGACATTACGACTGATGAGTTGGGTAACCCATAGTATAGAGGTTAATCAGACATTACAACTGATGAGTTGGGTAGCCCATAGTATAGAGGTTTATCAGACATTACGACTGATGAGTTGGGTAGCCCACAGTATAGAGGTGTATCAGACATTACGACTGATGAGTTGGGTAGCCCATAGTATAGAGGTTTATCAGACATTACGACTGATGAGTTGGGTAGCCCACAGTATAGAGGTTTATCAGACATTACGACTGGTGAGTTGGGTAGCCCA
Organism: Serripes groenlandicus; assembly: GCA_031761405.1. Classification (NCBI taxonomy): domain Eukaryota; kingdom Metazoa; phylum Mollusca; class Bivalvia; order Cardiida; family Cardiidae; genus Serripes; species Serripes groenlandicus. Next base: position 59,801,175 of record JASEVX010000011.1, on the reverse strand, counting down.
CAGTATAGAGGTTTATCAGACATTACAACTGATGAGTTGGGTAGCCCACAGTATAGATGTTAATCAGACATTACGAGTGGTGAGTTGGGTAGCCCATAGTATAGAGGTTTATCAGACATTACGACTAATGAGTAGGGTAGCCGTCAGTATAGAGGTTTATCAGACATTACGACTGATGAGTTGGGTAGCCCATAGTATAGAGGTTTATCAGACATTACGACTGGTGAGTTGGGTAGCCCACAGTATAGAGGTTTATCAGACATTACTACTGATGAGTTGGGAAGCCGTCAGTATAGAGGTGTATCAGACATTACGACTGATGAGTTGGGTAGCCCACAGTATAGAGGTTTATCAGACATTACGACTGGTGAGTTGGGTAGCCCACAGTATAGAGGTTTATCAGACATTACAACTGATGAGTTGGGTAGCCCACAGTATAGATGTTAATCAGACATTACGAGTGGTGAGTTGGGTAGCCCATAGTATAGAGGTTTATCAGACATTACGACTGATGAGTAGGGTAGCCGTCAGTATAGAGGTTTATCAGACATTACGACTGATGAGTTGGGTAGCCCACAGTATAGAGGTTTATCAGACATTACGACTGGTGAGTTGCGTAGCCAACAGTATAGAGGTTTATCAGACATTACGACTGATGAGTTGGGTAGCCCATAGTATAGAGGTTAATCAGACATTACAACTGATGAGTTGGGTAGCCCATAGTATAGAGGTTTATCAGACATTTCGACTGATGAGTTGGGTAGCCCACAGTATAGAGGTGTATCAGACATTACGACTGATGAGTTGGGTAGCCCATAGTATAGAGGTTTATCAGACATTACGACTGATGAGTTGGGTAGCCCATAGTATAGAGGTTAATCAGACATTACAACTGATGAGTTGGGTAGCCCTCAGTATAGAGGTTTATCAGACATTACGACTGATGAGTTGGGTAGCCCATAGTAAAGAGGTTTATCAGACATTACGACTGATGAGTTGGGTAGCCAACAGTATAAAGGTTGGTCAGACATCACGACTGATGTGTTGGGTAGCCGTCAGTATAGAGATTTATCAGACATTACGACTGATGAGTTGGGTAGCCCTCAGTATAGAGGTTAATCAGACATTACAACTGATGAGTTGGGTAGCCCATAGTATAGAGGTTAATCAGACATTACAACTGATGAGTTGGGTAGCCCACAGTATAGAGGTTTATCAGACATTACAACTGATGAGTTGGGTAGCCCATAGTATAGAGGTTAATCAGACATTACAACTGATGAGTTGGGTAGCCCATAGTTTAGAGGTTTATCAAACATTACAACTGATGAGTTGGGTAGCCAACAGTATAGAGGTTAATCAGACATTACAACTGATGAGTTGGGTAGCCCAGAGTATAGAGGTTTATCAGACATTACAACTGATGAGTTGGGTAGCCCATAGTATAGAGGTTTATCAGACATTACAACTGATGAGTTGGGTAGCCCATAGTATAGAGGTTTAGCAGACATTACAACTGATGAGTTGGGTAGCCCATAGTATAGAGGTGTATCACACATTACGACTGATGAGTTGGGTAGCCCACAGTATAGAGGTTAATCAGACATTACAACTGATGAGTTGGGTAGCCCATAGTACAGAGGTGTATCACACATTACGACTGATGAGTTGTGTAGCCCACAGTATAGAGGTTAATCAGACATTACAACTGATGAGTTGGGTAGCCCTAAGTATAGAGGTGTATCACACATTACGACTGATGAGTTGGGTAGCCCATAGTATAGATGTTTATCAGACATTACAACTGATGAGTTGGGTAGCCCACAGTATAGAGGTTAATCAGACATTACCACTGATGAGTTGTGTATCCCATAGTATAGAGGTTAATCAGACATTACAACTGATGAGTTGGGTAGCCCATAGTATAGAGGTTTATCAGACATTACGACTGATGAGTTGGGTAGCCCATAGTATAGAGGTTAATCAGACATTACGACTGATAAGTTGGGTAGCCCATATTATAGAGGTTTATCAGACATTACGACTGATGAGTTGGGTAACCCAAAGTATAGAGGTTAATCAGACATTACAACTGATGAGTTGGGTAGCCCATAGTATAGAGGTGTATCACACATTACGACTGATGAGTTGGGTAGCCCATAGTATAGAGGTTTATCAGACATTACAACTGATGCGTTGGGTAGCCCTCAGTATAGAGGTTGGTCAGACATTACGACTGATGAGTTGGGTAGCCCTCAGTATAGAGGTTTATCAGACATTACGACTGATGTGTTGGGTAGCCCATAGTATAGATGTTTATCAGACATTACGACTGATGAGTTGGGTAGCCCTCAGTATAGAGGTTTATCAGACATTACGACTGATGAGTTGGGTAGCCCATAGTATAGAGGTTTATCAGACATTACGACTGATGAGTTGGGTAGCCCATTGTATAGAGGTTTATCAGACATTACGACTGATGTGTTGGGTAGCCCATAGTATAGATGTTAATCAGACATTATAACTGATGTGTTGAGTAGCCCATAGTATAGAGGTTGGTCAGACATTACAACTGTTGTGTTGGGTAGCCCATAGTATAGAGGTTGGTCAGACATTACGACTGATGAGTTGGGTAGCCCATAGTATAGAGGTTGGTCAGACATTACGACTGATGTGTTGGGTAGCCCATAGTATAGAGGTTTCTCAGACATTACGACTGACGGGTTGGGTAGCCCTCAGTATAGAGGTTTATCAGACATTACGACTGATGAGTTGGGTAGCCCATAGTATAGAGGTTAATCAGACATTACAACTGATGAGTTGGGTAGCCCATAGTATAGAGGTTTATCAGACATTACGACTGATGGGTTGGGTAGCCCTCAGTATAGAGGTTTATCAGACATTACGACTGATGAGTTGGGTAACCCATAGTATAGAGGTTAATCAGACATTACAACTGATGAGTTGGGTAGCCCATAGTATAGAGGTTTATCAGACATTACGACTGATGAGTTGGGTAGCCCACAGTATAGAGGTGTATCAGACATTACGACTGATGAGTTGGGTAGCCCATAGTATAGAGGTTTATCAGACATTACGACTGATGAGTTGGGTAGCCCTCAGTATAGAGGTTAATCAGACATTACAACTGATGAGTTGGGTAGCCCTCAGTATAGAGGTTTATCAGACATTACGACTGATGAGTTGGGTAGCCCATAGTATAGAGGTTTATCAGACATTACGAATGATGAGTTGGATAGCCCATAGTATAGAGGTTTATCAGACATTACGACTGATGTGTTGGGTAGCCCATAGTATAGAGGTTAATCAGACATTATAACTGATGTGTTGGGTAGCCCATAGTATAGAGGTTGGTCAGACATTACGACTGTTGTGTTGGGTATCACATAGTATAGAGGTTGGTCAGACATTACGACTGATGAGTTGGGTAGCCCATAGTATAGAGGTTTATCAGACATTACAACTTATGACTTGGGTAGCCCTCAGTATAGAGGTTGGTCAGACATTACGACTGATGAGTTGGGTAGCCCTCAGTATAGAGGTTTATCAGACATTACGACTGATGAGTTGGGTAGCCCATAGTATAGAGGTTTATCAGACATTACGACTGATGTGTTGGGTAGCCCATAGTATAGAGGTTAATCAGACATTATAACTGATGTGTTGGGTAGCCCATAGTATAGAGGTTGGTCAGACATTACAACTGTTGTGTTGGGTAGCCCATAGTATAGAGGTTGGTCAGACATTACGACTGATGAGTTGGGTAGCCCATAGTATAGAGGTTGGTCAGACATTACGACTGATGTGTTGGGTAGCCCATAGTATAGAGGTTTATCAGACATTACGACTGATGGGTTGGGTAGCCCTCAGTATAGAGTTATCAGACATTACGACTGATGAGTTGGGTAGCCCATAGTATAGAGGTTAATCAGACATTACAACTGATGAGTTGGGTAGCCCATAGTATAGAGGTTTATCAGACATTACGACTGATGAGTTGGGTAACCCATAGTATAGAGGTTTATCAGACATTACGACTGATGAGTTGGGTAGCCCTCAGTACAGAGGTTAATCAGACATTACGACTGATGAGTTGGGTAGCCCTCAGTATAGAGGTTAATCAGACATTACAACTGATGAGTTGGGTAGCCCTCAGTATAGAGGTTTAACAGACATTACGACTGATGAGTTGGGTAGCCCATAGTATAGAGGTTTATCAGACATTACGACTGATGAGTTGGATAGCCCATAGTATAGAGGTTTATCAGACATTACGACTGATGTGTTGGGTAGCCCATAGTATAAAGGTTAATCAGACATTATAACTGATGTGTTGGGTAGCCCATAGTATAGAGGTTGGTCAGACATTACGACTGTTGTGTTGGGTAGCCCATAGTATAGAGGTTGGTCAGACATTACGACTGATGAGTTGGGTAGCCCATAGTATAGAGGTTGGTCAGACATTACGACTGATGTGTTGGGTAGCCCATAGTATAGAGGTTTATCAGACATTACGACTGATGGGTTGGGTAGCCCTCAGTATAGAGGTTTATCAGACATTACGACTGATGAGTTGGGTAGCCCATAGTATAGAGGTTAATCAGACATTACAACTGATGAGTTGGGTAGCCCATGGTATAGAGGTTTATCAGACATTACGACTGATGAGTTGGGTAGCCCACAGTATAGAGGTGTATCAGACATTACGACTGATGAGTTGGGTAGCCCATAGTATAGAGGTTTATCAGACATTACGACTGATGAGTTGGGTAGCCCTCAGTATAGAGGTTAATCAGACATTACAACTGATGAGTTGGGTAGCCCTCAGTATAGAGGTTTATCAGACATTACGACTGATGTGTTGGGTAGCCCATAGTATAGAGGTTTATCAGACATTACGACTGATGAGTTGGATAGCCCATAGTATAGAGGTATATCAGACATTACGACTGATGTGTTGGGTAGCCCATAGTATAGAGGTTAATCAGACATTATAACTGATGTGTTGGGTAGCCCATAGTATAGAGGTTGGTCAGACATTACGACTGTTGTGTTGGGTAGCCCATAGTATAGAGGTTGGTCAGACATTACGACTGATGAGTTGGGTAGCCCATAGTATAGAGGTTGGTCAGACATTACGACTGATGTGTTGGGTAGTCCATAGTATAGAGGTTTATCAGACATTACGACTGATGGGTTGGGTAGCCCTCAGTATAGAGGTTTATCAGACATTACGACTGATGAGTTGGGTAGCCCATAGTATAGAGGTTAATCAGACATTACAACTGATGAGTTGGCTAGCCCATAGTATAGAGGTTTATCAGACATTACGACTGATGATTTGGGTAGCCCACAGTATAGAGGTGTATCAGACATTACGACTGATGAGTTGGGTAGCCCACAGTATAGAGGTTAATCAGACATTACGACTGATGAGTTGGGTAGCCCATAGTATAGAGGTTAATCATACATTACAACTGATGAGTTGGGTAGCCCATAGTATAGAGGTTTATCAGACATTACGACTGATGAGTTGGGTAGCCCATAGTATAGAGGTTTATCAGACATTACGACTGATGAGTTGGGTAGCCCATAGTATAGAGGTTTATCAGACATTACGACTGATGAGTTGGGTAGCCCATATTATAGAGGTTTATCAGACATTACGACTGATGAGTTGGGTAGCCCAAAGTATAGAGGTTAATCAGACATTACAACTGATGAGTTGGGTAGCCCTCAGTATAGAGGTTTATTAGGCATTACGACTGATGAGTTGGGTAGCCCATAGTATAGAGGTTTATCAGACATTACGACTGATGAGTTGGGTAGCCCATAGTATAGAGGTTTATCAGACATTACGACTGATGTGTTGGGTTGCCCATAGTATAGAGGTTAATCAGACATTACAACTGATGTGTTTGTGTTGGGTAGCCCATAGTATAGAGGTTGGTCAGACATTACGACTGATGTGTTGGGTAGCCAATAGTATAGAGGTTGGTCAGACATTACGACTGATGAGTTGGGTAGCCCATAGTATAGAGGTTGGTCAGACATTACGACTGATGTGTTGGGTAGCCCATAGTATAGAGGTTTATCAGACATTACGACTGATGGGTTGGGTAGCCCTCAGTATAGAGGTTTATCAGACATTACGACTGATGAGTTGGGTAGCCCATAGTATAGAGGTTAATCAGACATTACAACTGATGAGTTTGGTAGCCCACATAAGAGGTTTATCAGACATTACAACTGATGAGTTGGGTAGCCCACAGTATAGAGGTTAATCAGACATTACAACTCATGAGTTGGGTAGCCCATAGTGTAGAGGATTATCAGACATTACAACTGATGAGTTGGGTAGCCCACAGTATAGATGTTAATCAGATATTACAACTGATGTGTTGGGTAGCCCAAAGTATAAAGGTTGGTCAGACATTACGACTGATGTGTTGGGTAGCCCATAGTATAGAGGTTAATCAGACATTACAACTGATGAGTTGGGTAGCCCACAGTATAGAGGTTAATCAGACATTACAACTGATGAGTTGGGTAGCCCAAAGTATAAAGGTTGGTCAGACATTACGACTGATGAGTTGGGTAGCCCATAGTATAGAGGTTTACCAGACATTACGACTGATGAGTTGGGTAGCCCACAGTATAGAGGTTTATCAGACATTACAACTGATGAGTTGGGTAGCCCATAGTATAGAGGTTTATCAGACATTACGACTGATGTGTTGCGTAGCCCATAGTATAGAGGTTAATCAGACATTATAACTGATGTGTTGGGTAGCCCATAGTATAGAGGTTGGTCAGACATTACAACTGTTGTGTTGGGTAGCCCATAGTATAGAGGTTGGTCAGACATTACGACTGATGAGTTGGGTAGCCCATAGTATAGAGGTTGGTCAGACATTACGACTGATGTGTTGGGTAGCCCATAGTATAGAGGTTTATCAGACATTACGACTGATGGGTTGGGTAGCCCTCAGTATAGAGTTATCAGACATTACGACTGATGAGTTGGGTAGCCCATAGTATAGAGGTTAATCAGACATTACAACTGATGAGTTGGGTAGCCCATAGTATAGAGGTTTATCAGACATTACGACTGATGAGTTGGGTAGCCCATAGTATAGAGGTTTATCAGACATTACGACTGATGAGTTGGGTAGCCCTCAGTACAGAGGTTAATCAGACATTACGACTGATGAGTTGGGTAGCCCTCAGTATAGAGGTTAATCAGACATTACAACTGATGAGTTGGGTAGCCCTCAGTATAGAGGTTTATCAGACATTACGACTGATGAGTTGGGTAGCCCATAGTATAGAGGTTTATCAGACATTACGACTGATGAGTTGGATAGCCCATAGTATAGAGGTTTATCAGACATTACGACTGATGTGTTGGGTAGCCCATAGTATAAAGGTTAATCAGACATTATAACTGATGTGTTGGGTAGCCCATAGTATAGAAGTTGGTCAGACATTACGACTGTTGTGTTGGGTAGCCCATAGTATAGAGGTTGGTCAGACATTACGACTGATGAGTTGGGTAGCCCATAGTATAGAGGTTGGTCAGACATTACGACTGATGTGTTGGGTAGCCCATAGTATAGAGGTTTATCAGACATTACGACTGATGGGTTGGGTAGCCCTCAGTATAGAGGTTTATCAGACATTACGACTGATGAGTTGGGTAGCCCATAGTATAGAGGTTAATCAGACATTACAACTGATGAGTTGGGTAGCCCATAGTATAGAGGTTTATCAGACATTACGACTGATGAGTTGGGTAGCCCACAGTATAGAGGTGTATCAGACATTACGACTGATGAGTTGGGTAGCCCATAGTATAGAGGTTTATCAGACATTACGACTGATGAGTTGGGTAGCCCTCAGTATAGAGATTAATCAGACATTACAACTGATGAGTTGGGTAGCCCTCAGTATAGAGGTTTATCAGACATTACGACTGATGAGTTGGGTAGCCCATAGTATAGAGGTTTATCAGACATTACGACTGATGAGTTGGATAGCCCATAGTATAGAGGTATATCAGACATTACGACTGATGTGTTGGGTAGCCCATAGTATAGAGGTTAATCAGACATTATAACTGATGTGTTGGGTAGCCCATAGTATAGAGGTTGGTCAGACATTACGACTGTTGTGTTGGGTAGCCCATAGTATAGAGGTTGGTCAGACATTACGACTGATGAGTTGGGTAGCCCATAGTATAGAGGTTGGTCAGACATTACGACTGATGTGTTGGGTAGCCCATAGTATAGAGGTTTATCAGACATTACGACTGATGGGTTGGGTAGCCCTCAGTATAGAGGTTTATCAGACATTACGACTGATGAGTTGGGTAGCCCATAGTATAGAGGTTAATCAGACATTACAACTGATGAGTTGGCTAGCCCATAGCATAGAGGTTTATCAGACATTACGACTGATGATTTGGGTAGCCCACAGTATAGAGGTGAATCAGACATTACGACTGATGAGTTGGGTAGCCCACAGTATAGAGGTTAATCAGACATTACGACTGATGAGTTGGGTAGCCCATAGTATAGAGGTTAATCATACATTACAACTGATGAGTTGGGTTGCCCATAGTATAGAGGTTTATCAGACATTACGACTGATGAGTTGGGTAGCCCATAGTATAGAGGTTTATCAGACATTACGACTGATGAGTTGGGTAGCCCATAGTATAGAGGTTTATCAGACATTACGACTGATGAGTTGGGTAGCCCATATTATAGAGGTTTATCAGACATTACGACTGATGAGTTGGGTAGCCCAAAGTATAGAGGTTAATCAGACATTACAACTGATGAGTTGGGTAGCCCTCAGTATAGAGGTTTATTAGGCATTACGACAGATGAGTTGGGTAGCCCATAGTATAGAGGTTTATCAGACATTACGACTGATGAGTTGGGTAGCCCATAGTATAGAGGTTTATCAGACATTACGACTGATGTGTTGTGTAGCCCATAGTATAGAGGTTAATCAGACATTACAACTGATGTGTTTGTGTTGGGTAGCCCATAGTATAGAGGTTGGTCAGACATTACGACTGATGTGTTGGGTAGCCCATAGTATAGAGGTTGGTCAGACATTACGACTGATGAGTTGGGTAGCCCATAGTATAGAGGTTGGTCAGACATTACGACTGATGTGTTGGGTAGCCCATAGTATAGAGGTTTATCAGACATTACGACTGATGGGTTGGGTAGCCCTCAGTATAGAGGTTTATCAGACATTACGACTGATGAGTTGGGTAGCCCATAGTATAGAGGTTAATCAGACATTACAACTGATGAGTTGGGTAGCCCACATAAGAGGTTTATCAGACATTACAACTGATGAGTTGGGTAGCCCACAGTATAGAGGTTAATCAGACATTACAACTCATGAGTTGGGTAGCCCATAGTGTAGAGGATTATCAGACATTACAACTGATGAGTTGGGTAGCCCACAGTATAGATGTTAATCAGATATGACAACTGATGTGTTGGGTAGCCCATAGTATAGAGGTTTATCAGACATTACGACTGATGAGTTGGGTAGCCCTCAGTATAGAGGTTAATCAGACATTACAACTGATGAGTTGGGTAGCCCTCAGTATAGAGGTTTATCAGACATTACGACTGATGAGTTGGGTAGCCCATAGTATAGAGGTTTATCAGACATTACGACTGATGAGTTGGATAGCCCATAGTATAGAGGTATATCAGACATTACGACTGATGTGTTGGGTAGCCCATAGTATAGAGGTTAATCAGACATTATAACTGATGTGTTGGGTAGCCCATAGTAAAGAGGTTGGTCAGACATTACGACTGTTGTGTTGGGTAGCCCATAGTATAGAGGTTGGTCAGACATTACGACTGATGAGTTGGGTAGCCCATAGTATAGAGGTTGGTCAGACATTACGACTGATGTGTTGGGTAGCCCATAGTATAGAGGTTTATCAGACATTACGACTGATGGGTTGGGTAGCCCTCAGTATAGAGGTTTATCAGACATTACGACTGATGAGTTGGGTAGCCCATAGTATAGAGGTTAATCAGACATTACAACTGATGAGTTGGCTAGCCCATAGTATAGAGGTTTATCAGACATTACGACTGATGAGTTGGGTAGCCCATAGTATAGAGGTTTATCAGACATTACGACTGATGAGTTGGGTAGCCCATAGTATAGAGGTTTATCAGACATTACGACTGATGAGTTGGGTAGCCCATATTATAGAGGTTTATCAGACATTACGACTGATGAGTTGGGTAGCCCAAAGTATAGAGGTTAATCAGACATTACAACTGATGAGTTGGGTAGACCTCAGTATAGAGGTTTATTAGGCATTACGACTGATGAGTTGGGTAGCCCATAGTATAGAGGTTTATCAGACATTACGACTGATGAGTTGGGTAGCCCATAGTATAGAGGTTTATCAGACATTACGACTGATGTGTTGTGTAGCCCATAGTATAGAGGTTAATCAGACATTACAACTGATGTGTTTGTGTTGGGTAGCCCATAGTATAGAGGTTGGTCAGACATTACGACTGATGTGTTGGGTAGCCCATAGTATAGAGGTTGGTCAGACATTACGACTGATGAGTTGGGTAGCCCATAGTATAGAGGTTGGTCAGACATTACGACTGATGTGTTGGGTAGCCCATAGTATAGAGGTTTATCAGACATTACGACTGATGGGTTGGGTAGCCCTCAGTATAGAGGTTTATCAGACATTACGACTGATGAGTTGGGTAGCCCATAGTATAGAGGTTAATCAGACATTACAACTGATGAGTTGGGTAGCCCACAGTATAGAGGTTAATCAGACATTACAACTGATGAGTTGGGTAGCCCATAGTGTAGAGGATTATAAGACATTACAACTGATGAGTTGGGTAGCCCACAGTATAGATGTTAATCAGACATTACAACTGATGTGTTGGGTAGCCCAAAGTATACAGGTTGGTCAGACATTACGACTGATGTGTTGGGTAGCCCATAGTATAAAGGTTGGTCAGACATTTCGACTGATGTATTGGGTAGCCCATAGTATAAAGGGTCAGACATTACGACTGATGAGTTTGGTAGCCCACAGTATAGAGGTTTATCAGACATTACAACTGATGAGTTGGGTAGCCTACAGTATAGAGGTTTATCAGACATTACGACTGATGAGTTGGCTAGCCCATAGTATAGAGTTTAATCATACATTACGACTGATGTGTTGGGTAGCCCACAGTATAGAGGGTTATCAGACATTACGACTGATGTGTTGGGTATCCCATAGTATAGAGGTTGGTCAGACATTACGACTGATGTGTTGGGTAGCCCATAGTATAGAGGTTAATCATACATTACGACTGATGTGTTGGGTAGCCCATAGTATAGAGGTTTATCAAACATTACGACTGATGAGTTGTGTATCCCATAGTATAGAGGTTGGTCTGACATAACGACTGATGTGTTGGGTAGCCGTCAGTATAGAGGTTTATCAGACATTACTACTGATGATTTGGGTAGCCCACAGTATAGAGGTTTATCAGACATTACAACTGATGTGTTTGGTAGCCCACAGTATAAAGGTTTATCAGACATTACGACTGATGTGTTGAACTGCCCATAGTATAGAGGTTTATCAGACATTACGACTGATGAGTTGGGTAGCCCATAGTATAGAGGTTTATCAGACATTACGACTGATGAGTTGGGTATCCCATAGTATAGAGGTTTATTAGACATTACGACTGATGAGTTGGGTAGCCAACAGTATAGAAGTTTATCAGACATTACAACTGATGAGTTGGGTAGCCAACAGTATAAAGGTTGGTCAGACATTACGACTGATGAGTTGGGTAGCCAACAGTATAAAGGTTGGTCAGACATTACGACTGATGAGTTGGGTAGCCAACAGTATAAAGGTTGGTCAGACATTACGACTGATGAGTTGGGTAGCCCACAGTATAGAGGTTGGTTAGATATGGAACGCCTCAACTCTCTTATAACGATGATTATTGTTATATTGTTCGCACCCTTTATTATGTCGTGTACGTGCTTTATTATGATGAATACATATTTGATTGGCTTATGTGCATTGTTTATTTTGTTTTGTGCATTTCTTATTGTTTTATATTGCTTGTCTATTATGCTAAGTGCACTCATTGTTTTGTCCTGTGAGAGTGTTATTGTCTTATGTGCATTATCTGTTATGTTGTGAACATTCTGTATTATGTTACGTTGATGCTTCATTCATTTATGAAGCCACATGCAATTGATTACATTTTTTAGGTTCTGTTTTTTGTGTTGTGCCAGTTTTATGATGATATACACACTCTTTGTTATGTTGTGTACACGTTTTATTGTGTTTTGTACATTCTTTAATACCTTATGAATATTGTATATTATGTTATGCACACTGTTCAGTATCAATCGCCCTCTTCTATAGCAGGACCGAATACAACCGATGATAAACGATATAGTTCCTGATTCAATCATTTATTTTCACCTTGTCCCGGAAAAAGCAAAACAACAACAACTCACACCGTATGTCGTTAAAATTGCAGTGCTTGTGTAAAATAGTAGCAATTACTGTTGCTAATCAACCCTGGACATAACACAATAACACATATGTCTCCTAAACACGCACTATTATTTTTTCATTTACATTCTTTATTGTGTTTTATGGAGTCTTCATTGTCTTATCACACTCTTTTGTTTTGCTGTATACAGTCATTATTGTGTTTTATACATGCGTTGATACCTTGTTAATACTGTTTATTATGTTATGCACATTATTTATATTTCATTTACTTTCGTTATTGAGTAGTTTTTTGCAGTTTTTATGCGGAGAATTCAGCTATGCTGAATACCTCCGTATAGTGTCATGCCCAGCTTTCAGGAAGTGTACATTTGTAAAAATGTTGTGCTGCCCTGTTTTTTTCAAAATGGACAATTTTTCTTTATTGTCCAGGGATCAGTTAAATATGTTTCACAACAAGCTAAACAGTATGCACATTATACAAAGTAAACGTACACAATGTTAAGTATTAATCCATGAAGTTGTATACATAATTTAGAAATTTAAGTTAGACATAAGGATCTTAAATGTTTCTTTTAAATATATGGAAAATGAGTAGCTTGAAAGCGGGTAGCTCAAAAACCTTTTGAGAAAATCCCTGCAATGAAAAATACGGAAATACGGCTGCATCGTCAACATTTTCCCATGTTAACACTCTACAGGTTACATTTTGCATCGGATCGTCATGATATCAGACATTCATCTTCATCAAATCTTGGGCAAGTTCGAAACTGAGCCATTGTAAACACTCTAGAGGCCACATTTTCAACTTGAGCATGCTGAAACTTTATCATAATGTTTGTCTTGATGATGTAAGTCAAGTTCGAACATGAGTCATGTCGGGTCAACAAGAAGGTCACTTGGTCAAATTGAAGGAAAAGTTTGTTAACACTCTAGAGGCCGCAATTTTTACTTCAGCAGTTTGAAATTGTGTCAGAATGTTTGTATTAATGATTTCTAGGTCAATTTTAAATATGGGTCATATTAGGTCAGAAACTAGGTTACTAGGCCAAATTGAAGGAAAATCTTGTTGATACTGTAGAAGCCACATTTTTTACTAAGGCAGCTTGAAATTTTGCCACAATGTTTTCAAAAGTCGTCAGAAAGCGCCTGCATATGTGAAAGGGTTAATTGTGACAATTAATTCAAAGGTGACTTTTTACATATTGTTCAAACGATCTTCTCTCGTTCAAAGTTTACCATAAGATCAGACAATCCAATCCTGCTTAAAAGTTCTGCCGCCATAACACATTGGTCAATATCATTTCCTACTAATTTGTTCAAAATTTTCGGATCTCAGAACTAGATATATTAAACGCTATTACTATACTTGGCCCTCGTTACAAAAATTCACGAACTTACTCTCCCATAAGTCTATTATTATTGCTAAACATATATCAAAATTTATATACAATGCTAATTTGTAAAGAGTCAAGTTTTCCCCATAATTGTCTACGTTGTTGAATATTTGTATGTTCTTCTGTAAAAAAAAATCCATATCTTTATTTGTATTTTTTGCTATAAGCATATTGGTTTTTTAACGAAATAAAATTTGTGAATTGGATTGTATTGTATTGTTTGTCTGAATCGCCAGACGCTGTGCATGCCGTTTTTGACCAGATCAAAACAATGTGTGAACAGAATAGTCAGTTTGTTTTCAAAAGTCGTCTGCTTACTGCCAAGTGGTAAAACAATATCGTTATATTGATTCACATTGATTGTGAAATTCGTACACTCGTTTTAAATCGAGTCTGTGTCTACATATAATGAGTTATTACATGCACATTGATTGTGAAACAAGTTCGTACACTCGTTTTAAATCGAGTCTGTGTCTACATATAATGAGTTATTACATGCACATTGATTGTGAAACAAGTTCGTACACTCGTTTTAAATCGAGTTTGTGCCTACATATAATGATTTATTTCATGCACATTGATTGTGAAACAAGTTCGTACACTCGATTTAAATCAAGTCTGTGTCTACATGTTATGAGTTATTTCATGCACATTGATTGTGAAACAAGTTCGTACACTCGTTTTAAATCGAGTCTGTGTCTACATGTTATGAGTTATTGCATGCACATTGATTGTGAAACAAGTTCGTACACTCGTTTTAAATCGAGTCTGTGTCTACATGTTATGAGTTATTGCATGCACATTGATTGTGAAACAAGTTCGTACACTTGTTTTAAATCGAGTCTGTGTCTACATTGTAATGAATTATTTCATGCACATTGATTGTGAAACATGTTCGTACACTCGTTTTAAATCGAGTCTGTGTCTACATGTTATGAGTTATTTCATGCACATTGATTGTGAAACAAGTTCGTACACTCGTTTTAAATCGAGTCTGTGTCTACATGTTATTAGTTATTTCATGCACATTGATTGTGAAACAAGTTCATACACTCGTTTTAAATTGAGTCTGTGTCTACATGTTATTAGTTATTTCATGCACATTGATTGTGAAACAAGTTCGTACCCTCGTTTTAAATCGAGTCTGTGTCTACATTGTAATGAGTTATTTCATGCACATTGATTGTGAAACAAGTTCGTACACTCGTTTTAAATATAGTCTGTGTCTACATGTAATGAGTTATTTCATGCACATTGATTGTGAAACAAGTTCGTACACTCGTTTTAAATCGAGTCTGTGTCTACATGTTATGAGTTATTTCATGCACATTGATTGTGAAACAAGTTCGTACCCTCGTTTTAAACCGAGTCTGTGTCTACATTGTAATGAGTTATTTCATGCACATTGATTGTGAAACACGTTCGTACACTCGTTTTAAATCGAGTCTGTGTCTACATATAATGAGTTATTTCATGCACATTGATTGTGAAACAAGTTCGTACACTCGTTTTAAATATAGTCTGTGTCTACATGTAATGAGTTATTTCATGCACATTGATTGTGAAACAAGTTCGTACACTCGTTTTAAATCGAGTCTGTGTCTACATGTTATTAGTTATTTCATGCACATTGATTGTGAAACAAGTTCGTACCCTCGTTTTAAATCGAGTCTGTGTCTACATTGTAATGAGTTATTTCATGCACATTGATTGTGAAACAAGTTCGTACACTCGTTTTAAATATAGTCTGTGTCTACATGTAATGAGTTATTTCATGCACATTGATTGTGAAACAAGTTCGTACACTCGTTTTAAATCGAGTCTGTGTCTACATGTTATTAGTTATTTCATGCACATTGATTGTGAAACAAGTTCGTACCCTCGTTTTAAATCGAGTCTGTGTCTACATTGTAATGAGTTATTTCATGCACATTGATTGTGAAACACGTTCGTACACTCGTTTTAAATCGAGTCTGTGTCTACATATAATGAGTTATTTCATGCACATTGATTGTGAAACAAGTTCGTACACTCGTTTTAAATATAGTCTGTGTCTACATGTAATGAGTTATTTCATGCACATTGATTGTGAAACAAGTTCGTACACTCGTTTTAAATCGAGTCTGTGTCTACATGTTATTAGTTATTTCATGCACATTGATTGTGAAACAAGTTCGTACCCTCGTTTTAAATCGAGTCTGTGTCTACATTGTAATGAGTTATTTCATGCACATTGATTGTGAAACAAGTTCGTACACTCGTTTTAAATATAGTCTGTGTCTACATATAATGATTTATTTCATGCACATTGATTGTGAAACAAGTTCGAACACTCATTTTAAATCGAGTCTGTGCCCACATGTTATGAGTTATTTCATGCACATTGATTGTGAAAAAAATTCGTACACTCGTTTTAAATCGGGTCTGTGTCTACATGTTATGAGTTATTTCATGCACATTGATTGTGAAACAAGTTCGTACACTCGTTTTAAATCGAGTATGTGCCTACATGTAATGAGTTATTTCATGCTTATTGTCCGTTTCACAGGACAAAATGCTCATCAGGGTGAAGGTCTTCTTTTGTTATTGACATATACTACTATTTCCGTATTATTTACAAAACGCTACATATCAAAGCTTATCACAGATACAATACGCTAAGTATGACCTTTGTTGTCTTGGAGCAAGGCTAGTATATTTAGGTTTCTATTCGAACTTTTGAGTATGGTTTTACGTGCATACCAATTAGCGTATAATAAGCATAGTATGCTCATTATCTTACACATTTAAACAATTATAATTGCTAATTGAGAGGTCGTAAAAGCATGACGGACGTAAATTCCCCCGTTAATTAACTAATTATAGGTGATCAATATAAGTATCTGCACTCATCAACTTTTAATCAAGGGACACCGGAATGGATGTTTTCTAATTAGCTTTCAAACTTCACCAATTATTTTGTTCCATTAAAAATGAATGAGACATGGAGGCTTATTCCATTTGTTAATATAATGCTTGTAAATACATATTCATTTTCTAAGTTATTCAAAGAACAAAATATGACTTCTCTTAAAAAACTCAATTTCTATATTTAGTTTTAAAATATTTTACATATACTACACCCAAGTAGTGCATACATGTATTAGAACTCATTCACTATATAATGAATTTTACATATTAGCACTCATATCTATATATATATATATATACATAATGATTATTACATATTAATACTCATATATGCTATAATGACTATTACATATTAGTTCTCATTAATGATATAATGACTATTACATATTAGTACTCCTTTATTATATAATGACTATTGCATATAAGTACTCATTTATATATAATGACTATTACATATCATTACTCATTGATCATATAATGACTATTACATGTAAGTACTCATTGATCATATATAATGACTATTACATATTAGTACTCATTTATTATATAATGACTATTTAATATTAGTACTCATTTATTAAATAATGATATTACATATTAGTACTCCTTTATTATATAATGACTATTTACTATTAGTACTCATTTATTAAATAATGATATTACATATTAGTACTCCTTTATTATATAATGACTATTACATATTAGTACTCCTTTATTATATAATGACTATTACATATTAGTACTCATTTATTATATAATGACTATTTAATATTAGTACTCATTTATTAAATAATGATATTACATATTAGTACTCCTTTATTATATAATGACTATTTACTATTAGTACTCATTTATTAAATAATGACTATTACATATTAGTACTCCTTTATTATATAATGACTATTACATATTAGTACTCCTTTATTATATAATGACTATTACATATTAGTACTCATTTATTAT
Organism: Serripes groenlandicus; assembly: GCA_031761405.1. NCBI lineage: Eukaryota > Metazoa > Mollusca > Bivalvia > Cardiida > Cardiidae > Serripes > Serripes groenlandicus. Next base: position 59,783,319 of record JASEVX010000011.1, on the reverse strand, counting down.
ATAATGACTATTTAATATTAGTACTCATTTATTAAATAATGATATTACATATTAGTACTCCTTTATTATATAATGACTATTTACTATTAGTACTCATTTATTAAATAATGATATTACATATTAGTACTCCTTTATTATATAATGACTATTACATATTAGTACTCCTTTATTATATAATGACTATTACATATTAGTACTCATTTATTATATAATGACTATTTAATATTAGTACTCATTTATTAAATAATGATATTACATATTAGTACTCATTTGACTATTACATATTAGTACTCATTTATTATATAATGACTATTACATATTAGTACTCATTTATGATATAATGACTATTTAATATTAGTACTCATTTATTAAATAATGATATTACATATTAGTACTCATTTATTAAATAATGATATTACATATTGGTACTCATTTATTATATAATGACTTTTACATATTAGTACTCATTTATTATATAATGACTTTTACATATTAGTACTCATTTATTAAATAATGATATTACATATTGGTACTCCTTTATTAAATAATGATATTACATATTAGTACTCATTTATTAAATAATGATATTACATATTGGTACACATTTTTTATATAATGACTTTTACATATTAGTACTCATTTATTATATAATGACTATTTAATATTAGTACTCATTTATTAAATAATGATATTACATATTAGTACTCCTTTATTATATAATGACTATTATTATATCTTTATTATATAATGACTATTTAATATTAGTACTCATTTATTAAATAATGATATTACATATTAGTACTCATTTATTATATAATGACTATTACATATTAGTACTCATTTATTATATAATGACCATTACATATTAGTACTCATTTATTATATAATGACTATTTAATATTAATACTCATTTATTAAATAATGATATTACATATTAGTACTCATTTATTAAATAATGATATTACATATTGGTACTCCTTTATTATATAATGACTTTTACATATTAGTACTCATTTATTATATAATGACTATTTAATATTAGTACTCATTTATTATATAATGACTATTTAATATTAGTACTCATTTATTATATAATGACTTTTACATATTAGTACTCATTTATTATATAATGAGTATTACCTATTAGTACTCTTTGTTATATAATGACTATTACCTGATTCCCTATATGAATACAAAACTGTTATTCTTAGCTGTTTTGCATGAAAGCTATCAATTTGTCTTGGATTGAACTATTCCCCGGTCAACAGTATGAACTGTTTCCCTTTTGCGCTATGACAAAAGTTGGAGTTCTGTCGTTTCCGTAATTGATTCGCGATTTTACGGAAATTCTCGGTGGCGATACGCGAATGTTATTGGAAAGCGGAAAGTTACGATCATTGCCGAAGCGAGCGAGCGAGCGCGTTTGAGTGACTGGGATTCATCAGACGTAAACAAACAAAATGTCATGATTCGACGAAACATGTTTTGAACACTTTTCAAACACAATTTTGATCAGGTTTTTTTTCTTTTATTTAAAAGGAAACCTTTGATCAAGTACGTGACACCATAAAGTTGGCCAGTCAAAGGTCACACAATGTTCGACTGTTGCATGGCAAAGCTCCAGCACACACTTCTAGTACAGTAATATCATTGTTAGATATTGTGCCACCATATCCATCTAATTGTCAAGACCTGGACCATGCGACTTACGTCTCTTTTCAAAATTGAAAAACTTCCTTTTTGGTTGTAAGAAACACTCACAAGTAGCTGTTCATCAGTACTTTGTCAGAATACTAAAGAAATGCCTACCGTGACGCTTTCCGGGATTCCTCGACTAGAATTATGTTTTTCTTTAAATGGGGATTGCTTTGAAGGTATGGATTGAAATACTGCGCGTTTCGATCAGGTATTGTAGATTATACACCGCCATACACAATACACTTCGGACATAGAAAAGGTTTTCATAAGTCGTTCGTTACGGATGCGTCAGCATGCTTCTACATAAGAAAATATGTTTAATATGTAAACTTTATTTAATTACAGGAGATAGAAGCGAGTACGATTCTTGGAAAAAACGTAAAATTTAGCCTCGAGATCGGAGAAGTGATCCATTACATACAGATCGAGCGCGGCACAATGGCGCTGTTCGTTTCTGCTAAAGGAGATCCATATCTTCTTCCTCGGCTGCAGACACAATATACAATAACAGACATTGGAATTTCAAAGCTATCTAAATGGATATCTATCTCGACTCCATACTATTTCCGGTCACGTGATACATTCAGTCGGAAGTTACGCGAGTTTCGGGACACATTGGATCCAACCAATGTAACATTAAAGGACATCATCGGGTTTTATACGGACCACAATTCCATATTCATTGATATGATTGCCGAGAGTACGACCTCGGCGACTGACTTGCCCTTTTGGACCGATGTTGTGGCCTACATGATGTGCATCGTAAGTAAAGAGCAGGCTGGTATTGAAAGAGCCCTTGGAAGTACTTATTTCGCGAGAGGTAAGCACAAAACCGATCTGTTTCAGTCTCACTATTTCCATCGCAGACTCCTGTCCTTTGATTAATCGTGGTGGAGTGCCCTTGGACCACTGGCACCAGAGTGACAAACTGGTGTAATAGTAAAATAAAAAAGAAAAGGGAGCACTTTCTTTTTCAGATCTAACGGTTATATTAAAATGGACAAAATTGTTCAGCCCGTACGATATTAAATGGTCTACAGTAAAACCCACAGGAAGCTTACGAGTATCGTAAGAGCTGAACAACAATTGAGCCGTCTCGCGAGAAATCCAACATTGTGGACACTGCGTAAAGTATCGACCCGGATCAGCCTAAGCATGCCGCGCAGGCTTACCCGGATAGACACATTTCACCTCCTGTGGATTTTCTGTTTCAGGAATCATTACGCTATACCTATACCCCCCCCCCCCCCCCCTGAGACGGAATGTGTCGGCCCGGATCAGTCGGCGCGGACTGCGCAGGCTGATCTGGGTCGATACATTACGCAGAGGCCATACTGTTGGTTTTCCCTTGAACAGGCTGTTTTCTGAACATTTCAAAGATGTTAGTTTAGCCCTTACCTCTATATAAAGATATATTGAGTTTTAAAGTCCTTACCTCTATGTAACGTTGACCCTTTGGTATGTATAGCCCTTACCTCTATAGAAAAATACATCCTTTGATGTTATAGTCTTTACCTTAAGGATAATGCACCCTTTGAATTTTATAGTGTTTGTCTCAGTGTAAATTGCACTCTTTTAATTTTATAGTCTTTATCTTATGGAAAATGCAACCTTTGAATTTTATAGTGTTTGTCTCCATGTAAATTGCACTCTTTGAAACGATTATTTGTTTTTATAGTCTTTATCTCTTTCTAAAATTGGTTATTTAACTTGTATAATCTTTGTTTCCATGTTAAATGAAAACTTTGAGTTTTATACTCCTTTTCTCTATCTGAAATATGTTTCTTTAACTTTAATACTATTCCTCATCGTGTTAAATGTACCCTTTGACAGGTCAAAATAAGATATTAAATCCGACAATTCTTTGTTAATTAAACATGAATCGTTCTGTGTTGAATATTCCAGACTGCAAGTGAAACGTGTATTGTTCTTTTTCTAAATTCCAGGCTGAAAGTTAAAGTGAATCGTTCTTTGTTACATATTTCAGGCTGCAAGTTAAAGTGATTCGTTCTTTGTAAAATATTCCAGGCTGAAAGTTTAAACTTGAATCGTTCTTTGTTAAATATTCCAGACTGCGAGTTAAAGTTATTCGTTCTTTGTTACATATTTCTAGGTGCAAGTTAAAGTGATTCGTTCTTTGTTAGATATTCCAAACTGCAAGTTAAAGTGATTCGTTCTTTGTTAAACATTCGAGACTGAAAGTTTAAATGTGAATCATTCTTTGTTGAATATTCCAGACTGCAAGTTAAAGTAATTCGTTATTTGTTACATATTTCAGGCTGCAAGTTAAAGTGATTTGTTCTTTGTTAGATATTCCAAACTGCAAGTTAAAGTGATTTGTTCTTTGTTAAATATTCGAGGCTGAAAGTGTAAACGTGAATCGTTCTTTGTTGAATATTCCAGACTGCAAGTTAAAGTGATTCGTTCTTTATTAAATATTCCAGACTGCAAGTTAAAGGGAATCGTTTTTTTTTTACATATTTCAGGTTGAAAGTTAAAGTGAATCGTTTTTTTGTTAAATATTCCAGACTACTGCAAGTTTAAGTGATTCGATCTGTGTTAGATATTCCAAACTGCAAGTTAAAGTGATTCGTTCTTTGTTAAATATTCGAGCTGAGAGTTTAAACGTGAATCGTTCTTTGTTAAATATTCCAGACCGCAAATTAAAGTGATTCGTTCTGTGTTAGATATTCCAGACTGCAAGTTAAAGTGACTCGTTCTTTGTTAGATATTCCAGACTGCAAGTTAAAGAGATTCGTTCTTCTTTAGATATTCCAGACTGCAAGTTTAAACATGAATCGCTCTGTGTTGAATATTCCAGACTGCAAGTTTAAACGTGAATCGCCCTTTTTCATACAGTTACCCCGTTGATGGAAGACGAATGATGCTTGTCACATTGACTTTTGTCAAACGTCGGAAAGAAGGTTGGCCGAGCTGGGGTTCGAACTCACAACCCCTTGATTGGCAGCCCATATCGCTACCGATTGACCTAACGGGGCTCGACTATGGCATGACTAGAAGGAATGGGTGCATTTCTGTCTGAGATTCGGTTGAGTGTCCCAGGCGATCCAGTGATTGTATTGCCCTCTAAGTTGTTTTATTTTATTCCCTTCCGCAGCTAGTCTTGGAAGTAAGTGTGTTTTAGTTTTATCAAAAGTCCAGTACTTCCTAGATATTAATCCTTACAACGCTGTACGCGCCTTAAAGTCCAGTACTTATATATATATTAATCCTTACAACGCTGTACGCGCCTTTAAGTCCAGTACTTCCTAGATAGTAAAGTCCAGCACTTCCAAGATATTAATCATGTCACCGCTGTACGCGCCTTAGAGTTCACTACTTCCTGGATATTAATCCTTACACCGCTATACGTGCATTAAAGTCCAGTACATCCTAGATATTAATCCTTACATCGCTGTACGCGCCTTGGAGTTCAGTACATCCTAGATATTGATCCTTACACCGCTGTACGCGCCTTGGAGTTCAGTACATCCTAGATATTAATCCTTACATCGCTGTTCGCGCCTTAAAGTCCAGCACTTCCAAGATATTAATCCTTTCACCGCTGTACGCGCCTTAGAGATCAGTACTTCCTAGATATTAATCCTGTCACCGCTGTACGTGCATTAAAGCAACTTGTGAGTATAAAGTTTTTCACGACGACTTTAAACTACATTTGCGTATACAGAAGATTTAAATATCTCATCTTGTTCTATATTGTATGCTATACGTGCTATATGTGTCTCGATCGATATTCCATCGATGGCTATTACATAAAGACAAACCTGTATAGCAGTTCCCTGTCTATAGCAACCGCACTTTTAATTACCTAATTACTCCTTTTCTGCAATTAAGGACCACCTGTGAACAAAGACCATCTCGTTCTTTGCCCATGGGTGTTCTTTTAACGCAGGTTGGACTCTATATGATGAGACCGGGTGCCAGCAATCAGAGGGATAAGGGTTCACCATCTGTTCAATATAGTCTAAAAAGTGGAAACAATTGTTTTGCTTCTCATTTTATCCTTTATATATCCCCTTTCAAAACGCTACTACTACTACTATTACTACTACTACTACTACTACTCCTCCTCCTACTACTACTACTACTACTACTACTACTACTACTACTACTACTACTACTACTACTACTACTCCTACTACTACTACTACAACTACTACTACTACTACTCCTACTACTCCTACTACTACTACTACTACTACTACTACTACTACTACTACTACTACTACTACTACTACTACTACTACTACTACTACTACTACTACTACTACTACTACTACTACTACTACTACTACTACTACTACTACTACTACTACTACTACTACTACTAATACTAATACTACTATGATCGGTCAACAGGTAGCTTGCTGAATGATGCATTCAAATAAGTTGAGACGGGCCACGCGAAAACCGATCTACGAGACCAGGAGACGATTACATATAAGCTACGCCTGTTCCTCCTCACAGACTGATCGGGATCAAATCTAATCAACACATATAATCAATGTTTTAAAATCCTTATTGGCCTCCAGAACCTATGTTGTGGGTACTCAAAATAATCGCCTCAGTTAGACAATTATTTTGAGTACCCACAACATTGGTTTATATGAGTGCTTATAGAGATAATGCGGAAGCAAGACCTGTTTACTCATCTTTATTTAGTAAAACCTCTACGTTTCCGGGTGACGATTTCCCTGTGTTTATCTAGTAGGAAGGTGGGGTCCCCATGCACCCCAAGGATATATTTTTGTAACCTACATATTTGTAATCTTCAGGGTATCTAGTAAATGAAATTGTATGTTCCCAATGCGAAATATTGTCCCATGGGGTTCATTGGGGGCCATTTTGGCGGCCATCTTGGATTTCTTAGAAAATCAATAATTGGACTTTTGAACAAGACATGACACGGAGACAAATGAGATTATTTTGTTATGTAAGTTGGGCATTGTAAAGCGATTAAAATTGTTCTTATTATGATCAGACTGTTATTTAAACAACTTGTGTTCATAAATAAATACACACAAATGTGTATTTTACATTTAGTGCATGGGGATCCATTAATAGGAGCAATACTTTCATGTTAGTCGTTTTATGTATATTGAGAGGGATAAAGGAAATATCTTTTCTCCCAAAATATCTGGAACAAATAGTAATCAACAGGTATACACAATTAACATGTTTGTCTGTTTCATATTTCACAGGCTTATATATGCATGTATTTATGGTGGTGGTAGCTAAGCATGCCGAAGTAAAGAAAATACGCAAACTAGTAATGGTGGTGGGTCAAAAGAATTGCTAAAGTGTCCGTCTGTAACATGTATACTACACGCGAGTGGTATCCATCTTCTAGAATTTATATCATTCAGTAGTATCAAGGGATCTGTCATTGAAAAGCTAGCTCGGCTTCATGGAATTCGTAACCGGCGTCTCCTGATGCCATACGATTCGCATGGAGGATGTCTGTAATCGCATTCCGGAAAGTCTTGCTGATGCAGATTTAGACTCAATCGGCTACCATCGCATAAGTTTCCAGTATTCAAGGACAAAGACATAACTATGAAGGAAACTACATGGAAACAGATTGAACATCGAGCCTTAGAACTTAATATGCATCATCTGCATCGCATGGTTCAAGGAGAAGACCTATTTGCAAGGGGAGCAAATTTCCACCCATCATGTCGCAAGTCATTCAATTTAAAGTACATCAATCATATTCTTGATGAAGCAAGAAATATGAACCTTGCTTTTTATACAGTTCATGATCATACAGTCCATGTACAGTTCATGTACATCTGAAGACATTTGATGCTGTGCTTGATATGATAGGAGACCAAGTGATAAAGCAAAACGAAGTTTTACAGCTTGCATGTCTACACCTTCTCTATATTTAAGAGTTGGAGAGAAATGGCTTCCCCAATCCAGACTTTAAAGGCATGCGATTCATGAGTTTATTGCATTTGCTTAACTCATTCCAGGAGACAAAGGTTGTATCACTTATACACTGGTGTACAGTGCCAGCATCTCGATAGCAGATGCGGTAGCCTACGCTTATAAGTTGGGATCCAATGACCAGTACGAGGACGTAGCCAAGCTTCTCCGTAGTATTATCCAGCGGGCGTTCACAGAGTCAGTCACTTCCATGGCCTCCTACAGCTGATGATCTAGATGTGAAGTCAACAGATGAATTCCTCCCACCTGACCTCTCAAAATTCCTGAGTATCGTCATATCTGGGTATACTGACACAGAGAAGAGTGATAAGATAAGACGCATTGTGCTCTCTCTGCCGAGCTGTGACGAAGGCGAAGGTTTGGAGCTTGAGACAGCATTGGCTAAGGTTCTCGATGAGGTTTCCACCAACCTCACTCCTCAGATTATAACTGGGGAAGGCAATGACCTATTCCATCTGGAGTGGGACAATATGAACAAAATAACAACGAACGCACATGGTTCAAACGTGGTAAATAGCACCGGCGGGATTATGATACAGGAGGTGAAACCTGACTTTGATGCCACTAGCCAAGGTCGAGCACTTCCCCTCTACGATAGAAACAAGACACGCTCCCTGAAGGTGGGGTCGAGCACTTCCCCTCTACGATAGAAACAAGACACGCTCCCTGAAGGTGGATACACCTGTGACTCTAGCTCCTGTTCATATATATATGGACGGGTTGGTCCTTAATTTCCTGAAGGATCTGTATTTACTCCGCCCACTGTAAACAACGGAGTGTACTTGAAGTGCATCAAGGAGTATCGAGTCTGGATACTTGCTCGGGTTGTGGGAAGCAGCGGAGAGAAGCAAATTGTCCCAGAGTTTAGTGGCTTCATCATCTCAGTTACTAGCACCAAACCAACCAAGAAATCAACCATCAATTTATTTACCCCTATTAACCACCCCTGCACTGAATACTCAGACATCAAGGAGCTTCTGAAGCGGTCAGAGGATGCTACAAATGATTCATGAGTATGTCCTCAACACCTTTGATCTTGGTGGCTGCATGAAAGCTCTCCCTCTCGTTTGAAATTTACAGAGGATTACAAGATGCATGTGGTCACACCAGGCACGTTCCATACTGGGATGAACTACATGAGCATGGTGACAAGTCACAAATGCAGCGGATCAGGCTACTCGGAAATCCTTATTGAATCAGGTCTTGTTACAAGTGGTTGCTTGGGTAGTATGCTGAAAGGAAAAGCATATTCCAAAGCCTGTTCTGTCTCAAAACAGTCAGTGAAGCCATATAGCGACTGTTGATAGTGAGATTAAATGAGGAGGAGAGAGTTGAGATCACCAACCCAGCGACCCTGCTTAGTATCGTCCAGACCTGTGACCAGGAGACACTTGCGTTTGTATTGCAGGACCCGTAAACTCTAACTATTCTTGAGAGAAGACAAGGTGCATGCCGGCCTCCTTAGAAAGACCGCTGCATTCTGGCTCAGTGTTATAGACCGTGCCCGTCTGATTCTAATGCTGCAGTATGCTGCGAAGACACTTTCATAAGTGCAACTATGATATGGCGAACATATTCTTTGCTTACGATGGACGTAGTAAGGACGCCAGACACCGATCGTTTCATGATACTCCTGCACCATGCCCACTTCATCGCACTAACCATCTACCTAGATACAGGGACTGGAAAGTATCGCAAAATTGCGAACGTCACTGAACTAGTGGAATTAAAAAGAGCTGACTACTGCACCACTCTTCTTGGACTGTATGTATTCACAGGAGAAGATGTAACAAGTGCTTTCAAGGGCAAGGGCAAGGTTGAAAACCTGAAAAACCTACAATCCTTACCCAAGTAACACAAAGTTTTCAGGCAAGAATTCTTCTGTATTGAGGATGTTCTGCAGTTTTACATATCAATTAATTGATTAGTAAATATTTCTTACGCAGAAAACTCGGAGATGAATGGACTGTGATGTCGGGAGTGATGGATGACATCGAGGCATTTACATGTCTCGTGTATGGCCACGCTCGGGAGAAGACAAGTGCATGGTGTGAGCAGCACCATATTGAAGAAGGTGGTGGGGGAAGATGATTAGCTTACAACCAAATATAAGGTGAATCTCTCCCGGCTCCCACCGTGCACGGACAGCCTTCTCCCACACATCCAGCGTGTGAATCACCGACTTGCTACTACAAGCGAGCTAACCAGGCAATGTTTTGGCACCCAACGCCCTATAATATTGAACAAGGCTGGGAGAAGACGGATGAGGGTATCTTGGAGCCAGTGTGGTCCCATTCCATGCCCTTCTCTCATTGACTTACTGGAGGAAACTGTTCTGGAGGTTGAGGACCACAACGGAGACGAGGATGAGCAAGAGCTTGATTATGATATGCTCGTTAATGATGATTAATAGATCATGTAGTTGTGACTGCAAACATAACATAACCGCTTCTGTATAGCGCATCCTGTTTGACATGTTTTGAATAACATAACATTTTAACTGGCAAATTAATGTTCGTTACAGCATCCATAGACATATGCCTCGTTGATGATATATGTATAATTGGAATAATTTGAGTAAAAAAGTTTACAAGATTAGTTTTCGTTTTTTACATCTTAATGGTTAAAATATTCTTTTAATCTTAAAAATAATAATCTCATTCGTTTTGTTATGCCCAAAAACACCAAAAAATATTGTAATTTGTCTCTGTATCATGTCTGGTTCCAAAGTTATGCCAATTATAAATTTTCGTAAGAAATCTAAGATGGCCGCCAAAATGGCCGCCAATGGACCCAATGGGACAGTATTTCGCATTGGGAACATACAATTTATATAAATATATATCCTTGGGGTGCATGGGAACCCCACTTGCCTACTCGACTATCGATGTCCCTGTGTTTATCTCCCTGTGTGTATCTGTTCCCTTCGATTTCCATGTGTTTATCTGTTCCCTTCGATTTCCTTGTGTTTATCTGTTCCCTTCGAATTCCCTGTGTTTATCTGTTCCCTTCTATTGTGAATGTGCATGTACTTGTTATGATTATACTATGTGTTATATATGAGCCGTTCCACGAGAAAACCAAAAGTATGGACTCTGCGTAAAAGTATCGACCCGGATCAGCCTAAGCATGCCGTGCAGCCTAATCCGGACGGACACATTTCGCCTCCTGTGGATTTTCTGTTTCAGGAATCATAACTCTATATCGCTATCTCCCTGAGACGGAATGTGTCGGCCCGGATTAGCCTGCGTGGACTGCGCAGGCTGATCCGGGTCAATACATTACGCAGAGTCCATACTGTTGATTTTCTCGTGGAACGGATCATATCTATATCTTCACAAATTGCGGTTATAATGATGCATATCTATACAAAATATATGCGATTATAACTATTGTTCAACGCAAAAGTCTTATAATTATATCGCTATTCATTTACTCTTTATCACCTACAGACGCATCTTGACGCTGCAATCAACTGTTGAAAAGATTGATACAACTGGGGATAGTACTCATTAGGGGGATTTTCTCAATTTGCCACAGTGTTTTCAACTCTATACAATAGTTACACTTTCATTCATGCAGATATATCATATATTTTTTCTAGATTTTTATGTTGGAAAAGGTTTAAAACAGACCTGTGTTTCAGACATATATTTAGCAGTCTAAAAATGTGATTAATCAATGTGTCTAATCGAGAACCGACAAAAGTCTCTTTTTCATCAGTTTTCCAATCTATATTGGGCCGGAACCGTTGGATCACGTGTACGATTACTCTTACAATCTTAATGAAAAGATAACTATATGAGTTCGTGTTAGTTCGTTAGAGAAAAAATTATGAAATCTAAAAACGGAATAATTGAGTTTAAATAAATGTTAAATTACCAGTTTTCTAATGTAATTAAAGATGTTAAGATTTTCAAATTTCTTGGTCAGCGGTGTATCTTTTTATAACATTTGCGTAGAATGAGTAAAACAGGTTAACTGTATTAAGTATTTCCCAAATACAGACGCTTTCCGACGCCTCTGCAGCAGACGACTTTTGAAAACACTGTGGCAAAAGGAGAAAATGCTCATAATGAGCATTTTCACCTTTTGCCGCAATGTTTTTAACTCTATTCAATAATTATAATTCATTTATGGAGATAATCCATACTATAAATAGCCCCTCTATACGTCCACATAGTGTAATAATAATGATAAGGTGTGCAACGGCGTTTTACCCCCTTGCTCGATTCGGGCAATAATTTCCGCAGAAAAACGTCTAAAACGACAAAGTTTTTTCTCATGATCCATCACATCAATATTTGCCAGCCGACCAATACGCCGACGTTTTTAAGCTAAATGTTCATTATATTTGGAAATTTGCAGTTGTCCCGATCGCATTTTTTGCTGTAATAGAAATTCGGACGCCTGTGTTCTAACAAGGCTCATCTAGGTATGCCCCCGTTAATTCACAGAAAAGCGATGAAACTTCGTTCGTAAAACGATCTATTTCCAACCTGCAGACGCATTTTAACGCAATAGCAGCAGACGACTTCTAAAAACATTGTAGCCAAAGTTTAAATTGCTCATAATGACCAATTTCACCTTTGGCCACAATGTTTTCAACTTTATTAAACAATTAAGCAATCTTCTATGGAGATTTTTCAGGTTTTTGTCAATATGTTTTCAAAGTTGTCTGCTGCAAATATTATGTATGTGGGAAATGGTTAAGACACAAACAATGCGTTTGGAGACATAGTCAGAAGCATCAAAACTGTTAAAGGATACATTCACAACCATGAACTTGTATAAAGTCAATTAATTTCAACGAAATAGTCTTCGGTTTTCAAAACAAAATGGTTTTCGATGGAAATCACTTAGAAATGTGCATTAAACAAATGATCTTACATATCTCGATTTGTTTACAATAGCTTTTCTCTTACTCGTTTACCTTTGAAGCGACATGACTGAAGTAGTTTTGTCTATCTTGACTTTACAAAACTGCAAATAATCAGACCAAATATAAGAGACTTAAATTATTGCAATTAAACAAAGATTTTGGCTGACATAGACGTCATTTAAAGAATGGAAATATTTATTTTTTTCGTTTTCATGGAGGTATGAAAAAAAAAAACCTGATCACACAATATGAAACCGCGAAGCGGTTTCTGTATGTATGATCAGGTGGTTTTTTTTTTCATACCTCCATGAAAACGGAAATAAATCTCTCCATTCCTTATAATGTGACAAAAGGTGAAATTCCTCATCATGATCAGTTTCTCCACATTCGGTCTCGTCACATACCAATTATCCACGCCCTTCGTAGTATAATACCAAACCCGGTATCGCTACTGTAACATAATATTCGCTATATATGCACAGCGGCAAGTTATTGTTCAATGAAAATGGCACAAGTACACATGTAGTACAATACCAAACCCGGTATCGCTACTGTAACATAATATTCGCTATATATGCACAGCGGCAAGTTATTGTTCAATGAAAATGACACAAATACACATGTAGTACAATACCAAACCCGGTATCGCTACTGTAACATAATATTCGCTATATATGCACAGCAACAAGTTATTGTTCAATGAAAATGGCACAAGTACACATGTAGTACAATACCAAACCCGGTATCGCTACTGTAACATAATATTCGCTATATATGCACAGCAACAAGTTATTGTTCAATGAAAATGGCACAAATACACATGTAGTACAATACCAAACCCGGTATCGCTACTGTAACATAATATTCGCTATATATGCACAGCAACAAGTTATTGTTCAATGAAAATGGCACAAATACACATGTAGTACAATACCAAACCCGGTATCGCTACTGTAACATAATATTCGCTATATATGCACAGCAACAAGTTATTGTCCAATGAAAATGGCACAAATACACATGTAGTACAATACCAAACCAGGTATCGCTACTGCAACATAATATTCGCTATATATGCACAGCAACAAGTTATTGTTCAATGAAAATGGCACAAATACACATGTAGTACAATACCAAACCCGGTATCGCTTCTGCAACATAATATTCGCTATATATGCACAGCAACAAGTTATTGTTCAATGAAAATGGCACAAATACACATGTAGTACAATACCAAACCCGGTATCGCTACTGCAACATAATATTCGCTATATATGCACAGCAACCAGTTATTGTTCAATGAAAATGGCACAAATACACATGTAGTACAACAGCAAACCCGGTATCGCTACTGCAACATAATATTCGCTATATATACACAGCAACAAGTTATTGTTCAATGAAAATGGCACAAATACACATGTAGTACAATACCAAACCCGGTATCGCTACTGCAACATAATATTCGCTATATATGCACAGCAACCAGTTATTGTTCAATGAAAATGGCACAAATACACATGTAGTACAACACCAAACCCGGTATCGCTACTGCAACATAATATTCGCTATATATACACAGCAACAAGTTATTGTTCAATGAAAATGGCACAAATACACATGTAGTACAATACCAAACCCGGTATCGCTACTGTAATATAATATTCGCTATATATGCACAGCAACAAGTTATTGTTCAATGAAAATGGCACAAATACACATGTAGTATAATACCAAACCCGGTATCGCTACTGTAACATACTATTCGCTATATATGCACAGCAACAAGTTATTGTTCAATGAAAATGGCACAAATACACATGTAGTACAATACCAAACCCGGTATCGCTACTGCAACATAATATTCGCTACATATGCACAGCAACAAGTTATTGTTCAATGAAAATGGCACAAATACACATGTAGTACAATACCAAACCCGGTATCGCTACTGCAACATAATATTCGCTACATATGCACAGCAACAAGTTATTGTTCAATGAAAATGGCACAAATACACATGTAGTACAATACCAAACCCGGTATCGCTACTGCAACATAATATTCGCTATATATGCACAGCAACAAGTTATTGTTCAATGAAAATGACACAAATACACATGTAGTACAATACCAAACCCGGTATCGCTACTGCAACATAATATTCGCTACATATGCACAGCAACAAGTTATTGTTCAATGAAAATGGCACAAATACACATGTAGTACAATACCAAACCCGGTATCACTACTGTAACATAATATTCGCTATATATGCACAGCAACAAGTTATTGTTCAATGAAAATGGCACAAATACACATGTAGTACAATACCAAACCCGGTATCGCTACTGCAATATAATATTCGCTATATATGCACAGCAACAAGTTATTGTTCAATGAAAATGGCACACATACACATGTAGTACAATACCAAACCCGGTATCGCTACTGCAACATAATATTCGCTATATATGCACAGCAACAAGTTATTGTTCAATGAAAATGACACAAATACACATGTAGTACAATACCAAACCCGGTATCGCTACTGCAATATAATATTCGCTATATATACACAGCAACAAGTTATTGTTCAATGAAAATGACACAAATACACATGTAGTACAATACCAAACCCGGTATCGCTACTGTAACATAATATTCGCTATTTATGCACAGCAACAAGTTATTGTTCAATGAAAATGGCACAAATACACATGTAGTACAATACCAAACCCGGTATCGCTACTGCAATATAATATTCGCTATATATGCACAGCAACAAGTTATTGTTCAATGAAAATGGCACAAGTACACATGTAGTACAATACCAAACCCGGTATCGCTACTGTAATATAATATTCGCTATATATGCACAGCAACAAGTTATTGTTCAATGAAAATGGCACAAGTACACATGTAGTATAATACCAAACCCAGTATCGCTACTGTAATATAATATTCGCTATATATGCACAGCAACAAGTTATTGTTCAATGAAAATGGCACAAATACACATGTAGTATAATACCAAACCCGGTATCGCTACTGTAACATAATATTCGCTATATGTGCACAGCGGCAAGTTATTGTTCAATGAAAATGGCACAAATACACATGTATTATAATACCAAACCCGGTATCGCTACTGCAATATAATATTCGCTGTATATGCACAGCAAAAAGTTATTGTTCAATGAAAATGGCACAAATACACATGTAGTACAATACCAAACCCGGTATCGCTACTGCAATATAATATTCGCTATATATGCACAGCAACAAGTTAGTGTTCAATGAAAATGGCACAAGTACACATGTAGTATAATACCAAACCCGGTATCGCTACTGCAACATAATATTCGCTATATATGCACAGCAACAAGTTGTTGTTCAATGAAAATGGCACAAGTACACATGTAGTATAATACCAAACCCGGTATCGCTACTGTAATATAATATTCGATATATATGCACAGCAACAAGTTATTGTTCAATGAAAATGGCACAAATACACATGTAGTATAATACCAAACCCGGTATCGCTACTGTAACATAATATTCGCTATTTATGCACAGCGGCAAGTTATTGTTCAATGAAAATGGCACAAATACACATGTAGTACAATACCAAACCCGGTATCGCTACTGTAACATAATATTCGCTATATATGCACAGCGGCAAGTTATTGTTCAATGAAAATGGCACAAATACACATGTAGTACAATACCAAACCCGGTATCGCTACTGTAACATAATATTCTCTATATATGCCCAGCAACAAGTCATTTTTCAATGAAAATGGCACAAATACACATGTAGTATAATACCAAACCCGGTATCGCTACTGCAACATAATGTTCGCTATATATTCACAGCAACAAGTTATTGTTCAATGAAAATGACACAAAAACACATGTAGTACAATACCAAACCCGGTATAGCTACTGCAATATAACATTCGCTATATATGCACAGCGTAAGTTATTGTTCAATGAAAATGGCACAAATACACATGTAGTACAATACCAAACCCGGTATCGCTACTGTAACATAATATTCGCTATATATGCACAGCAACAAGTTATTAGTCGCCGGGCAGGAGCCCGCGACTTCTATTTTTAATAGGTTTTCTGAAATCACATGGGAGGGGGTATTATTATTAGAAAGAAACTCATTTAGATGTCTTGAACATATTACAACTGTGTTTGTTTAAAAACACTAAGTAATGACACATCTAAAATGAAATAAATATTCCGATGTTTTAGGTATTTTCAGTTTCTTTATTTTTACTCGCATTTATGTTTTTTTGTTTTATTTACGAAGACAAAACAGTCCCTATTAGCTAGACTGCTATACTTTATTTTACACTATATACTACATGTAATCAAAAGTCGATAACTACAAACCTTTACGTCGCAGTCTAATTTGTTTACTTACGCGCACCTGCGTGACTCGCGAATACCAACTGCGTAGATCAATCTCCTTTGCAGAGAGCCGCTCTTTACACTCACTTACAAATAGTAAATCGTAGGCGATTTAAAATGTTTATTTGGTTCGAAACAAATGAAGAAAAGAACAAACCGAGATAAAACTGGTTTTAATGGAAAAATGACTTTGAACGAACACTCTCTGCCTATAAAGAGAGTTTCAAGAACGACACCTCTGCGAATAAGAAAGAATCGGGTCTTTCGTACAAAAATATTTCGTCCTTGACAATTTTAGATGTGTCATTTAATTCCCTAAAGGCATATTGCTTCCGATCTGCATATTGTTATGCATCATTGACACAAGAGCGCTCATCATAATATAATTTTAAAACATGAGTAGTTTGTTGTTTTCATTATAAAAAAGGAAGGAATGAATTAAAATAAATTAACATGCTGTAGGGCTAAGTTTATGTTCGAAATTAAGTTTAAATTATACAACAATTTCAATGAGATTTAACTGTTTAGTTGATATTATATTTCGAAGGTGGTTTAATTAATAAATATTGGACTACATTTCAACATTTGTTAAAGTATGATACAATTAGGATGCTAAGCTAATATCATTTTGAGAAAAAGAGAAAACTCATGTCTTCAGCGATTTAACCCTTATCTCATTGTTTTAAAAGTAGATTGCTGCAAAGGTGTCCACTGTTGACTTTAAAAGAGGAAAGGAAAATGACGTGCTATTGCATGCAAATCCTAAATTGTCTGTTTTGTGGTTTTATTGAAAAATAATAAAATTCAAATATTCTGACAAACATCTTGAAAAGTGTATGTGGAATTCACAAATCTTATAATGATTCCTTAATGAAAGCACTGTATACATACTAAGACTAATGATTGGCAAGAATACTCATTTCCATTACTGTTTATGATCAATAATTAGTTGGTTGTGTGTATGGTCAACCTACTTTGGAATGGAGATTGATCATAAACAATGAAAGGCTTCAATTATCATTCACTTCGTTGACAAAACAATGCAAGTTATGATACATTTTCACTTGACCCCACCCCTGATGTTCCAATATGCCCCTCAGTTGATAACTGTTTATTCAACTACTATAATGTTAGTGTTATGCATAACTGCACTATGGATATCCGGCGACATTGATGCGTTGCATCAATTTTCTCTTGTTGTTCAATGAAAATGGCACAAATACACATGTAGTACAATACCAAACCCGGTATCGCTACTGTAACATAATATTCGCTATATATTCACAGCAACAAGTTATTGTTCAATGAAAATGACACAAAAACACATGTAGTACAATACCAAACCCGGTATCGCTACTGCAACATAATATTCGCTATATATGCACAGCGTAAGTTATTGTTCAATGAAAATGGCACAAATACACGTGTAGTACAATACCAAACCCGGTATCGCTACTGTAACATAATATTCGCTATATATACACAGCAACAAGTTATTGTTCAATGAAAATGGCACAAATACACATGTAGTACAATACCAAACCCGGTATCGCTACTGTAACATAATATTCGCTATATATGAACAGCAACAAGTTATTGTTCAATGAAAATGACACAAATACACATGTAGTACAATATCAAAACCGGTATCGCTACTGTAACATAATATTCGCTATATATGCACAGCAACAAGTTATTGTTCAATGAAAATGACACAAATACACATGTAGTACAATACCAAACCCGGTATCGCTACTGCAATATAATATTCGCTATATATGCACAGCAACAAGTTATTGTTCAATGAAAATGACACAAATACACATGTAGTACAATACCAAACCCGGTATCGCTACTGCAATATAATATTCGCTATATATACACAGCAACAAGTTATTGTTCAACGAAAATGACACAAATACACATGTAGTACAATACCAAACCCGGTATCGCTACTGTAACATAATATTCGCTATATATGCACAGCAACAAGTTATTGTTCAATGAAAATGGCACAAATACACATGTAGTACAATACCAAACCGAAACGCTCATTAAGTATATATATACAATGCGTACACTGAATATGCAAGGAACACAACACATGCTTCAAATAACCAACATTGGTTTCCTGCTTTTCGTCATGGTCATGTGCTTTATGACCTTGTGGCATCTCCAAAATTCAAATATTCGAGCACAGAAAGCAGTTAAGTGCATCTGATTAACTATTTTTGATTTCCGGTCACCAGCTTCCTATTGCAGTTTTAGGCATACACCATAGAGTGTTAGAGCATTAATCTTTCTGTTTCAGGTGAAATGTCGAGTTTTCTGCTTTTAACCTAAGACTTTTAACATGAAACTCTCGGAGGAGCCGGAGCTTAGTTCGTCTGAAATACTAGCATAAACCTTATGCCGTATGCTTAAAGTAAAAACGACGTCAATCATAGACACTCACAGACAAAGTGCTTCATACAACCAGTGGTAAATGTTGGGCGCAGTTTCCGGAACCGTTTGTTTTCATGCGGAAGGTTTACCCATATGTAAGCAAGTGTTCTGGCAATATTTGGCCTACATCTGGAAACACGTCGTTACTAACAGTTGGGTAGATTGCAGTGTGCAAGTGTTCAAATCTAGAAAAAAATAAATAACAAGTAATAATGTGTTAGCTAAAGCAAAAACAAAAAGTCACCCACTGCCATTTGTTTTGAAACGGTGGCCATTTTAAAACTTAAATTCAAGGAAAACTTGAATTCAAGAAACGGCGGCCATTTTGAAAAAAAAAAAAGTTGGGTGCACCACTTTGAGTGAGTATCTATGTGTGTGTGAAGTTTGATAGAGATCGCACCATCGATGTCTGAGAAATCGCGCGGAAACTTGAAATCACGAAATGGTGGCCATTTTGAAACGGCGGCCATTTTGAAAAAAAAAAAAAGTTGGATGCAGCCCTTTGAGTGAGTATCTATTCATGTGTGAAGTTTTATAGAGATCGGACCATCAAAACTTAAAATGTAGAAATGGCGGCCATTTTGAAACGGCGGCCATTTTGAAAAAAAAAAAGCTAGATGCACCACTTTGAGTGCGTATCTATGTATGTGTTAAGTTTGATAGAGATCGCACCATCGATGTCCGAGAAAACTGGCGGACAAGTTCAGGACTAAGAAAAAACAAAAAAATAATAATAATAATAACTAGAGATTGTAACTGTAGCAACAGTTACGAACGATTCCCTTGCCATTTTATTTAACAATGGGAGATAACAGACACGAGTATTCGGTCATGCACTAATACACTTGAGAAAGTAGTACTACTTGATTAGAAACACATGTACTAAGTTTCAAGTCTCGATCACTTGTCGTTTTTGAGTTATACAAGTCCGAAAAATCGACCAATCAGAAGCGAGTATTCGGTCATGCGCAAATACACATGAGAAAGTAGTATCACTTGATTGGGAACACTTGTACTAAGTTTCAAGTCTCTATCACTTGTCGTTTTTGAGTTATACATGTCCGAAAAATCGACCAATCAGAAACGAGTATTCGGTTATGCGCTAATTCACTTGAGAAAGTAGTACTACTTAATTAGAAACACATGTACTAAGTTTCAAGTCTCTATCACTTGTCGTTTTTGAGTTATACAAGTCCGAAAAATCGACCAATCAGAAACGAGTATTCGGTCATGCGCTAATACACATGCAAAAGTAGAATTACTTGATAAGAAACACATGTACTAAGTTTCAAGTCTCTATCACTTGTCGTTTTTGAGTTATACAAGTCAGAAAAATCGACCAATCAGAAACGAGTATTCGGTCATGCGCTAATACACTTGAGAAAGTAGTACTACTTGATTAGAATTACATGTACTAAGTTTTAAGTCTCTATCACTAGTCATTATCGAGTTATACAAGTCCGAAAAATCGACCAATCAGAAACGAGTATTCGGTCAAGCTCAAATACACATGAGAAAGTAGGTCACTTGATTGGGAACATTCGTACTAAGTTTCAAGTCTCTATGTCTTTTCGTTATCGAGTTATACAAGTTCAAATCACCCAATCATTAAAAAAATGAAAAAGGGGAGATAACTTTGCAAAAAAGTGGCCCAGAGTTATAATTATTGCATGTTGTACAACTGCACAGAGCCATCTATCTATGTTCCAAGTTTCAATAATATCTGACCATTTGTTCACAAGATATCGCTCTGACAAAAATTGATTAAAATATTGAAAAAGGGGAGATAACTTTGCAAAAAAGTGGCTCAGAGTTATCATTCTTAAAAACTACACAAGTTCACATTGCCATATATCTATGTTGCAAGTTTCGATCAATTCCATAAAGTAGTTTATGAGTATTGCTCTGGACAAAAATTTGGATAGCTGAAAGAGAATAATAATAATAATAAAAAGAAAAAACAATAGAAAAACAATACGATTCCCAACTCTGTTGTGGAATCGTAATAATAAGAAGTAATACTGTGTTAGCTAAAGCAAAAACAAAAAGTCACCCACTGCCATTTGTTTTGAAACGGTGGCCATTTTAAAACTTAAATTCAAGGAAAACTTGAATTCAAGAAATGGTGGCCATTTTGAGAAAAAAAAAAGTTGGATGCACCCCTTTGAGTGTGTATCTATTCATGTGTGAAGTTTGATAGAGATCGCACCATCGAAACACGAAATCAAGAAATGCTGGCCATTTTAAAACGGCGGCCATTTTGAAAAAAAAAAAAGTTGACTGCACCACGTTGAGTGAGTATCTATGTGTGTGTGCAGTTTGATAGAGATCCCACTATCGATGTCTGAGAAATCGCGCGGAAACTTGAAATCACGAAATGGTGGCCATTTTGAAACGGCGGCCATTTTAAAAAAAAAAAAAGTTGGATGTACCCCTTTGAGTGAGTATCTATTCATGTGTGAAGTTTGAAACTTATATTCAAGGGAAACTTGAATTCAAGAAATGACGGCCATTTTGAAACTTATATTCAAGGGAAACTTGAATTTAAGAAATGACGGCCATTTTGAAAAAAAATAAGTTGGATGCACCCCTTTGAGTGAGTATCTATTCATGTGTGAAGTTTGATAGAGATCGCACCATCGAAACATAAAATCAAGAAATGGTGGCCATTTTAAAACGGCGGCCATTTTGAAAAAAAAAAAAGTTGGGAGCACCACTTAGAGTGAGTATCTATGTGTGTGTGAAGTTTGATAGAGATCGCAACATCGATATCTGAGAAATCGCGCGGAAACTTGAAATCACGAAATGGTGGCCATTTTGAAACGGCGGCCATTTTGAAAAAAAAAAAGTTGGATGCACCCCTTTGAGTGAGTATCTATTCATGTGTGAAGTTTGATAGAGATCGGACATCAAAACTTAAAATCTAGAAATGGCGGCCATTTTGAAACGGCGGCCATTTTGAAAAAAAAAAAAGCTAGATGCACCACTTTGAGTGAGTATCTATGTATGTGTGAAGCTTGATAGAGATTGCACCATCGATGTCCGAGAAAACTGGCGGACAAGTTCAGGACTAAGAAAAAACAAAAAAATAATAATAACAAGTAATACTGTGTTAGCTAAAGCAAAAACAAAAAGTCACCCACTGCCATTTGTTTTGAAACGGTGGCCATTTTAAAACTTAAATTCAAGGAAAACTTGAATTCAAGAAATGGCGGCCATTTTGAGAAAAAAAAAAGTTGGATGCACCCCTTTGAGTGTGTATCTATTCATGTGTGAAGTTTGATAGAGATCGCACCATCGAAACATAAAATCAAGAAATGGTGGCCATTTTAAAACGGCGGCCATTTTGAAAAAAAAAAAGTTGAGTGCACCACTTTGAGTGAGTATCTATGTGTGTGTGAAGTTTGATAGAGATCGCACCATCGATGTCTGAGAAATCGCGCGGAAACTTGAAATCACGAAATGGTGGCCATTTTGAAACGGCGGCCATTTTGAAAAAAAAAAAGTTGGATGCACCCCTTTGAGTGAGTATCTATTCATGTGTGAAGTTTTATAGAGATCGGACCATCAAAACTTAAAATCTAGAAATGGCGGCCATTTTGAAACGGCGTCCATTTTGAAAAAAAAAAAGCTAGATGCACCACTTTGAGTGCGTATCTATGTATGTGTGAAGTTTGATAGAGATCGCACCATCGATGTCCGAGAAAACTGGCGGACAAGTTCAGGACTAAGAAAAACAAAAAAATAATAATAACAAGTAATACTGTGTTAGCTAAAGCAAAAACAAAAAGTCACCCACTGCCATTTGTTTTGAAACGGTGGCCATTTTATAACTTAAATTCAAGGAAAACTTGAATTCAAGAAATGGCGGCCATTTTGAGAAAAAAAAAAGTTGGATGCACCCCTTTTGAGTGTGTATCTATTCATGTGTGAAGTTTGATAGAGATCGCACCATCGAAACACGAAATCAAGAAATGCTGGCCATTTTAAAACGGCGGCCATTTTGAAAAAAAAAAAAAGTTGAGTGCACCACTTTGAGTGAGTCTCTATGTGTGTGTGAAGTTTGATAGAGATCGCACCATCGATGTCTGAGAAATCGCGCGGAAACTTGAAATCACGAAATGGTGGCCATTTTGAAACGGCGGCCATTTTGAAAAAAATAAAGTTGGATGCACCCCTTTGAGTGAGTATCTATTCATGTGTGAAGTTTGAAACTTATATTGAAGGGAAACTTGAATTCAAGAAATGACGGCCATTTTGAAACTTATATTCAAGGGAAACTTGAATTCAAGAAATGACGGCCATTTTGAAAAAAAAAAAGTTAGATGCACCCCTTTGAGTGAGTATCTATTCATGTGTGAAGTTTGATAGAGATCGCACCATCGAAACATAAAATCAAGAAATGGTGGCCATTTTAAAACGGCGGCCATTTTGAAAAAAAAAAAAGTTGGGTGCACCACTTTGAGTGAGTATCTATGCGTGTGTGAAGTTTGATAGAGATCGCACCATCGATGTCTGAGAAATCGCGCGGAAACTTGAAATCACGAAATGGTGGCCATTTTGAAACGGCGGCCATTTTGAAAAAAAAAAAGTTGTATGCACCCCTTTGAGTGAGTATCTATTCATGTGTGAAGTTTGATAGAGATCGGACATCAAAACTTAAAATCTAGAAATGGCGGCCATTTTGAAACGGCGGCCATTTTGAAAAAAAAAAAAGCTAGATGCACCACTTTGAGTGAGTATCTTTGTATGTGTGAAGTTTGATAGAGATCGCACCATCGATGTCCAAGAAAACTGGCGGACAAGTTCAGGACTAAGAAAAAACAAAAAAAATAATAATAATAACAAGTAATACTGTGTTAGCTAAAGCAAAAACAAAAAGTCACCCACTGCCATTTGTTTTGAAACGGTGGCCATTTTATAACTTAAATTCAAGGAAAACTTGAATTCAAGAAATGGCGGCCATTTTGAGAAAAAAAAACGTTGGATGCACCCCTTTGAGTGTGTATCTATTCATGTGTGAAGTTTGATAGAGATCGCACCATCGAAACACGAAATCAAGAAATGCTGGCCATTTTAAAACGGCGGCCATTTTGAAAAAAAAAAGTTGGGTGCACCACTTTGAGTGAGTCTCTATGTGTGTGTGAAGTTTGATAGAGATCGCACTATCGATGTCTGAGAAATCGCGCGGAAACTTGAAATCACGAAATGGTGGCCATTTTGAAACGGCGGCCATTTTGAAAAAAAAAAAGTTGGATGCACCCTTTTGAGTGAGTATCTATTCATGTGTGAAGTTTGAAACTTATATTCAATGGAAACTTGAATTCAAGAAATGACGGCCATTTTGAAACTTATATTCAAGGAAAACTTGAATTCAAGAAATGGCAGCCATTTTGAGAAAAAAAAAATGTTGGATGCACCCCTTTGAGTGTGTATCTATTCATGTGTGAAGTTTGATAGAGATCGCACCTTCGAAACATAAAATCAAGAAATGGTGGCCATTTTAAAACGGCGGCCATTTTGAAAAAAAAAAAGTTGGGTGCACCACTTTGAGTGAGTATCTATGTGTGTGTGAAGTTTGATAGAGATCGCACCATCGATGTCTGAGAAATCGCGCAGAAACTTGAAATCACGAAATGGTGGCCATTTTGAAACGGCGGCCATTTTGAAAAAAAAAAAAGTTGGATGCACCCATTTGAGTGAGTATCTATTCATGTGTGAAGTTTTATAGAGATCGGACCATCAAAACTTAAAATCTAGAAATGGCGGCCATTTTGAAACGGCGGCCATTTTGAAAAAAAAAAAGCTAGATGCACCACTTTGAGTGAGTATCTATGTGTGTGTGAAGTTTGATAGAGATCGCACCATCGATGTCTGAGAAATCGCGCAGAAACTTGAAATCACGAAATGGTGGCCATTTTGAAACGGCGGCCATTTTGAAAAAAAAAAAAGTTGGATGCACCCATTTGAGTGAGTATCTATTCATGTGTGAAGTTTTATAGAGATCGGACCATCAAAACTTAAAATCTAGAAATGGTGGCCATTTTAAAACGGCGGCCATTTTGAAAAAAAAAAAGTTGGGTGCACCACTTTGAGTGAGTATCTATGTGTGTGTGAAGTTTGATAGAGATCGCACCATCGATGTCTGAGAAATCGCGCGGAAACTTGAAATCACGAAATGGTGGCCATTTTGAAACGGCGGCCATTTTGAAAAAAAAAAAGTTGGATGCACCCCTTTGAGTGAGTATCTATTCATGTGTGAAGTTTTATAGAGATCGGACCATCAAAACTTAAAATCTAGAAATGGCGGCCATTTTGAAACGGCGGCCATTTTGAAAAAAAAAAAGCTAGATGCACCACTTTGAGTGCGTATCTATGTATGTGTGAAGTTTGATAGAGATCGCACCATCGATGTCCGAGAAAACTGGCGGACAAGTTCAGGACTAAGAAAAACAAAAAAATAATAATAACAAGTAATACTGTGTTAGCTAAAGCAAAAACAAAAAGTCACCCACTGCCATTTGTTTTGAAACGGTGGCCATTTTATAACTTAAATTCAAGGAAAACTTGAATTCAAGAAATGGCGGCCATTTTGAGAAAAAAAAAAGTTGGATGCACCACTTTTGAGTGTGTATCTATTCATGTGTGAAGTTTGATAGAGATCGCACCATCGAAACACGAAATCAAGAAATGCTGGCCATTTTAAAACGGCGGCCATTTTGAAAAAAAAAAAAAGTTGAGTGCACCACTTTGAGTGAGTCTCTATGTGTGTGTGAAGTTTGATAGAGATCGCACCATCGATGTCTGAGAAATCGCGCGGAAACTTGAAATCACGAAATGGTGGCCATTTTGAAACGGCGGCCATTTTGAAAAAAATAAAGTTGGATGCACCCCTTTGAGTGAGTATCTATTCATGTGTGAAGTTTGAAACTTATATTGAAGGGAAACTTGAATTCAAGAAATGACGGCCATTTTGAAACTTATATTCAAGGGAAACTTGAATTCAAGAAATGACGGCCATTTTGAAAAAAAAAAAGTTAGATGCACCCCTTTGAGTGAGTATCTATTCATGTGTGAAGTTTGATAGAGATCGCACCATCGAAACATAAAATCAAGAAATGGTGGCCATTTTAAAACGGCGGCCATTTTGAAAAAAAAAAAAGTTGGGTGCACCACTTTGAGTGAGTATCTATGCGTGTGTGAAGTTTGATAGAGATCGCACCATCGATGTCTGAGAAATCGCGCGGAAACTTGAAATCACGAAATGGTGGCCATTTTGAAACGGCGGCCATTTTGAAAAAAAAAAAGTTGTATGCACCCCTTTGAGTGAGTATCTATTCATGTGTGAAGTTTGATAGAGATCGGACATCAAAACTTAAAATCTAGAAATGGCGGCCATTTTGAAACGGCGGCCATTTTGAAAAAAAAAAAAGCTAGATGCACCACTTTGAGTGAGTATCTTTGTATGTGTGAAGTTTGATAGAGATCGCACCATCGATGTCCAAGAAAACTGGCGGACAAGTTCAGGACTAAGAAAAAACAAAAAAAATAATAATAATAACAAGTAATACTGTGTTAGCTAAAGCAAAAACAAAAAGTCACCCACTGCCATTTGTTTTGAAACGGTGGCCATTTTATAACTTAAATTCAAGGAAAACTTGAATTCAAGAAATGGCGGCCATTTTGAGAAAAAAAAACGTTGGATGCACCCCTTTGAGTGTGTATCTATTCATGTGTGAAGTTTGATAGAGATCGCACCATCGAAACACGAAATCAAGAAATGCTGGCCATTTTAAAACGGCGGCCATTTTGAAAAAAAAAAAGTTGGGTGCACCACTTTGAGTGAGTCTCTATGTGTGTGTGAAGTTTGATAGAGATCGCACTATCGATGTCTGAGAAATCGCGCGGAAACTTGAAATCACGAAATGGTGGCCATTTTGAAACGGCGGCCATTTTGAAAAAAAAAAAGTTGGATGCACCCTTTTGAGTGAGTATCTATTCATGTGTGAAGTTTGAAACTTATATTCAATGGAAACTTGAATTCAAGAAATGACGGCCATTTTGAAACTTATATTCAAGGAAAACTTGAATTCAAGAAATGGCAGCCATTTTGAGAAAAAAAAAATGTTGGATGCACCCCTTTGAGTGTGTATCTATTCATGTGTGAAGTTTGATAGAGATCGCACCTTCGAAACATAAAATCAAGAAATGGTGGCCATTTTAAAACGGCGGCCATTTTGAAAAAAAAAAAGTTGGGTGCACCACTTTGAGTGAGTATCTATGTGTGTGTGAAGTTTGATAGAGATCGCACCATCGATGTCTGAGAAATCGCGCAGAAACTTGAAATCACGAAATGGTGGCCATTTTGAAACGGCGGCCATTTTGAAAAAAAAAAAAGTTGGATGCACCCATTTGAGTGAGTATCTATTCATGTGTGAAGTTTTATAGAGATCGGACCATCAAAACTTAAAATCTAGAAATGGCGGCCATTTTGAAACGGCGGCCATTTTGAAAAAAAAAAAGCTAGATGCACCACTTTGAGTGCGTATCTATGTATGTGTGAAGTTTGATAGAGATCGCACCATCGATGTCCGAGAAAACTGGCGGACAAGTTCAGGACTAAGAAAAAACAAAAAAATAATAATAACTAGAGATTGTAACTGTAGCAACAGTTACGAACGATTCCCTTGCCATTTTATTTAACAAGGGGACATAACAGACACGAGTATTCGGTCATGCACTAATACACTTGAGAAAGTAGAACTACTTGATTAGAAACACATGTACTAAGTTTCAAGTCTCGATCACTTGTCGTTTTTGAGTTATACAAGTCCGAAAAATCGACCAATCAGAAGCGAGTATTCGGTCATGCGCAAATACACATGAGAAAGTAGTATCACTTGATTGGGAACACTTGTACTAAGTTTCAAGTCTCTATCACTTGTGCTTTTTGAGTTATACATGTCCGAAAAATCGACCAATCAGAAACGAGTATTCGGTCATGCGCTAATTCACTTGAGAAAGTAGTACTACTTGATTAGAAACACATGTACTAAGTTTCAAGTCTCTATCACTAGTCGTTTGTGAGTTATACAAGTCCGAAAAATCGACCAATCAGAAGAGAGTATTCGGTCATGCTCAAATAAACATGAGAAAGTAGTATCACTTGATTGGGAACATTTGTACTAAATTTCAAGTCTCTATCACTTGTCGTTTTTGAGTTATACAAGCTCAAATCACCCAATTATTAAAAAAATGAAAAGGGGGAGATAACTTTGCAAAAAAGTGGCCCAGAGTTATAATTCTTGCATGTTGTACAACTGCACAGTGCCATCTATCTATGTTCCAAGTTTCAATAATATCTGACCATTCGTTCACAAGATATAGCTCTGACAAAAATTGATTAAAATATTGAAAAAGGGGAGATAACTTTGCAAAAAAGTGGCTCAGAGTTATCATTCTTGAAAACTACACAAGTTCACATTGCCATCGATCTATGTTGCAAGTTTCGATCAATTCCATCAAGTAGTTTATGAGTATTGCTCTGGACAAAAATTTGGATAGCTGAAAGAGAATAATAATAATAATAATAAAAAGAAAAAACAATAGAAAAACAATACGATTCCCAACTCTGTTGGGGAATCGTAATAAGAAGTATAAGAAACAGAGCAAAAACAATAAGTCCCCCAAACTCCGTTTGGGTGACTTAATAAGAAACTGAACAAAAACAATAAGTCCCCCAAACTCCGTTTGGGTGACTTAATAATAAGAAGAAGTATAAGAAACTGAGCAAAAACAATAAGTCCCCCAAACTCCGTTTGGGTGACTTAATAACAAGTAATACTGTGTTAGCTAAAGCAAAAACAAAAAGTCACCCACTGCCATTTGTTTTGAAACGGTGGCCATTTTAAAACTTAAATTCAAGGGAAACTTGAATTCAAGAAATGACGGCCATTTTGAAAAAAAATAAGTTGGATGCACCCCTTTGAGTGAGTATCTATTCATGTGTGAAGTTTGATAGAGATCGGACCATCGAAACATAAAAATCAAGAAATGGTGGCCATTTTAAAACGGCGGCCATTTTGAAAAAAAATAAAAAATGGGTGCACCACTTTGAGTGAGTATCTATGCGTATGTGAAGTTTGATAGAGATCACACCATCGATGTCTGAGAAATCGCGAGGAAACTTGAAATCACGAATTGGTGGCCATTTTGAAACGGCGGCCATTTTGAAAAAAAAATGTTGGATGCACCCCTTTGAGTGAGTATCTATTCATGTGTGAAGTTTGATAGAGATCGGACCATCAAAACTTAAAATCTAGAAATGGCGGCCATTTTGAAACGGCGGCCATTTTGAAAAAAAAAAGCTAGATGCACCACTTTGAGTGAGTATCTATGTATGTGTGAAGTTTGATAGAGATCGCACCATCGATGTCCGAGAAAACTGGCGGACAAGTTCAGGACTAAGAAAAACAAAAAAATAATAATAACAAGTAATACTGTGTTAGTTAAAGCAAAAACAAAAAGTCACCCACTGCCATTTGTTTTGAAACGGTGGCCATTTTAAAACTTAAATTCAAGGAAAACTTGAATTCAAGAAATGGCGGCCATTTTGAGAAAAAAAAAAGTTGGATGCACCCCTTTGAGTGTGTATCTATTCATGTGTGAAGTTTGATAGAGATTGCACCATCGAAACACGAAATCAAGAAATGTTGGCCATTTTAAAACGGCGGCCATTTTAAAAAAAAAAAAGTTGAGTGCACCACTTTGAGTGAGTCTCTATGTGTGTGTGAAGTTTGATAGAGATCGCACCATCGATGTCTGAAAAATCGCGCGGAAACTTGAAATCACGAAATGGTGGCCATTTTGAAACGGCGGCCATTTTGAAAAAAAAAAAGTTGGATGCACCCCTTTGAGTGAGTATCTATTCATGTGTGAAGTTTGAAACTTATATTCAAGGGAAACTTGAATTCAAGAAATGACGGCCATTTTGAAACTTATATTCAAGGGAAACTTGAATTCAAGAAATGACGGCCATTTTGAAAAAAAAAAAGTTGGATGCACCCCTTTGAGTGAGTATCTATTCATGTGTGAAGTTTGATAGAGATCGCACCATCGAAACATAAACTCAAGAAATGGTGGACATTTTAAAACGGCGGCCATTTTGAAAAAAAAAAAAAAATGGGTGCACCACTTTGAGTGAGTATCTATGCGTGTGTGAAGTTTGATAGAGATCGCACCATCGATGTCTGAGAAATCGCGCGGAAACTTGAAATCACGAAATGGTAGCCATTTTGAAACGGCGGCCATTTTGAAAAAAAAAAAAGTTGGATGCACCCCTTTGAGTGAGTATCTATTCATGTGTGAAGTTTGATAGAGATCGGATATCAAAACTTAAAATCTAGAAATGGCGGCCATTTTGAAACGGCGGCCATTTTGAAAAAAAAAAAAGCTAGATGCACCACTTTGAGTGAGTATCTATGTATGTGTGAAGTTTAATAGAGATCGCACCATCGATGTCCGAGAAAACTGGCGGACAAGTTCAGGACTAAGAAAAAACAAAAAAATAATAATAACAAGTAATACTGTGTTAGCTAAAGCAAAAACAAAAAGTCACCCACTGCCATTTGTTTTGAAACGGTGGCCATTTTAAAACTTAAATTCAAGGAAAACTTGAATTCAAGAAATGGCGGCCATTTTGAGAAAAAAAAAAGTTGGATTCGCCCCTTTGAGTGTGTATCTATTCATGTGTGAAGTTTGATAGAGATCGCACCATCGAAACATAAAATCAAGAAATGGTGGCCATTTTAAAACGGCGGCCATTTTGATAAAAAAAAAAGTTGGATGCACCCCTTTGAGTGTGTATCTATTCATGTGTGAAGTTTGATAGAGATCGCACCATCGAAACACGAAATCAAGAAATGCTGGCCATTTTAAAACGGCGGCCATTTTGAAAAAAAAAAAGTTGAGTGCACCACTTTGAGTGAGTCTCTATATGTGTGTGAAGTTTGATAGAGATCGCACTATCGATGTCTGAGAAATCGCGCGGAAACTTGAAATCACGAAATGGTGGCCATTTTGAAACGGCAGCCATTTTGAAAAAAAAAAAAGTTGGATGCACCCCTTTGAGTGAGTATCCATTGATGTGTGAAGTTTGAAACTTATATTGAAGGGAAACTTGAATTCAAGAAATGACGGCCATTTTGAAACTTATATTCAAGGGAAACTTGAATTCAAGAAATGACGGCCATTTTGAAAAAAAAAAAGTTAGATGCA
This sequence comes from Serripes groenlandicus, assembly GCA_031761405.1. Classification (NCBI taxonomy): domain Eukaryota; kingdom Metazoa; phylum Mollusca; class Bivalvia; order Cardiida; family Cardiidae; genus Serripes; species Serripes groenlandicus. The sequence goes on along the minus strand of JASEVX010000011.1, from coordinate 59,751,617 downwards.
CCCCTTTGAGTGAGTATCTATTCATGTGTGAAGTTTGATAGAGATCGCACCATCGAAACATAAAATCAAGAAATGGTGGCCATTTTAAAACGGCGGCCATTTTGAAAACAAAAAAAGTTGGGTGCACCACTTTGAGTGAGTATCTATGCGTGTGTGAAGTTTGATAGAGATCGCACCATCGATGTCTGAGAAATCGCGGGGAAACTTGAAATCACGAAATGGTGGCCATTTTGAAACGGCGGCCATTTTGAAAAAAAAAAAAGTTGTATGCACCCCTTTGAGGGAGTATCTATTCATGTGTGAAGTTTGATAGAGATCGGACATCAAAACTTAAAATCTAGAAATGGCGGCCATTTTGAAACGGCGGCCATTTTGAAAAAAAAAAAAGCTAGATGCACCACTTTGAGTGAGTATCTATGTATGTGTGAAGTTTGATAGAGATCGCACCATCGATGTCCGAGAAAACTGGCGGACAAGTTCAGGACTAAGAAAAAACAAATAAATAATAATAATAAGAAGTATAAGAAACAGAGCAAAAACAATAAGTCCCCAAAACTCCGTTTGGGTGACTTAATAAGAAGTAAAAGAAACAGAGCAAAAACAATAAGTCCCGAAAACTCCGTTTGGGTGACTTAATAAGAAACTGAACAAAAACAATAAGTCCCCCAAACTCCGTTTGGGTGACTTAATAACAAGTAATACTGTGTTAGCTAAAGCAAAAACAAAAAGTCACCCACTGCCATTTGTTTTGAAACGGTGGCCATTTTAAAACTTAAATTCAAGGAAAACTTGAATTCAAGAAATGGCGGCCATTTTGAGAAAAAAAAAAGTTGGATGCACCCCTTTGAGTGTGTATCTATTCATGTGTGAAGTTTGATAGAGATCGCACCATCGAAACATAAAATCAAGAAATGGTGGCCATTTTAAAACGGCGGCCATTTTGAAAAAAAAAAAAGTTGAGTGCACCACTTTGAGTGAGTATCTATGTGTGTGTGAAGTTTGATAGAGATCGCACCATCGATGTCTGAGAAATCGTGCGGAAACTTGAAATCACGAAATGGTGGCCATTTTGAAACGGCGGCCATTTTGAAAAAAAAAAAGTTGGATGCACCCCTTTGAGTGAGTATCTATTCATGTGTGAAGTTTGAAACTTATATTCAATGGAAACTTGAATTCAAGAAATGACGGCCATTTTGAAACTTATATTCAAGGAAAACTTGAATTCAAGAAATGGCAGCCATTTTGAGAAAAAAAAAATGTTGGATGCACCCCTTTGAGTGTGTATCTATTCATGTGTGAAGTTTGATAGAGATCGCACCTTCGAAACATAAAATCAAGAAATGGTGGCCATTTTAAAACGGCGGCCATTTTGAAAAAAAAAAAGTTGGGTGCACCACTTTGAGTGAGTATCTATGTGTGTGTGAAGTTTGATAGAGATCGCACCATCGATGTCTGAGAAATCGCGCAGAAACTTGAAATCACGAAATGGTGGCCATTTTGAAACGGCGGCCATTTTGAAAAAAAAAAAAGTTGGATGCACCCCTTTGAGTGAGTATCTATTCATGTGTGAAGTTTTATAGGGATCGGACCATCAAAACTTAAAATCTAGAAATGGCGGCCATTTTGAAACGGCGGCCATTTTGAAAAAAAAAAGCTAGATTCACCACTTTGAGTGCGTATCTATGTATGTGTGAAGTTTGATAGAGATCGCACCATCGATGTCCGAGAAAACTGGCGGACAAGTTCAGGACTAAGAAAAAACAAAAAAATAATAATAATAAGAAGTATAAGAAACAGAGCAAAAACAATAAGTCCCCCAAACTCCGTTTGGGTGACTTAATAAGAAACTGAACAAAAACAATAAGTCCCCCAAACTCCGTTTGGGTGACTTAATAATAAGAAGAAGTATAAGAAACTGAGCAAAAACAATAAGTCCCCCAAACTCCGTTTGGGTGACTTAATAACAAGTAATACTGTGTTAGCTAAAGCAAAAACAAAAGGTCACCCACTGCCATTTGTTTTGAAACGGCGGCCATTTTAAAACTTAAATTCAAGGGAAACTTGAATTCAAGAAATGACGGCCATTTTGAAAAAAAATAAGTTGGATGCACCCCTTTGAGTGAGTATCTATTCATGTGTGAAGTTTGATAGAGATCGGACCATCGAAACATAAAAATCAAGAAATGGTGGCCATTTTAAAACGGCGGCCATTTTGAAAAAAAATAAAAAATGGGTGCACCACTTTGAGTGAGTATCTATGCGTATGTGAAGTTTGATAGAGATCACACCATCGATGTCTGAGAAATCGCGAGGAAACTTGAAATCACGAATTGGTGGCCATTTTGAAACGGCGGCCATTTTGAAAAAAAAATGTTGGATGCACCCCTTTGAGTGAGTATCTATTCATGTGTGAAGTTTGATAGAGATCGGACCATCAAAACTTAAAATCTAGAAATGGCGGCCATTTTGAAACGGCGGCCATTTTGAAAAAAAAAAGCTAGATGCACCACTTTGAGTGAGTATCTATGTATGTGTGAAGTTTGATAGAGATCGCACCATCGATGTCCGAGAAAACTGGCGGACAAGTTCAGGACTAAGAAAAACAAAAAAATAATAATAACAAGTAATACTGTGTTAGTTAAAGCAAAAACAAAAAGTCACCCACTGCCATTTGTTTTGAAACGGTGGCCATTTTAAAACTTTAATTCAAGGAAAACTTGAATTCAAGAAATGGCGGCCATTTTGAGAAAAAAAAAAGTTGGATGCACCCCTTTGAGTGTGTATCTATTCATGTGTGAAGTTTGATAGAGATTGCACCATCGAAACACGAAATCAAGAAATGTTGGCCATTTTAAAACGGCGGCCATTTTAAAAAAAAAAAAGTTGAGTGCACCACTTTGAGTGAGTCTCTATGTGTGTGTGAAGTTTGATAGAGATCGCACCATCGATGTCTGAAAAATCGCGCGGAAACTTGAAATCACGAAATGGTGGCCATTTTGAAACGGCGGCCATTTTGAAAAAAAAAAAGTTGGATGCACCCCTTTGAGTGAGTATCTATTCATGTGTGAAGTTTGAAACTTATATTCAAGGGAAACTTGAATTCAAGAAATGACGGCCATTTTGGAAAAAAAAAAGTTGGATGCACCCCTTTGAGTGAGTATCTATTCATGTGTGAAGTTTGATAGAGATCGCACCATCGAAACATAAACTCAAGAAATGGTGGACATTTTAAAACGGCGGCCATTTTGAAAAAAATAAAAAAATGGGTGCACCACTTTGAGTGAGTATCTATGCGTGTGTGAAGTTTGATAGAGATCGCACCATCGATGTCTGAGAAATCGCGCGGAAACTTGAAATCACGAAATGGTAGCCATTTTGAAACGGCGGCCATTTTGAAAAAAAAAAAAGTTGGATGCACCCCTTTGAGTGAGTATCTATTCATGTGTGAAGTTTGATAGAGATCGGATATCAAAACTTAAAATCTAGAAATGGCGGCCATTTTGAAACGGCGGCCATTTTGAAAAAAAAAAAAGCTAGATGCACCACTTTGAGTGAGTATCTATGTATGTGTGAAGTTTGATAGAGATCGCACCATCGATGTCCGAGAAAACTGGCGGACAAGTTCAGGACTAAGAAAAACAAAAAAATAATAATAACAAGTAATACTGTGTTAGTTAAAGCAAAAACAAAAAGTCACCCACTGCCATTTGTTTTGAAACGGTGGCCATTTTAAAACTTAAATTCAAGGAAAACTTGAATTCAAGAAATGGCGGCCATTTTGAGAAAAAAAAAAGTTGGATGCACCCCTTTGAGTGTGTATCTATTCATGTGTGAAGTTTGATAGAGATTGCACCATCGAAACACGAAATCAAGAAATGTTGGCCATTTTAAAACGGCGGCCATTTTAAAAAAAAAAAAGTTGAGTGCACCACTTTGAGTGAGTCTCTATGTGTGTGTGAAGTTTGATAGAGATCGCACCATCGATGTCTGAAAAATCGCGCGGAAACTTGAAATCACGAAATGGTGGCCATTTTGAAACGGCGGCCATTTTGAAAAAAAAAAAGTTGGATGCACCCCTTTGAGTGAGTATCTATTCATGTGTGAAGTTTGAAACTTATATTCAAGGGAAACTTGAATTCAAGAAATGACGGCCATTTTGAAAAAAAAAAAGTTGGATGCACCCCTTTGAGTGAGTATCTATTCATGTGTGAAGTTTGATAGAGATCGCACCATCGAAACATAAACTCAAGAAATGGTGGACATTTTAAAACGGCGGCCATTTTGAAAAAAATAAAAAAATGGGTGCACCACTTTGAGTGAGTATCTATGCGTGTGTGAAGTTTGATAGAGATCGCACCATCGATGTCTGAGAAATCGCGCGGAAACTTGAAATCACGAAATGGTAGCCATTTTGAAACGGCGGCCATTTTGAAAAAAAAAAAAGTTGGATGCACCCCTTTGAGTGAGTATCTATTCATGTGTGAAGTTTGATAGAGATCGGATATCAAAACTTAAAATCTAGAAATGGCGGCCATTTTGAAACGGCGGCCATTTTGAAAAAAAAAAAAGCTAGATGCACCACTTTGAGTGAGTATCTATGTATGTGTGAAGTTTGATAGAGATCGCACCATCGATGTCCGAGAAAACTGGCGGACAAGTTCAGGACTAAGAAAAACAAAAAAATAATAATAACAAGTAATACTGTGTTAGTTAAAGCAAAAACAAAAAGTCACCCACTGCCATTTGTTTTGAAACGGTGGCCATTTTAAAACTTAAATTCAAGGAAAACTTGAATTCAAGAAATGGCGGCCATTTTGAGAAAAAAAAAAGTTGGATGCACCCCTTTGAGTGTGTATCTATTCATGTGTGAAGTTTGATAGAGATTGCACCATCGAAACACGAAATCAAGAAATGTTGGCCATTTTAAAACGGCGGCCATTTTAAAAAAAAAAAAGTTGAGTGCACCACTTTGAGTGAGTCTCTATGTGTGTGTGAAGTTTGATAGAGATCGCACCATCGATGTCTGAAAAATCGCGCGGAAACTTGAAATCACGAAATGGTGGCCATTTTGAAACGGCGGCCATTTTGAAAAAAAAAAGTTGGATGCACCCCTTTGAGTGAGTATCTATTCATGTGTGAAGTTTGAAACTTATATTCAAGGGAAACTTGAATTCAAGAAATGACGGCCATTTTGAAACTTATATTCAAGGGAAACTTGAATTCAAGAAATGACGGCCATTTTGGAAAAAAAAAAGTTGGATGCACCCCTTTGAGTGAGTATCTATTCATGTGTGAAGTTTGATAGAGATCGCACCATCGAAACATAAACTCAAGAAATGGTGGACATTTTAAAACGGCGGCCATTTTGAAAAAAATAAAAAAATGGGTGCACCACTTTGAGTGAGTATCTATGCGTGTGTGAAGTTTGATAGAGATCGCACCATCGATGTCTGAGAAATCGCGCGGAAACTTGAAATCACGAAATGGTAGCCATTTTGAAACGGCGGCCATTTTGAAAAAAAAAAAAGTTGGATGCACCCCTTTGAGTGAGTATCTATTCATGTGTGAAGTTTGATAGAGATCGGATATCAAAACTTAAAATCTAGAAATGGCGGCCATTTTGAAACGGCGGCCATTTTGAAAAAAAAAAAAGCTAGATGCACCACTTTGAGTGAGTATCTATGTATGTGTGAAGTTTGATAGAGATCGCACCATCGATGTCCGAGAAAACTGGCGGACAAGTTCAGGACTAAGAAAAACAAAAAAATAATAATAACAAGTAATACTGTGTTAGTTAAAGCAAAAACAAAAAGTCACCCACTGCCATTTGTTTTGAAACGGTGGCCATTTTAAAACTTAAATTCAAGGAAAACTTGAATTCAAGAAATGGCGGCCATTTTGAGAAAAAAAAAAGTTGGATGCACCCCTTTGAGTGTGTATCTATTCATGTGTGAAGTTTGATAGAGATTGCACCATCGAAACACGAAATCAAGAAATGTTGGCCATTTTAAAACGGCGGCCATTTTAAAAAAAAAAAAGTTGAGTGCACCACTTTGAGTGAGTCTCTATGTGTGTGTGAAGTTTGATAGAGATCGCACCATCGATGTCTGAAAAATCGCGCGGAAACTTGAAATCACGAAATGGTGGCCATTTTGAAACGGCGGCCATTTTGAAAAAAAAAAAGTTGGATGCACCCCTTTGAGTGAGTATCTATTCATGTGTGAAGTTTGATAGAGATCGCACCATCGAAACATAAACTCAAGAAATGGTGGACATTTTAAAACGGCGGCCATTTTGAAAAAAATAAAAAAATGGGTGCACCACTTTGAGTGAGTATCTATGCGTGTGTGAAGTTTGATAGAGATCGCACCATCGATGTCTGAGAAATCGCGCGGAAACTTGAAATCACGAAATGGTAGCCATTTTGAAACGGCGGCCATTTTGAAAAAAAAAAAAGTTGGATGCACCCCTTTGAGTGAGTATCTATTCATGTGTGAAGTTTGATAGAGATCGGATATCAAAACTTAAAATCTAGAAATGGCGGCCATTTTGAAACGGCGGCCATTTTGAAAAAAAAAAAAGCTAGATGCACCACTTTGAGTGAGTATCTATGTATGTGTGAAGTTTGATAGAGATCGCACCATCGATGTCCGAGAAAACTGGCGGACAAGTTCAGGACTAAGAAAAACAAAAAAATAATAATAACAAGTAATACTGTGTTAGTTAAAGCAAAAACAAAAAGTCACCCACTGCCATTTGTTTTGAAACGGTGGCCATTTTAAAACTTAAATTCAAGGAAAACTTGAATTCAAGAAATGGCGGCCATTTTGAGAAAAAAAAAAGTTGGATGCACCCCTTTGAGTGTGTATCTATTCATGTGTGAAGTTTGATAGAGATTGCACCATCGAAACACGAAATCAAGAAATGTTGGCCATTTTAAAACGGCGGCCATTTTAAAAAAAAAAAAGTTGAGTGCACCACTTTGAGTGAGTCTCTATGTGTGTGTGAAGTTTGATAGAGATCGCACCATCGATGTCTGAAAAATCGCGCGGAAACTTGAAATCACGAAATGGTGGCCATTTTGAAACGGCGGCCATTTTGAAAAAAAAAAAGTTGGATGCACCCCTTTGAGTGAGTATCTATTCATGTGTGAAGTTTGAAACTTATATTCAAGGGAAACTTGAATTCAAGAAATGACGGCCATTTTGAAACTTATATTCAAGGGAAACTTGAATTCAAGAAATGACGGCCATTTTGAAAAAAAAAAAGTTGGATGCACCCCTTTGAGTGAGTATCTATTCATGTGTGAAGTTTAATAGAGATCGCACCATCGAAACATAAACTCAAGAAATGGTGGACATTTTAAAACGGCGGCCATTTTGAAAAAAATAAAAAAATGGGTGCACCACTTTGAGTGAGTATCTATGCATGTGTGAAGTTTGATAGAGATCGCACCATCGATGTCTGAGAAATCGCGCGGAAACTTGAAATCACGAAATGGTAGCCATTTTGAAACGGCGGCCATTTTGAAAAAAAAAAAAGTTGGATGCACCCCTTTGAGTGAGTATCTATTCATGTGTGAAGTTTGATAGAGATCGGATATCAAAACTTAAAATCTAGAAATGGCGGCCATTTTGAAACGGCGGCCATTTTGAAAAAAAAAAAAGCTAGATGCACCACTTTGAGTGAGTATCTATGTATGTGTGAAGTTTAATAGAGATCGCACCATCGATGTCCGAGAAAACTGGCGGACAAGTTCAGGACTAAGAAAAAACAAAAAAATAATAATAACAAGTAATACTGTGTTAGCTAAAGCAAAAACAAAAAGTCACCCACTGCCATTTGTTTTGAAACGGTGGCCATTTTAAAACTTAAATTCAAGGAAAACTTGAATTCAAGAAATGGCGGCCATTTTGAGAAAAAAAAAAGTTGGATGCGCCCCTTTGAGTGTGTATCTATTCATGTGTGAAGTTTGATAGAGATCGCACCATCGAAACATAAAATCAAGAAATGGTGGCCATTTTAAAACGGCGGCCATTTTGATAAAAAAAAAAGTTGGGTGCACCACTTTGAGTGAGTATCTATGTGTGTGTGAAGTTTGATAGAGATCGCACCATCGATGTCTGAGAAATCGCGCGGAAACTTGAAATCACGAAATGGTGGCCATTTTGAAACGGCGGCCATTTTGAAAAAAAAAAAAGTTGGATGCACCCCTTTGAGTGAGTATCTATTTATGTGTGAAGTTTGAAACTTATATTCAAGGGAAACTTGAATTCAAGAAATGACGGCCATTTTGAAACATATATTCAAGGGAAACTTGAATTCAAGAAATGGCAGCCATTTTGAGAAAACAAAAATGTTGGATGCACCCCTTTGAGTGTGTATCTATTCATGTGTGAAGTTTGATAGAGATCGCACCTTCGAAACATAAAATCAAGAAATGGTGGCCATTTTAAAACGGCGGCCATTTTGAAAAAAAAAAAAGTTGGGTGCACCACTTTGAGTGAGTATCTATGTGTGTGTGAAGTTTGATAGAGATCGCACCATCGATGTCTGAGAAATCGCGCAGAAACTTGAAATCACGAAATGGTGGCCATTTTGAAACGGCGGCCATTTTGAAAAAAAGAAAAGTTGTATGCACCCCTTTGAGTGAGTATCTATTCATGTGTGAAGTTTTATAGAGATCAGACCATCAAAACTTAAAATCTAGAAATGGCGGCCATTTTGAAACGGCGGCCATTTTGAAAAAAAAAAAGCTAGATGCACCACTTTGAGTGCGTATCTATGTATGTGTTAAGTTTGATAGAGATCGCACCATCGATGTCCGAGAAAACTGGCGGACAAGTTCAGGACTAAGAAAAAACCAAAAAATAATAATAATAATAATAACTAGAGATTGTAACTGTAGCAACAGTTACGAACGATTCCCTTGCCATTTTATTTAACAAGGGGAGATAACAGAAACGAGTATTCCGTGAGTGTTTCTGTCATGCGCTAATACTCTTGCGAAAGTTGTACTACTTGATTGGGAACACTTGTACTAAGTTTAAAGTCTCTATCACTTGTCGTTTTTGAGTTATACAAGTCCGAAAAATCAACCAATCAGAAACGAGTATTAGGTCATGCACTAATACACTAGAGAAAGTAGTACTACTTGATTACAAACACATGTACTAAGTTTCAAGTCTCTATCACTTGTCGTTTTTGAGTTATACAAGTTCGAAAAATCGACCAATCAGAAACGAGTATTTGGTCATGCGCTAATATACTTGAGAAAGTAGGTCTACTTGATTAGAAACACATGTACTAAGTTTCACGTCTCTATCACTTGTCGTTTTTGAGTTATACAATTCCGAAAAATCGACCAATCAGAAGCGAGTATTCGGTCATGCTCAAATACACATGAGAAAGTAGTATCACTTGATTGGGAACACTTGTACTAAGTTTCAAGTCTCTATCACTTGTCGTTTTTGAGTTATACATGTCCGAAAAATCGACCAATCAGAAACGAGTATTCGGTCATGCGCTAATTCACTTGAGAAAGTAGTACTACTTGATTAGAAACACATGCACTAAGTTTCAAGTCTCTATCACTAGTCGTATTTGAGTTATACAAGTCCGAAAAATCGACCAATCAGAAGCGTGTATTCGGTCATGCGCAAATACACATGAAATAGTAGTATCACTTGATTGGAAACATTTGTACTAAATTTCAAGTCTCTATCACTTTTCGTTATCGAGTTATACAAGCTCAAATCACCTAATTTTTAAAATATTGAAAAAGGGGAGATAACTTTGCAAAAAAGTGGCCCAGAGTTATAATTCTTGCATGTTGTACAACTGCACAGTGCCATCTATCTATGTTCCAAGTTTCAATATTATCTGACAATTCGTTCACAAGATATCGCTCTGACAAAAATTGATTAAAATATTGAAAAAGGGGAGATAACTTTGCAAAAAAGTGGCTCAGAGTTATCATTATTGAAAACTACACAAGTTCACATTGCCATCTATCTATGTTGCAAGTTTCAATTAATTCCATCAAGTAGTTTATGAGTATTGCTCTGGACAAAAATTTGGAAAGGAGAAAGAAAATAATAATAATAAGAAGAAGAAGAACTAGAGATTGTAACTGTAGCAACAGTTACGAACGATTCCCTTGCCATTTTATTTAACAATGGGAGATAACAGAAACGAGTATTTGGTCATGCGCTAATACACTTGCAAAAGTAGTACTACTTGATTAGGAACACATGTACTAAGTTTCAAGTCTCTATCACTTGTCGTTTTTGAGTTATACAATTCTGAAAAATCGACCAATCAGAAACGAGTATTCGGTCATGCGCTAATACACTTGAGAAAGTAGAACTACTTGATTAGAAACACACGTACTAAGTTTCAAGTCACTATCACTTGTCGTTTTTGAGTTATACAAGTCCAAAAAATCGACCAATCATAAGCGAGTAATCGGTCATGTGCAAATACACATGAGAAAGTAATATCACTTGAGTGGGAACACTTGTACTAAGTTTCAAGTCTCTATCACTTGTGCTTTTTGAGTTATACATGTCCGAAAAATCGACCAATCAGAAACGACTATTCGGTCATGCGCTAATTCACTTGAGAAAGTAGTACTACTTGATTAGAAACACATGTACTAAGTTTCAAGTCTCTATCACTAGTCGTTTGTGAGTTATACAAGTCCGAAAAATCGACCAATCAGAAGAGAGTATTCGGTCATGCTCAAATAAACATGAGAAAGTAGTATCACTTGATTGGGAACATTTGTACTAAATTTCAAGTCTCTATCACTTGTCGTTTTTGAGTTATACAAGCTCAAATCACCCAATTATTAAAAAAATGAAAAGGGGGAGATAACTTTGCAAAAAAGTGGCCCAGAGTTATAATTCTTGCATGTTGTACAACTGCACAGTGCCATCTATCTATGTTCCAAGTTTCAATAATATCTGACCATTCGTTCACAAGATATAGCTCTGACAAAAATTGATTAAAATATTGAAAAAGGGGAGATAACTTTGCAAAAAAGTGGCTCAAAGTTATCATTCTTGAAAACTACACAAGTTCACATTGCCATCTATCTATGTTGCAAGTTTCGATCAATTCCATCAAGTAGTTTATGAGTATTGCTCTGGACAAAAATTTGGATAGCTGAAAGAGAATAATAATAATAATAATAAAAAGAAAAAACAATAGAAAAACAATACGATTCCCAACTCTGTTGGGGAATCGTAATAATAAAAAACAATAGAAAAACAATACGATTCCCAACTCTGTTGGGGAATCGTAATAAGAAGAAGAAGTATAAGAAACTGAGCAAAAACAATAAGTCCCCCAAACTCCGTTTGGGTGACTTAATAACAAGTAATACTGTGTTAGCTAAAGCAAAAACAAAAAGTCACCCACTGCCATTTGTTTTGAAACGGTGGCCATTTTAAAACTTAAATTCAAGGGAAACTTGAATTCAAGAAATGACGGCCATTTTGAAAAAAAATAAGTTGGATGCACCCCTTTGAGTGAGTATCTATTCATGTGTGAAGTTTGATAGAGATCGGACCATCGAAACATAAAAATCAAGAAATGGTGGCCATTTTAAAACGGCGGCCATTTTGAAAAAAAAAAAAAAATGGGTGCACCACTTTGAGTGAGTATCTATGCGTGTGTGAAGTTTGATAGAGATCACACCATCGATGTCTGAGAAATCGCGAGGAAACTTGATATCACGAATTGGTGGCCATTTTGAAACGGCGGCCATTTTGAAAAAAAAAATGTTGGGTGCACCCCTTTGAGTGAGTATCTATTCATGTGTGAAGTTTGATAGAGATCGGACCATCAAAACTTAAAATCTAGAAATGGCGGCCATTTTGAAACGGCGGCCATTTTGAAAAAACTTTAAGTGAGTATCTATGTATGTGTGAAGTTTGATAGAGATCGCACCATCGATGTCCGAGAAAACTGGCGGACAAGTTCAGGACTAAGAAAAACAAAAAAATAATAATAACAAGTAATACTGTGTTAGCTAAAGCAAAAACAAAAAGTCACCCACTGCCATTTGTTTTGAAACGGTGGCCATTTTAAAACTTAAATTCAAGGAAAACTTGAATTCAAGAAATGGCGGCCATTTTGAGAAAAAAAAAAGTTGGATGCACCCCTTTGAGTGTGTATCTATTCATGTGTGAAGTTTGATAGAGATTGCACCATCGAAACACGAAATCAAGAAATGCTGGCCATTTTAAAACGTCGGCCATTTTAAAAAAAAAAAAAGTTGAGTGCACCACTTTGAGTGAGTCTCTATGTGTGTGTGAAGTTTGATAGAGATCGCACCATCGATGTCTGAGAAATCGCGCGGAAACTTGAAATCACGAAATGGTGGCCATTTTGAAACGGCGGCCATTTTGAAAAAAAAAAAAGTTGGATGCACCCCTTTGAGTGAGTATCTATTCATGTGTGAAGTTTGAAACTTATATTCAAGGGAAACTTGAATTCAAGAAATGACGGCCATTTTGAAACTTATATTCAAGGGAAACTTGAATTCAAGAAATGACGGCCATTTTGAAAAAAAAAAAGTTGGATGCACCCCTTTGAGTGAGTATCTATTCATGTGTGAAGTTTGATAGAGATCGCACCATCGAAACATAAAATCAAGAAATGGTGGCCATTTTAAAACGGCGGCCATTTTGAAAAAAAAAAAAGTTGGGTGCATCACTTTGAGTGTGTATCTATGCGTGTGTGTGAAGTTTGATAGAGATCACACCATCGATGTCTGAGAAATCGCGCGGAAACTTGAAATCACGAAATGGTGGCCATTTTGAAACGGCGGCCATTTTGAAAAAAAAAAAAGTTGGATGCACCCCTTTGAGTGAGTATCTATTCATGTGTGAAGTTTGATAGAGATCGGACATCAAAACTTAAAATCTAGAAATGGCGGCCATTTTGAAACGGCGGCAATTTTGAAAAAAAAAAAAGCTAGATGCACCACTTTGAGTGAGTATCTATGTATGTGTGAAGTTTGATAGAGATCGCACCATCGATGTCCGAGAAAACTGGCGGACAAGTTCAGGACTAAGAAAAACAAAAAAATAATAATAACAAGTAATACTGTGTTAGCTAAAGCAAAAACAAAAAGTCACCCACTGCCATTTGTTTTGAAACGGTGGCCATTTTAAAACTTAAATTCAAGGAAAACTTGAATTCAAGAAACGGCGGCCATTTTAAAAAAAAAAAAGTTGGGTGCACCACTTTGAGTGAGTATCTATGTGTGTGTGAAGTTTGATAGAGATCGCACCATCGATGTCTGAGAAATCGCGCGGAAACTTGAAATCACGAAATGGTGGCCATTTTGAAACGGCGGCCATTTTGAAAAAAAAAAGTTGGATGCAGCCCTTTGAGTGAGTATCTATTCATGTGTGAAGTTTTATAGAGATCGGACCATCAAAACTTAAAATCTAGAAATGGCGGCCATTTTGAAACGGCGGCCATTTTGAAAAAAAAAAAAGCTAGATGCACCACTTTGAGTGCGTATCTATGTATGTGTGAAGTTTGATAGAGATCGCACCATCGATGTCCGAGAAAACTGGCGGACTAGTTCAGGACTAAGAAAAAACAAAAAAATAATAATAACAAGTAATACTGTGTTAGCTAAAGCAAAAACAAAAAGTCACCCACTGCCATTTGTTTTGAAACGGTGGCCATTTTAAAACTTAAATTCAAGGAAAACTTGAATTCAAGAAATGGCAGCCATTTTGAGAAAAAAAAAAAGTTGGATGCACCTCTTTGAGTGTGTATCTATTCATGTGTGAAGTTTGATAGAGATCGCACCTTCGAAACATAAAATCAAGAAATGGTGGCCATTTTAAAACGGCGGCCATTTTGAAAAAAAAAAAGTTGGGTGCACCACTTTGAGTGAGTATCTATGTGTGTGTGAAGTTTGATAGAGATCGCACCATCGATGTCTGAGAAATCGCGCAGAAACTTGAAATCACGAAATGGTGGCCATTTTGAAACGGCGGCCATTTTGAAAAAAAAAAAAGTTGGATACACCCCTTTGAGTGAGTATCTATTCATGTGTGAAGTTTTATAGAGATCGGACCATCAAAACTTAAAATCTAGAAATGGCGGCCATTTTGAAACGGCGGCCATTTTGAAAAAAAAAAAAGCTAGATGCACCACGTTGAGTGCGTATCTATGTATGTGTGAAGTTTGATAGAGATCGCACCATCGATGTCCGAGAAAACTGGCGGACAAATTCAGGACTAAGAAAAAACAAAAAAATAATAATAATAAGAAGAAGAAGTATAAGAAACAGAGCAAAAACAATAAGTCCCCCAAACTCCGTTTGGGTGACTTAATAATAATAAGAAGTATAAGAAACTGAGCAAAAACAATAAGTCCCCAAAACTCCGTTTGGGTGACTTAATAATAATAATAATAATAAGAAACTGAACAAAAACAATAAGTCCCCCAAACTCCGTTTGGGTGACTTAATAATAATAATAAGAAGTATAAGAAACTGAGCAAAAACAATAAGTCCCCCAAACTCCGTTTGGGTGACTTAATAAGAAACTGAACAAAAACAATAAGTCCCCCAAACTCCGTTTGGGTGACTTAATAATAAGAAGTATAAGAAACTGAGCAAAAACAATAAGTCTTAATAATAATGATAACGAATTTATTTAAAGAGATTACACATTTTGGCAAGCCATCTTCCATGTAGACCTCTAAAAAAGTAACAATATTAAACAACATGTATATACAAGATTTGCAATATTAAAACAAAGGCTATGTTTGATAAGCAGTATAAAACACACACAAGTAAGGATGCATAGATTATATCTATAAAGTGAATTTATCAAATAGTCAAATAAAGTAGTAAACATTATTATTTTCAAACATTATTGGTAACATATGTGTTCTCATCAACATAATTGATGGCACTACGTTTGTTACCATCACATCAATGCTGTAGAATTTAGCTGTGAAATTTCAGTATACAGTACATTCTAGGTGACCTGGCGATTTGGAGATTTTAATATATATGCGGTACACTGAAGACTCGGGTGAGCGAGTAATGACAATCTCACCTTAACTGTAATAGGTGACACGCAGGAAAAAAGTTACATAACCTATGAAACTTTCTGAAATGACCCCAATGAGGGCCGCCATTTTGTGATATGTACTAAATAGCGGTCATGCAAAAAACACGGGTTAAAAGTTATCGTCGTCTAGTAATTTTTTTCAAATCGATATTTATGGATATATACATGCTATATAATTTCCGGTCACTTATATTCTTGAAAAATAAATTAAAAAATGATTTATCTATATTTATGTTTATTATATAAATGCGTTATAGTTTTCGTTCACTTATATTCTTACGAAATATTTAAAAATAAAGTGTGTTATGTATATATTTTTATTAGCCGATTTTCTAGGTGACCTGGCGAAAACTATCGTCGTCATTTTTGTTTTCAAATCGATATTGATGGATATATAAATGCTATATAATTTCTGTTCACTTATAGAAATAAATAAAATGATTGATCTATATTTGTTTTTATCATATAAATGCGTTATAGGTTTCGCTCACTTATATTCTTATGAAATAATTAAAAAAAATAAAGTGTTTCATGTATATTTATTTTTATAAGCCGATTTTTGAAAGCAAATAGACAGAATAAAACTATTTAAATAAATGTTTTATTTATAGAGATTTTCCACAATTAGTTTTGTCTGGATGTTTACAAAGTCATCTGCTGCAGAAGTCTTTAAAGTGGGAAAGAGTTAACCCTTTCCCTCATATAGACGCTTTCTGACGCCTCTGCAGCAGACAGCTTTTTGAAAACATAGTGACAAAGGAAAAACGAGCAATTTCTCCTTTAGCCACAATGTTTTCAACTTTTAGTCATATTTTTTGAGAAAATATGTTCAAAGTCGTCTGCTGCAGAATTGTCGTATGTGGAAAAGAGTTAATTTATTCCAAAACAGTTAATCCAAAAGACTCCTGGTCGCGGAAAGAGGCTCATATCTTCTTTTGTTATCTTCTAAAGGTGACTTTCCGACTGTCGACCTATTGTGGTATGTGGAAAAGAAAACATTGGGGTCAAACTTTCTACAGCAATGTACGAAATACTCGTACTTCGTGGACGAGTTGCTCAATGAATTGTTCACCAACACAACCTTGGAATCGAACCTGGATCATATGAGAAACGTCATCAGACAGAACGCCAATTTAAACGCGACGGTGGTGGAAGGGGAGATTTGGTTTGATAACATGACAGCCTATATCAACATACTAAAGACAATAACAGACAGACTGGCTCTCAGAATTATAGAGGTAGGTTTGATTTTACACGATTTAATTAAAACAAGGCCTAAACGTCGATCGCTCGTATCTAGACCTGACGCCTGTCCCATAAAGGTCGGCTGTGATTGACATATGCGTCATTCAATCAACTTGTCGCTTACAAAAGTGTTCAGTGTAAATTAGGTAAATCAACCCGTATGAATAAACGAAACAGAGAAGCGATGCGTGTCCAGCTTTCCGAAATGATATGACCGAGCGTTGGTTTGTATCGTGTGATTTCATTGGTCAAAAAGTCCCTATCACGTACTCATGAGTATTTGATGGCAATACACAGTTGAAAGCTGATTTTCTGTTTCCTGGGGACACCCCAACTTTTATTCTCTCAATATTTCTCATAATATCCATTCTGGTATTATAAAAATAATTTTCCTGTATCAAGGAGTGCCAGAATTATAAGAAGAATATGACTGGAATTCACACTCTCAGTCTCTATTATGGAAAGAATTGGCCACAAAAGTGGTCTGAAACAGGGTGAAAAAGGTAGGACAAAATTAGCAATTTTTCCCTTTACTCCAAAAATCACCCCAAAAAAACGCAGGGGGTTAGTGTAAAATTGAAGAGCTGCTTACACTCTCAAAACAATAGGCCAATAGGCAATCTGTAGATGCAGTCAGAAATACCATGTTTCCAGTTTTTGGACGGTACCCCTAAGGTACCGTCTATAGTCATGTGCATTTTGAGAAATCGTACAACAGTTGGCTCCCCGACTATAAACAGAACGATAGGTTAAAGCTGTGAGCCGAAAAAGAGGGATTTTTTTAACCGTCAACAAAAAAGTAGTGTCAATTATCAGGCAATAAAACTGCATTTTCGAAAACCTTGGTGAATCAAGATATCTGAATATTGAAAAAAAAACTGTAAAAAGGAAGCATTAGTGGTTGAAAGTTGAAGTAGAACGTTTACAATATTGAGTTGAAGTTTGAATAAATATATTCATAATTAATGTATGAATATATACCAATTTCACGTGACATTTTGATATTTCTTGTTGATCAGGAAGTGGTTTCGTGGATGTTTGTAGTATTAACAATAATGCCTAACTCCCCTAACTCTAAACGCTTCGATGAAAAACTATCTCCCAACTAATTTATCTAGCCAATCGATTCATTTTACTGAAAGAAGATGGTAAGGAACGACAACTCTGCGAAGGAGAACTTGCAACTTCCGTTCAAAATGAAAGTAGAAATCTGACAAGCTGCGCTGACGATTGTTATTATTTTTGTGGAGGAAAGACACATGAAGTTTTATTTTGAGGATGACTGACAGGAAAGAAATGTATGCACGCCTAAAATGTTCATTTAGTCATCAATACGTATAACGTTCGAGGTAGGTCTGTCAATTAAACTGTAATTTGGAGTGGAAAACTTTTTTATTTTTATTTTCGCCCTGTGCTGTATCGTAACCGGATATGAAAATAAGCTCACATGTATTTAATGTACACGTATGTCTGAAAATAGCCCAATTCCTGTAGACATTCGCTTATCCGTTTTATCATCTGACATATGTTAATTATTTAAAAAGGGTGGCATATGAAGGAAAATAAAAAATAAAAAATGAAGGACTTCGGAGACTTTGTACATATATTCAGAGACATATATATATTTCTATTTAGGTCTCTGATATATTGTACAAGTGTATACTCGTTCTTGTATGTATACACTATTTAGGCTCATTTAAGGACTTAGGAGACAAAAGTGGTTAAGTGATGTGAAAACTGCTTTCAAACTTAAGTGTGTACAATTATTTGTATTGAATGATGATATTATGTATACAGGTTTTATTTTTGAAAAGATAGAAGAAATACAATATATATTTATAAATGAATTTTCCAGATTTTGTCTATACTTAGATGGAGCATATGCATGATGCTTTGCCAACAATGTTATTCAATTAACGAGCAAAAACACATGTATATTTGTATCAAGTTTGTGTACGCTATGTTATAATTTGTCTAGTGAATCCATGTCTAACTGACACTCTGCCTTGGCGTCATTTATAATGTTATATTGACATAAAAGTAGTGAGGCTACACTGTTTCTAGGTCTAAATTACATGTATACATATGGTCAGTTAAGACTGGTGAGACTGCATAATATGATACATAGGCTCCTCTGAGTCTTCACTGGATACAGATGCATTATAACCCCAAATAACTTAATGCAGATCAATAATTGTAAAGTATCTATTATAAACGGACTATTTTATTATTCAAATCATAGCATACGTATATATTGATAAAAATGGTTTTGCGCAGACATGTATACAACTATACACATCTTGATTTTATTTTTATTGTGCAATCAGTAACTGTATGTATTTTTGTTTCGTTTCAGATCATGGAAATATTGACAGGTTATTTAATGCGCAATACGCAACATTACTTGTGAAGAAGATTCATAATGACAATATGGGATATTTTTACAACCAACCTTTATGTATTGGAAAAGTTGGGGTATATTAACTGTTATTTCCGGTTTGGTTTTTAGTTGAATCAGAGAAATAAAAGACAAATGGCAAGTCGTGGACGCAACAAGACGGGTAGAAAACAAGAACAAAACGACGTTAATGACATTTCTTCAAAGCTGGTAAAAGCAGCGAGTCGTTGTGACAAGTATTCTGGATGAAAGTGTTTATTCTGTAAAGGTAACTCGGAAAACAATAACGGAATGGAAGAACAAATATCTAGGCTATATGTAAACGACACAAATACGAATCAAGGTTGCACAATGTGATCTGTTTTTGTTAACTATAATACAGGAAGATAACTGTGTAATTAACTAATTACTATGAACAAGACATTCAAGTAAATTATTTTGAGCTATAATACAGAGATGACACTTCTACATGATAACTAACATTAAGTAGATCATTTTGAACTACATATTGTGTCACACAGGGGGATCATTTGTTTTGTTAAATGACCAAAGATGTAAAATTTAAAAGTTAAACTGTAAGTTAACTAGCATTAAATTTTGTCAACAGTAAGAGGCATGAATAAAAAGCATTGTGACAAAAGGAGAAATTGCTTGTATGGAGCAATTTCTTCCTCTGCTTCCATGTTTTCAAAAAGCCGTCTGCTGCAGAGGCGTCAGAAAGTGTCTATTTGAAGGAAAGGGTGATTGAAATATTATAATTAGCTCCACTGGCTGAAAGCCAGTCGAACTTATGTCATGGCGAATTGTCCGTCGTGCATGCGTTAACTTTTTGCTTCAAACAACTTCTTCTCCCTAACCACTTGGCCAATTGAAATGAAACTTCCTCTCAATGTCCTCTCCTAAATTCCTTCATATTTTTTGGATCCATGCAAAATTCTGGTTTCCATGGCAACCGAAAGAAAAAAATAGTGAAAACTTAAAAAAATCTTCTCCGAGGAAACTGTCTAATTAGATTTTCTAATAATTTTGTAGAAATGTTCCTTGGGTGACCCTCTATCGGATTCCTTCAAGCCAAGTTGATTGGATGAAATACATAGTCGCCAGGGGGGCGGGGCTATTTTGCAGTATGTGGCTATAATGAAAACTTAAAATATCTTTACCTCAAAAAGTGTTTGGCAAATTTTCAAATAATTTTGTAGAAATGTTCCTTGGGAGACCCTCTATCAGATTCCTTCAAGCGATATTGATTAGTCGAATTTTTTATTGATCACAAAAGGAAAAAGCACATTATGAGATTTAACTTCTGACATAAAGTTTAAAGATTTTCTGTTGCATCATTATTGTCTACAGCCTATATACATTCAAAGGTCAGTTTACTATATTTTTCTATGTATATTCAAGTTGATATGTACTCATCATGCAACAGAATTTTCATTGACAAAATATGTCCCCAATTTTTCAATTGTTGAACATAGTAATGGGAAGAAAAGTTTGAATATTTTAACAAAACTGTACATTTTGACCTGTTAATTCTTTTTGCATACTTCAAGGATTGGAAGAAATAATTGAACGGAAACAATATCACAGGCTCTTTTTAAAAAAAAATACCCAAATTTAAACCAATCTACAGCAGACAACTTTGAAAATATCTTTGCAAACTCACTTTGGTACAGCATGTTTCCTATTTTATTACTCAGTTTACCGTAGCTCATTCAGTAGAGACACAGGCTGTTAATCCAGGGGTTGTGAGTTCGAACCTCAGCTTGGCCTACATTCCTTCTGACGTGACTACCACCGATGGGATTTCAGACTATGTTGAAAAGCAGCCAGTTGCTTGGAAAGAATGTTGTGTGAAGTACTGGTATGAGAAAGCCAAGAAACATATGAGTAGTTGAACTGGCTGCCGTGATATGACTGAAAGATTGATGAAAATGGTGTTAAACCCCAGTTAATCAATCAAACTATTTTATTACCTAATACTTTGAGACTTGGAAAACTTCCTCATCTAATACCCTTCTTTTCATTGTATACTAAATATGCTGAGTGTAGTATAAATTTTGATGTATTTTGGTTGTATAAGAGAATTGGATATTGTTGGTTAAGTTGGTTAAGTTACAGGTCAATTTGACAGAAAATCCACAGGTAAAATGTGTCTATCCTTGTAAGCCTGTGTGGCATTCTTAGGCTGATCCGGATCAATACTTTTACGCAGAGTCCACCATGTTGGTTTACTCACAGGACTGCTCAAATTAAAGAAAATCTAGTTAACCCTTTCCCTCATACGACAATTCTGCAGCAGATGACTTTGAACATGTTTTGTCAACATATAGAAAAACTCTATAATTGAATGGATAACCTATGACTTAAAAGTGGAAAACATTGTGGCAAAAGGAGAAATTGCTCGTTTTGAGCAATTTATTCTTTTGTCACTATGTTTTCAAAAAGCCGTCTGCTGTAGAGGCGTCTATATGAGGGAAAGGGTTAACACTCTGGAAGCCGCATGTTTTACTTGAGCATGTTGAAACTTCCTCAGAATATTTGTTTGTATGATATCTAGCCTAAGTTCGAATATGTGTCCGATCCAGTAAAGAACTAGGTCACTTAGCCAAACACTGTAGAAAAATCTTGTTAACACTATAGACACTGCATTTTTGTATTGAGCAGTTTGAAACCTTGTCAGAAAGTTTGTCTTGATGATAGGCCAATTTCGAATATTGGTTATTTTGGATAAAACATTAGGGCACTAAGCCAAGTAGGAGGAAAATCTTGTTAAGACTCTGGAAGCTGCACTTTTAGCTTGAGCATGCTGAAACTTTGTCAGAATGATTGTTTTTATTAAATTTAGTTTGAATATGATTAATGTTTGTTAAAAAATTAGGTCACTATGCCAAGTTGTAGGACAATCTTGATTTAACACTTAAGAGACCACAATTTTGACTTTAGCAGCTTGAAATTTTGTCAGACAGTTTTTCTTATCGATATACAGGCCAATTTAGACATTGGTCATGTTGAGTCAAAAATTAGGTCCCTTGATCAAATTTAAGAAAATATTTGTTAATGCTCTGGAAGCCATGTTTTTAACTCTAGCATGATGAAACTTTACCAGAAGGTTTATCTTGATGATATCTAGGCTAAGTTCGAATATGGTCTGGTTAAAAACTAGGTCACTAGGCCAATATTGAGAAATATCTTGTAAACACTCTGGTCACCACATTTCTCTCAAATGTTCCTTGGGGGACTCTTTTCTAAGAGTGTTAAAATTAAGTTGATTCTTTAGATACTATAGATAATAAATAGCTTTGCTACTGGTACTATTTTACCCTTTCTACACTACAGACACATGTTGTCTAATCTTCAACAGATGGATGGTATGAGAAATTTCGACAGTTTTCTCAATGTTTTCCTCACACGTCGATACTTTTAGTTTCATCAATACAGATTTACCAATATCTTTAGTTAAACATTTTCAAATCATCTGCTGTAGAGTTTATCCATGTGATAAATTACCTATCCCAAATGTGTTTGTTTATCTAACTGTATCTACTGTCTACAATTCAAGAGTTTAATTATAGATCTCTGGAAATAAGGTTAACCCTGTCTTAAATCAATATTTGAACTGTATGCATTTCTTCTTTTTTGTTTACATTTTTAGCTCTACTGGCCAAAGGCCAGAAGGGCTTATGTCGTGGCGATTTGTCCGTGCGTGCGTGCGTGCGTGCGTGCGTCCTTCCGTCCGTAAACAATTTCTTGTTAACACGATACAGTCTTCACTTTTGGATGTATCTCAACCAAACTTATACAGTAGTTAGATATCCATGAGAACTCGGTCCCTTTCGAAAACCAGCCAGATCCGCTCATGCATGACTGGATTATGGCCCTTGAAATGGTCAAAATTGCTATAAAAGAGCTTGTTAACATGATACAGTCTTCACTTTTGGATGTATCTCAACCAAACTTATACACGATACAGTCTTCACTTTTGATTGTATCTCAACCAAACTTATACAGTAGTTAGATATCCATGAGAGCTCGGTTCCTTTCGAAAACCAGCCAGATCCGCTCATGCATGACTGGATTATGGCCCTTGAAATGGTCAAAATTGCTATAAAAGAGCTTGTTAACACGATACAGTCTTCACTTTTGATTGTATCTCAACCAAACTTATACAGTAGTTAGATATCCATGAGAGCTCGGTTCCTTTCGAAAACCAGCCAGATCCGCTCATGCATGACTGGATTATGGCCCATGAAATTGTAAAAATTGCTATAATACAGCTTGTGAACACAAAAGAGCCTCTATTTACTATCCGATCTTCACCATACATACATGCTCTGGATTGAAAATGACCAAAGAACCATACCAGTAGAGCATTCTTGTTTGAAGTTATGTGACTTGTTTTGTAACTTTCCAAAAAATGGAACAATTGACCATCTTTTTTCCCCTCATACAATGGCTACCGTCCCACAGCACTTTCAGTGCTTTGATTTTTCAAGCAATCTTGGACGCGAAAGCTGGTATTCAAATTTACCTCTAGATTCACGCCTAGCCCCGCAACCAGTGTTGTCAAACCGGAAGTAGAAGTGGGTTCAACCGAAAATTCAAACCCAAGCTTACTTTTCTCATTTATAAACATTAAAATCAACCATTTACCCAACAATACACCCACAACTTACTATTTATCATTATTTCTATGATTTACCCTGGCCAAAATCCGAATATCCCAAAAGCAAGTGTTATATGCCACCTTTACGTGTATAATGTCAAATCGAGCCGACCTGTTAAATATGCAGTGTATTGGCCTGAGATTGGATTTTACCAAAGTAGCATGACTGTATTGGTTGGTCTTGTATTGTTAAGTTCTTGAACAGAGTTGAAAAAAACGTTCTTCAGCTACACTGTTTTCAAAAGTCATCTGCTTCAGATGCGTCAAAATGCGTCTGTATGTGGGGAAAGGTTACAAAAGAAAGTGAAATATTTGATGAAATAATTGACAGTCACAATACTATGAGCCAGTGTATGATAAAGAAGGACAAGTTGGCTTTTGTAAAAAATGTAGACCAAGAACAGCATTTCCGTCCGCAGTCTGTTCAAGATCTACACTGTTTACAGATTACCTACACGAGCTAGTTAGAATATTATGTCGACTTGTGTAGGTATTCATTAAACTGGGCAGGTGGACAAGATTATCTGAAACTACACTGTTTAGAAATACCAACTTGTATATTTTCTCATGCACCGAGCGCTAATGTCAACATAGAAATTGTTTTTTGCAAACAATACAGATTCATACGGTGGCACTGAGGTGACATCCGCAACACTTTATTTATATTGTGGCCACAAGATAAAAAGTTTTGGCCACAATTTACCAAGTTGTGGCCACAATTTACTAAGTTGTGGCTACAAGATAAAAAGTTGTGGACACAATTTACTAAGTTGTGGCCACTAGATAAAAAGTTGTGGCCACAATTTACCAAGTTGTGGCCACAATTTACTAAGTTGTGGCTACAAGATAAAAAGTTGTGGACACAATTTACTAAGTTGTGGCCACAAGATAAAAAGTTGTGACCACAATTTACCAAGTTGTGGCCACAATTTACTAAGTTGTGGCTACAAGATAAAAAGTTGTGGACACAATTTACTAAGTTGTGGCCACAATTTACTAAGTTGTGGCCACAATTTACTAAGTTGTGGCCACAAGATAAAAAGGTTGTGGCCACAACTTATTAAATTGAGGCCACGACTTAGTTTAGCCAATTAGAACGGTCGTTTCATCTTTGCTGATTTATGGTAATAACACAGTTAGCTCCCCTGATTTAATAACCGCCACATCTTGTGTCCGTTCGCTCAATCCATTCGCCAAGCATCGTTGTCGCATGATTATGTAACCATGATTGCGTCCAGAATGCTCGATCGAGTTGACAACAAAGTCAACCACAGAACGAGCGTCACTGTACTCTCTTCGTCTTAATGTCAACGATCTCAGTACTCTGTGCAAATGACGTAAACTTATTTGAATTCCATGACTTTCCGTCAAAACGGTGACAATATTAGCATAAGAAAGGCCTTCCAAAAAGTAATCCGATATAAGACTATCCCTGTCTTCGTCCATAATATTCACAACTTTTTTATCTTGTGGCCACAAGTTACTAAGTTGTGGTCACAATATAAATAAAGTGTTGCGGATGTCACCTCAGTGCCACCGTAGATTCAGGTGAGTTTGTTCGCAACGGGTTGTCGCACCGGAAATCAAAAATATTTTAAAACTCTTATTTCATGAGGAATAGACTCGCCCAATTTAAAAGATGAAAGAGATGTAGCATTGTACAGTGGTCAGGAATTGCTCAGAAATGCCTGATATGCAATTATATCGTTGACCCTTATGTTTTCGTTACACTTGTATGTTCGTGATGTTTCGCGCGTACTTTACGAGATTCGTGTATTACGTCATCATTGTGTGCGTAAATATAGCAATCTTGGAAGAAAGCTCGCACCGAGCTGAATCGCTTAAATCTGTATTGTTTTCAAAAACCTCAATATCCCTATTGGCCCAACAAGAGTTAAACAATCGCAATGTCAC
The DNA here is from genome assembly GCA_031761405.1 of Serripes groenlandicus. NCBI lineage: Eukaryota > Metazoa > Mollusca > Bivalvia > Cardiida > Cardiidae > Serripes > Serripes groenlandicus. Next base: position 59,726,284 of record JASEVX010000011.1, on the reverse strand, counting down.
ATTCAGTACTTATTAATTTGATATTTATGTTGGAAAACATAGGAGAAAACATAGGAGAAAACATAAGAGAAAGAAAATCACCTTGTACTCTGTTGATCGTAAATAATGTGATAGTTGAAAACACGTGTTTGACATCAATACCCTTTTAGACTAGGGAATTTGATTGGTTGATTGATTGGGGTTTAACGCCGTTTTCAAAAAAGATTCAGCCATATCACGGCGGCCAGTTCTCCTACTCATATGTTTCCTGGTAACTGGCTGCTTTTCCACATAGACATAGACTGTTAGTCCATTGGTGAAAGACGAATGACGCTTGTCACACTGACCTTTGTCAAACGTCGGAAAGAATGTTGGCCGAGCCGGGGTTCGAACTCACAACCCCTGGATTGACAGCCAGCGTCGCTACCGACTGAGCAACTGCGGCTCGACGGAGTTTGATTGGTTCTGTATACGAAATCGACCGCATAAACTATTTCTCACAATCAGACGCGTGTACAGACATCTGCAGCTGACGACCTTTGTAAAAACATCATGATACTATGATAAATTCCTCGTAAAGCGCATTCTTCATTTGTAACGAGGTTGTGTATGCTGAAAATGATTAACACTTAAAAGAGTAAAAGAAACATGAGCCGTCCCGCAATAAAATCCAACATTGTGGAATATATCGACCCGGATCAGCCTACGAATGCCGCGCAGGCTTACCCGGATAGACACTGTTGCCTCCTGTATATTTACTGTTGCAGGAATCATTACTCTATACCTCTATCCCCCTGAAACGGAATGTGTCTGCCCGGATCAGTCTGTGCGGAATGCGCAGGCTGATCTGGGTCGATACATTACGCAGATGCTATAATGTTGGTTTTCTCGCGGGACTGCTCACATAGGCAAAGCTCATATCATTCTAATTTAGATGTGTTCGAATGTTTTCAGCATAAATATTGAGTTAACGGGTTTAGTTGAGGGAAGTGTGCATATCAGATAGTACAATTGTGTTTTGGAGGTTGAATGACACGCCTTCGGTTTGAGTTCGATTCAGCCGAGCCCCGGTAGCTCAGTCGGTAGCGACGCGGGCTGTCAATCCAGCGGTTGTGAGTTCGACCGGCTCGGCCAACTTTCTTTCCGACGATTGACAAAAGACAATGCGACATGCGTCATTCGTCTTCCACCAATGGGCTAAGTCTATGTGGAAAAGCAGCCAGTTGATTGGGAAGATTGTTGTGTGGAGTATTGGTCTGAGAAAACCAGGAAACACATGAGTAGGTGAACTGGCCGCCGTGATATGACTGAGAAATTGTTAAAAACGGGTTAAATCCCAATCAATCAATTGAATTCGATTAAACATCATTTGCATAAGCGGAACGCCATACTAATAATTAATCCAGTGTTTAACGTTGTATTTCCAGTAAAATTCATTTCCCTAGACTCCAATCTCACTAAAATTGGACCTTAAACTTCGCTGCAGTACCAATTTGCTCCAATAGATCAGGTGACTGACTGCCTATTATAAAATCGTTATGTATCGACAGGGGAGATAACCGATAAGAATAATAATGAACAATTTGTCCTTTAGCCACAATGTTTTTAACTCTTTTATATTATTATACTGTCATTTACAGAGATTTTTCATGATTGAGCTACTCCGGAGACAAAACATTCATCATTAAAAAAGAAAAATGCATGCAAAATAAATCACTGATTAAGGTAATTCACCAAAACAGGACACTTATCAATAAGTTAGTTAAATCAATAATATTGTCATAGAAGAGCTGATACCATTTCTATTCCACTAATTTATTAACTTGTCTTTTCACATCAAAACAAAAATGTCGCCCACAAAAATATGGCATTTGATAAGGAAAATCAGAGAAATTTTAGTCATAAAACCTATGTTCCCCATGTTCGATCCCCAGTCGCGGCACTACGGTCATGGTGGAGTGCCCTTGGGCAAGGCACATTTTCTAGCCTAGTACTGGTTTGTTTACCCAGGGATCATGAATAATTAAATTTAATTGCGCGCTAAATGACCTTAGCTGTCGATGCGCCATAAAACAATATACATTCATTATGTTCCCCATCATCAATTTAAAAAAAGTATACACCGTTTCGAAGATATAAGTCTTCCCGTAAAGATAAAATGTTTTAAATTGACAAAAAACAATTGAAATTACTCATTTGACCAATTTAAATAAAGATGGCGCTCTCAAAAACAGGGCATTTGATAAGTAAAATCAGAGAAATCATAGTCATAAAACCTATGTTTCGCATTGTCAATGTGAAATAATTGTACACCGTTTCAAAGATATAAGTCTTCCGGACAAGACGAAATATAACATATAAAGTGTAAGTCTGTTTGACATACAGATAGACCAAATAAAACGTATAATATAACATATAAGGTGTAAGCCTGTTTGACATACAGATAGACAGAATAAAACGTATAATATGACATATACGGTGAAAGCCTGTTTGACATACAGATAGACCGAATAAATCGTATAATATAACATATAAGGTGTAAGCCTGTTTGACATACAGATAGACCGAATAAAACGTATAATATAACATATAAGGTGTAAGCCTGTTTGACATACAGATAGACAGAATAAAACGTATAATATAACATATAAGGTGTAAGCCTGTTTGACATACAGATAGACAGAATGAAACGTATAATATAACATATAAGGTGTAAGCCTGTTTGACATACAGATAGACAGAATGAAACGTATAATATAACATATAAGGTGTAAGCCTGTTTGACATACAGATAGACAGAATGAAACGTATAATATAACATATAATGTGTAGGCCTGTTTGACATACATATAAACAGAATAAAACCTATAATATAACATATGAGGTGTTAGCCTGTTTGACATACAGATAGACAGAGTGAAACGTATAATATAACATATAAGGTGTAAGCCTGTTTGACATACAGATATACAGAATGAAACGTATAATATAACATATAAGGTGTAAGCCTGTTTGACATACAGATCTACAGAATAAAACGTTATTATAACATATAAGGTGTAAAACTGTTTGACATATAGAAAGACAGAGTGAAACGTATAATATTACATATAACGTGGAAGCCTGTTTGACATACAGATATACAGAATGAAACGTATAATATAACATATAAGGTGTAAGCCTGTTTGACATACAGATATACATAATGAATCGTAGTATGTAACATATAAGGTTTAAGCTGGCCTGTTTGACATACAGATAGACAAAATGAAAGTAAACCCCTTATGTCTCTCTTACAGATCGTGGGCTTGGCGTGAAACGGTTGTAACTAATGACCTATTTTGAAAACCCTGGTTTAGGGGCAATTTTGACCCCTTTCTTAACAATGCAAATTGATGTGCCATTGCTCAGAACGAGCAATGGCACCTAAACTTCCTTTGTTTGCCAAGACAAATGATTTAACGCTTATAAAGACTTCATGGCGGGGTGATTAACCTTGGTAAAAAAAATACCAATTTTAGTTACAACCGTTTCACACCAAGACCTCGAGATGGTGACACACACAAATAAAGGATTCAGTGTAGTATTCCTTTGGATTTCCAATATTTAGCCATTATATTTGTCATTAGAACGTGAGCACATTTGCAGTTCTCTTGAATGTTCATTCCATACACCAAATCGACAAGAGTGGGCACTGGGGACCTTGGATACGACGTGTAATTAAGTAGCTTTTGACATAAAAAAGAAACAAACTGTTTTTGACAGACCTATTGTCTAGGGATGAACAGTACTAAGCGATTCACGCAATCTCCGACATCCTATTATATACCGACAGGCGGATATACGTTGTTTGTGTATGACTGGTTGCCTTTAACCGTTTATCTGAAACAATACTTTAACCTTTTCCCTATTTCAAACACATTGTGACGCATCTGCAGCAGAGGACATTTGAAAACATTGTGGCAAAAGTAGAAATTGTTTATACAGTTTTCAACTCTTTTCAATAAAAATACTTCCTTTTATATAATATATTATACATATTATACTTTCCTGTGCATGTATAACTGCATGTTACAGACTGGCCTTTATTACTGGCAAATTCTTGTTGTTTGGATTCATAAAAAACGCATGGCCAAAAGGTTTTTGTTTAAGAGAAACATTATCGAAAGCTGCAAATCTTCCTTATTAACTATTTTCCACATACAAATCTGCAGCAGACGACCTTGAAAATATCTAGGCAAAAACATGAAAATTCCCCTTAAATGAAGGTATAATTACTAAAAAAAAATTGAAAACATTGTGGCAAAAGGAGAAATTGCTCGTTTAGAGCAATTTCTTCTTTTGACACATTGTTTTCAGAAGTCGTCTGCTGCAAATACGTCAGAAAGTGTCGATATGAGGGAAAGGGTTAAGAACATTTTACAATCAGAATGTAACAATGGTTTGTGTTATCACACTATACTGTACCAGGAATCAGATACATTATCAAATGTGATGATACCAGGATGGTTTTTGTTATCACACTATACTGTTCCAGGAATCAGATACATTATGAGCTGTGATAATATCAGGAGGTTTTTTTGTTATCACACTATACTGTTCCAGGAATCAGATACATTATGAGATGTGATAATATCAGGATGGTTTTTGCTATCAAACTATACTGTAACAGTAATCAGATACATCATCAGATGTGATAATGAGGATGCTTTTTGTTATTACACTATACTATACCAGAAATCAGATACATTGTCAGATGTGATAATACTAGGACAGTTTTTGTTATCACACTATACTGTACCAGGAATCAGATACATCATCAGATGTGATAATTATGATGTTTTTTTGCTATCACACTATACTATACCAGGAATCAGATACATCATCAGATGTAATAATATCAGGATAGTTTGTGTTATCCAACTATACTGTACAAGGAATCATATACATTATCAGATGTGATAATATCAGGATGGTTTTTGTTATCCCACTATACTGTACAAGGAATCATATACATTATCAGATGTGATAATATCAGGATGGTTTTTGTTATCACACTATACAGTACCAGGAATCAGATACAGTATGAGATGTGATACTACCATGATGGTTTTTGTTATCGCACTATACTGTACCAGGAATCAGATACATTAACGTAATTTAAGAAAACATGACCACCAGGGGATAGGATAGTTTAACCTTATAAAGTGAAAAGTGCAGTTTTTTAAAAATGAAAAAAAAAACAGAATTCCTTGCAGAACTTTCGTTGCTACATGTATGGCGTCAGAATTCTCCTCCTGTAGCTGATTGCAAAATGTTGCGATAATTTCACATAAAGGAATATCTTTATCAAAATAGCTTAAATGAACTTGATTCACAGCAAGAACATGGTTTACATCTGTTACAGTTTAATCCTATACAGTTTATAGTAAAATGTATGAAAATCTTCTTAAAAGAAGCATTCAAATTTGAAATTATATCGTTTGATTGATTTGGGGTTTCAACAATTGTTCAGTCATATCACGACTAACAAATCACCTACTCATGCGTTTCCTGGTTTTCCTACACCAGTACACAACACAACATACTTTCCAAGCAACTTGCTGTTTTTCCACATAGACTGTTAAACAACCTATTGGTGAATGCCGCATGCCACAGTTGTCAAACGTCGGAAAGAATGTTGGCCGAGCTGGAATTCAAACTCACAATCCCTGCATTGACAGCCCGCTCGGCTCAATTTATTTCACATGACTTATCTTTAAATGACCGTCTGCCAATACAGCTGAAATGAATATCCGTTTCAAAAATACAACAAATCTACAGCAAAATTGTGAAAAGTCCCTCTAAGCGGTTCTTGATTTGATACAATTTGTTTGATCATTTATAGATACTTTCTGGCTTCTCTACAGCAGCAGATGTCTTTTGAAAACAGTGTGACAAAACGAGCGATTTCTTTTTTTGCCAAAACGTTTTTCAACGTTTTCCCTCTAAAAACCATCTTTGATAGAATCTCTTACCTATATGCTTTCAAAGTCGTCTAAACCGCCTCTAGTGGTAGAGCGTCCGCCTCGGTGATGTAGTGGTAGAGCGTCCACCTCGATGGTGTAGTGGTAGAGCGTCCGCCTCGGTGGCGTAGTGGTAGAGCGTCCGCCTCGGTGGCGTACCGGTAGAGCATCCGCATCGGTGATGTAGTGGTAGAGCGTCCGCCTCGGTGGCGTACCGGTAGAGCATCCGCATCGGTGATGTAGTGGTAGAGCGTCCGCCTCGGTGATGTAGTGGTAGAGCGTCCGCCTCGGTGGCGTAGCGGTAGAGCGTCCGCCTCGGTGGCGTAGCGGTAGAGCGTCCGCCTCGGTGACGTAGCGGTAAAGCGTCCGCCTCGGTGATGTAGCGGTAGAGCGACCGCCTCGGTGATGTAGTGGTAGAGCGTCAGCCTCGGTGATGTAGTGGTAGAGCGTCCGCCTCGGTGATGTAGCGGTAGAGCGTCCGCCTTGGTGGCGTAGCGGTAGAGCGTCCGCCTCGGTGATGTAGTGGTAGAGCGTCCGCCTCGGTGGTGTAGCGGTAGAGCATCCGCCTCGGTGATGTAGTGGTAGAGCGACCGCCTCGGTGATGTATTGGTAGAGCGTCCGCCTCGGTGATGTAGTGGTAGAGCGTCCGCCTCGGTTACGGGAGGGATGCGGGCCATACCAAACACTTTATAAAGGGTAGTAATGGCTGCCCTCCCTGAAGCTCATGTTTACAGGGTTATTATTAATAAATAACTGGCTGGTTTCAGGATAACTGCACCAGCAGTACTGGGAACCTACCCCGGGAAAGGCCGTGATATAACTGAAAAATGGTAAATGCGGCGTTAAACATCAAAATATCAATCAAAGTCGTCTATATGCAGATACTTTGTATGTGGGATATGGTTAAACAAATCTTGACTATATCTGAGTGGCGCTTCTACGAAGTAACCGTTATGCATGTACGATCAGTGTAGATCCAGATCAGCTAGCCCATCCGCGTAGTCTGTTATGGCTCTGCACTGCTCGCCAATTAGTCATAAATTGTTTAAAGAAAACTTCTGTAAAATGATATACATGTATATTCTCATTCTTAAGCATAACTACGAAAGCAGCTCTGTTCCACACGTGTACTGATTACGCTAATTAAAGTGTCTTTCTGGGTTAGCCTTCGCCGCATGCTTATGCTAATCCGGGTCGGTCAATACTTCACGCAGAGTCCACAATGTTGGTTTTCTCGCGGGACGGCTCATTTATTTTGCAGCATCGCTCATATAAAGCAAGCAGTGGTCAGTCAATCGTGATATTGGTGATATGGCACTCCTGTAAGACATTTCCAAGTTTTATCGGGAGTTAAGTGTTTTTCTGAGCCCTTTGTTAACTATTGATTGAGTTAAAACATTAAACAAAAAGGGGGCAAATGCATAAATGTATGCTTGACAGGGTATGTATTGGCACCAACCAAGGAAGAATGTCGAAGGTTTTCTGATTGACAATTTAGTCAATCGGAATCTTCTTTGTAAATATGAATCTTAGTGCATGGTTAAAACGGTTCTAAAAGTCATATAGTAACGAGGAGTTTTACTTCCATTCTATGAGGGATGAATGTGGCATTTAAGTACAACTATATGAATTGTCTGTTACAGAAAACCAACGAACAAAGTTCAGGCATTCGAAGTGATTTATTGGTAAATGCATTAGTACTATGTATTGCCGTCGTATTAACACCAGTAGTAGGGACTCTTGTGAAAAGGATTACAGACACAATACAGGCATTCACCGTACAGTTGAGGGGCAAAACACAGGAGCTGGAGGCGGAGCGCACGCGTACCAATCGACTGCTACACGAGCTGTTACCCAGCACGGTGGCCGAGACCCTTCTCTCTGAAGGTCGTGTACCCCCGGAACTGTTCAATTCGGCCACCATATTGTTCAGCGATATCGTCTCCTTTACGAATATAGCCAGGTAAAAGACTTCTAGAATTGTGCTCATAATTATGTACTAAAATCCATTTTGAAAAGACGAAAACACATACACATGTATTTAAAATAGCTTTAACGAACATTATAAGAGAGAGTTATTGCATGTCATCAATGGACCAGTGTCTGTTAATCGTTTAATTGGTTCTATTTTGGATTTACGCCGGGGTTTTATTTCAACAATAGTTTAGTTATATCACGGCGACAGTGCACTTGTTCACGTTCCCTGTGTAAACAAACAAGTACTAGGCTAGGAAATGTGCATTGTCAAAGTTCTTTCCACCAGCCCGCCACGAAGTCGTCTACTGCAGAGGCGTAATAAAAAGTATTTAAGAAAGGGTTAAAATGCAAAATGCAATACATATGTTTTTCAATTTCATTTGAACATTGAAAGTATTGTGTAATAAGGCGATGATCTTACGAACAAGTAAGTTGTAATGGTGTAAATAGTTGTACCTCAAATTTCAGTCGAAGTACGCCAATGCAAGTTGTCAACATGTTAAACAAGTTATACCTTACAATAGATAGCCAGATAGATACTTTCGATGTCTACAAAATTGAAACTATCGGTGAGTATACGAGGTTTAGTCTGTATATATTTTGTTTCCTATATGCCGAGTCCTGATAGCCGAGTGCTGATAGCCGAGTCCTGATAGCCGAGTCCTGATAGCCGAGTCCTGAAAGCCGAGTCCTGATAGCCGAGTCCTGATAGCCGAGTCCTGATAGCTCAACGCCGTCTGTCAATCCAGTAAGAACGCCAACACACCCAATATTCTTTATATATGTTGTTTCCTATATGCCGAGCCCTGATAGCTCAACGCCGTCTGTCAATCCAGTAAGAACGCCAACACACCCAATATTCTTTATATATGTTGTTTCCTATATGCCGAGCCCTGATAGCTCAACGCCGTCTGTCAATCCAGTAAGAACGCCAACACACCCAATACTCTTTTCGACGTTTAACAACAGACAACAGGCACCACGCGTCATTCGTCTTGCACCAATGGGATTTCAGTCTATGTTGTCAAACGGTTGTCAATTGCTCGTTGTGTTAGTAAGCCAGGAACGCGTGGGTAAGTGAACTGGCCGCCGCGATATGACGGCGCTGAAAACGACATTAAACCCAAATTAGTTTAAGCAATTTAAATAGTAACACAGATTTATAGCAAGATGTTTCTTCGGGTCAATCGGTTCCAATCGGCATTTTACGGGGCGAAATACCGGAAATGATGACCCGCGTTTCTGACGTCATTCCGAATGAATCATCGAAAATACTTGGAATTGAACTAATACCGAATATGTTTCAGATATGTGAGAACAATTGAGAGCCCATCGTATATGTTTATGAGTTTGGGGTCTTTTTAAAAGTTATGGTTGAGATATAGTGAAACACATTCACCTAAAGTTCGCAAACGTTGAAAAAGAATCTACTCCAACTCTAACCCAAACTAGCTACAGAAGCCACTTCTGGCGATATGTCACTGAGTCCAGCGAAGACACGGACGACCTCTGATTTCACAGAATATAGAATTACAGTAAAGTCTTGCAAAGACACGGACGACCTCTGATTTCACAGAATATAGAATTACAGTAAAGTCTTGCAAAGACTCTGACAACCTCTGATTTCACAGATTATAGAATAACAGTAAAGTCTTTCAAGGACTCGGATGACCTCTGATTTCACAGAATATTGAATTACAGTAAAGTCTTGCAAAGACTCTGACAACCTCTGATTTCACAGATTATAGAATAACAGTAAAGTCTTGCAAAGACCTCTGACAACCTCTGATTTCACAGAATATAGAATAACAGTAAAGTCTTTCAAGGATTCGGATGACCTCTGATTTCACAGAATATAGAATTACAGTAAAGTCTTGCAAAGACTCTGACAACCTCTGATTTCACAGAATATAGAATAACAGTAAAGTCTTTCAAGGACTCGGATGACCTCTGATTTCACAGAATATGTAATTACAGTAAAGTCTTGAAAAGCCATGGACCACCTCTGATTTCACAGAATATATAATTACAGTAAAGTCTTGCAAAGACTCTGACAACCTCTGATTTCACAGAATATATAATTACAGTAAAGTCTTGCAAAGACACGGACGAACTCTGATTTCACAGGATATATAATTACAGTAAAGTCTTGCAAACACGCGGACGACCTCTGATTTCACAGAATATAGAATTACTGAAAAGTCTTGCAAAGACACTGACGACCTCTTATTTCACAGAATATATAATTAAAGTCAAGTCTTGCAAAGACACGGACAACCTCTGATTTCACAGAATATATAATTACAGTAAAAACTTGCAAAGACACGGACGATCTCTGATTTCACAGAATATATAATTACAGTAAAGTCTTGCAAACACTCGGACGACCTCTGATTTCACAGAATATATAATTACAGTCAAGTCTTGCAACGACACGGACAACCTCTGATTTCACAGAATATAGAATAACAGTAAAGTCTTGCAAATATACGGACGACCTCTGATTTCACAGAATATAAAATTACAGTAAAGTCTTGAAAAGCCATGGACCACCTCTGATTTCACAGAATATATAATTACAGTAAAGTCTTGCAAAGACACAGACGACCTCTGATTTCACAGAATATATAATTACAGTAAAGTCTTGCAAACACTCGGACGACCTCTGATTTCACAGAATATATAATTACAGTAAAGTCTTGCAAAGACTCGGACGACTTCTGATTTCACAGAATATATAATAACAGTCAAGTCTTGCAAACACTCGGACGACCTCTGATTTCACAGAATATAGAATTACAGTAAAGTCTTGCAAAGACACGGACAACCTCTGATTTCACAGAATATATAATTACAGTAAAGTCTTGCAAAGACACGGACAACCTCTGATTTCACAGAATATATGATTACAGTAAAGTCTTGCAAAGACTCTGACAACCTCTGATTTCACAGAATATATAATTACAGTAAAGTATTGCAAAGACTCTGACGACCTCTGATGTCACAGAATATAGAATTACAGTAAAGTATTGCAAATACTCTGACGACCTCTGATGTCACAGAATATAAAATTACAGTAAAGTCTTGCAAACACTCGGAAGATCTCTGATTTCACAGAATATAGAATTACAGTAAAGTCTTGCAAAGACTCGTATGACCTCTGATTTCACAGAATATAGAATTTCAGTCAAGTCTTGCAAAGACACGGACAACCTCTGATTTCACAGAATATAGAATTACAGTAAAGTCTTGCAAACACTCGGACAACCTCTGATTTCACAGAATATAGAATTTCAGTCAAGTCTTGCAAAGACACGGACAACCTCTGATTTCACAGAATATAGAATTACAGTAAAGTCTTGCAAACACTCGGACAACCTCTGATTTCACAGAATATAGAATTTCAGTCAAGTCTTGCAAACACTCGGACAAACTCTGATTTCACAGAATATAGAATTTCAGTTAAGTCTTGCAAAGACACGGACAACCTCTGATTTCACAGAATATATAATTACAGTTAAGTCTTGCAAAGACACGGACGATCTCTGATTTCACAGAATATAGAATTACAGTAAAGTCTTGCAAAGACTCGGATGACCTCTGATTTCACAGAATATATAATTACAGTCAAGTCTTGCAAAGACACGGACAACCTCTGATTTCACAGAATATAGAATTACAGTAACATCTTGCAAAGACACGGACGATCTCTGATTTCACAAAATATATAATAACAGTAAAAACTTGCAAAGACACGGACGACCTCTGATTTCACAGAATAAATAATTACAGTAAAGTCTTGCAAACACTCGGATAACCTCTGATTTCGCAGAATATAGAATTACAGTAAAGTCTTGCAAACACTCGGACAACCTCTGATTTCACAGAATATAGAATTTCAGTCAAGTCTTGCAAAGACACGGACAACCTCTGATTTTACAGAATATAGAATTACAGTAAAGTCTTGCAAACACTCGGACAACCTCTGATTTCACATAATATAGAATTTCAGTTAAGTCTTGCAAAGACACGGACAACCTCTGATTTCACAGAATATATAATTACAGCTAAGTCTTGCAAAGACACGGACGATCTCTTATTTCACAGAATATAGAATTACAGTAAAGTCTTGCAAACACTCGGACAACCTCTGATTTCACAGAATATAGAATTACAGTAAAATCTTGAAAGGACTCGGACGACCTCTGATTTTACAGAATATAGAATTTCAGTAAATTCTTGAAAAAGCTCACTCGATTCTGTCATTTCACAAAATATAGAATTACACGCAATTTCTTGAAAAAGCTCAGTCGATTCTGACATGTCACAGAATATCACACGTTTTTTTCTTTTAAAGACTCATTGGATCCTTTGCTTTCACAGAAACCGGCGCGGGTTCGATCCTTTGCCAGGTCATACCAATTACTTACAATGGTGGTAATGGTTGATCTCCTTGACGCTTAGAGTTGCGGGGTTAACATCACGACTGACTAGCTGGTGTCAGGATAAATGGACCAGTCGTACTGGTTTCTTATTAAGGAAACGCCAAGATATAACTGAAACATTGTTGAAAGCGATGTAAAACACCAAACAATCAATAAACTTTCAAAGATATATATTTGCACGCAATGTTATTCAAATATTCTGGCTATTCTGGGATTTCCAAGTATATATACAGGAAGGAAACGAGTTCTAGAAATATGTTATTAAGCGAGCCTTTGGACGAGTTTAATAAAACTTTAAGACATGACAACGAATGTCAGATTTGTGTTATCACATAACGAAACACAAAAAGAAAATCGGGTTTTCACGGTCAGAAAATAGTCCCAACACGTAATACTTAACAAACTATTAACTAATCACAAACATTATTTGTATAACAGATAATGGTCCCTTTACCTCGTCCATCTATCGTGACGTTTGTGTTTACCGGATACACGTTCTCAGCCATTTTGTAAACATTCGCGGATGAATACAAAAATAGTGATTTGGTCATGTTATATTACACACGTTACATATAAAGAAATACGTTATGGGTATATTAGATCGGATACAAGTATTGTCATGTGATAAATAATTATACGTCATTTCTTGTAAAGACTCGGGCGATCTTCTGCATTCACATGAAATAGAATTACACCATGTTTCTTGTAAAGTCTCGGACGATCCTCTACATTCACATGAAATAGAATTATACCATGTTTCTTGTAAAGACGTAGGGGATCCTCTGCATTCACATGAAATAGAATTATACCATGTTTTTTGCAAAGACGTAGCGGATCCTGTACTTTATAGAGTATATATAATTACGCATAATATTTTGCAAAGACTCAATGGATCCTGTGCTTTCACAAAATATAGAATCACGCGTAATTCTCAGGTGATTTTCACATAATAAAGAATAACACATTAACTCAATTAAGGGATTTTGTGCTTTTAAATAATATATGAGCCGTCCCACGAGAAAACCAACATTAAGTACTTTGCTGATCAGCCTAAGCATGCCGCGCAGGATAACTCGGACAGACACTTTTCGTCTCCTGTGGATTTTCTGTTTCAGGAGTCATTACTCTATGCCTCTATCCCCCCTGAGACGGAATGTGTTGGCCCGGATTAGCCTGCGCGGACTGCGCAGGCTAATCTGTGTCGATACATTACACAGAGTCCATAATGTTGGTTTTCTTGTGGGACGGTTCATATCTTATTACACCTGATTCCTTTTAAAAACCTTTTAGTTAAGCCCTATTGGTTTCACTTCAAATCACCTGAAAATATTCATAAATGGAGATGTGTTAATCCTTTCCCCACATGCAGACGCATGCAGCTCTATTTGGTTATTATCCTTAAAAGCTCTATAAATGATAGTATAACTTTTGAATAGAGTTGAAAACATTGTGGCAAAAGGGAAACTTTCTCACCATGAGTAATTACTTCTTTTGCCACAATGTTTAAAAAGATTGTCTGCTGCAGAGGCGTTAACATGTAACTGCATGTGATAAAGGGATAATACGAACCGTGAACAATAAGAAACTGCTCATTTTTTTTTTCACACAATGTTTTCAAATCCGTATCAAAATATACTTGCCGCTTTTCGTGCTAATTGTGTTCCATGAAGGAATTATCAAAACAGACTAGTATAGAACTAGCATAGCATAGCTAGTATCATTTACATCATTATTATATTGTACCGTCGTTAAATATGATATAGCGCTCGGCCTAATGAACCGTAAAGTAATAAGGTGGCTGTTAGCGATTTTAATTAAATCTAGTTTTATATAACTATAGATATCTCTTTCAGCGCCGAATTGTTCAAAGTAGACTCTTCCATGTTCAAAATCGGGCGTCTGCATTTCTCATGTAATAAAAGTTTGGACTATTTTGATAACTAAAAGGCAAACAATGCTGATTTCAGGTGAGACAGCTCGTTACGAGCTGACTCGCCTGAATCAGTATTGTTTGCAAAAACCTCAATATTGCCTTTGGCGCTGAAAGAGATATACGCTATAACTTCTAGTATCATCATTGGTTTATAATACGTTCTTATTTTCTATGCAGTAGTATTGTCTACATTATGATAAAACTGCACGGATGTGAATGTTGATCTAAATCTATCTTATAAGCGATTTTAATTAAATCTTGTTTTATATAACTGTATATACGCTATAACTTCTATTATCATCATTGGTTTTTAATACGTTCTTATTTTCTATGCAGTAGCATTGTCTACATTATGATAAAACTGCACGGATGTGAATGTTGATCTAAATCTATCTTATAAGCGATTTTAATTAAATCTTGTTTTATATAACTGTATATACGCTATAACTTCTATTATCATCATTGGTTTTTAATACGTTGTTATTTTTTCTATGCAGTAGCATTGTCTACATTATGATAAAACTGCACGAAATGTGAATGCTGATCTAAATCTATCTTATAAGCGATTTTAATTAAATCTTGTTTTATTTAATTATATTTAATATTATTGTGTAATATATACGCTATAACTTCTATTATCATAATTGGTTTTTAATACGTTCGTATTTTCTATGCAGAAGTATTGTCTACATTATGATAAAACTGCACGGATATGTGAATGCTGATCTAAATCTATCTAAATCTATCTTATAATGTATGCCGATGAAGTTTAAAGATGTGTTGTTCAGGGCTTGTTTACCCTCGCACTCGGTTATAGCCTCGCGCACAATGGTGTACTTGAAATATGGTTCCATTAGCATACAGCGGGTTCAGTGTTCATTTCCCGATAACAGAACCCCAAAGTGGGGCGGAAAACCAATGCCCATCTTAAAATATAAGTCGTGTCCATGAGAAAACCAATGCCCATCTTAAAATATAAGTCGTGTCCATGAGAAAACCAACATTGTGGACTTTGCGTAAAGTATCGACCCGAATCAGCCTAAGCATGCCGCACAAGCTAATCCGGACATACGCTTTTCGCCTCATGTGGATTTTCTGTTTCAGGTCGATACATTACACCTAGTCCATAATGTTGGTTTTCTCGTGGAATGACTCTTATTTGTTAATAATATGTAGTGTTCAAAACAAACGTGTCCAATACACATACACACAACATGTGCCTCATTGTTGGACAGTCCAGCATCTTGTATATCTGTACTTAGTTAACCCTTTCCCTCATATAGACGCTTTCTGACGCCTCTGCAGCAGACGGTTTGCTGAAAACATGGTGGCAAAAGCAGAAATTGCTCAAAACGAGCAATTTCTCCTTTTGCCACAATGTTTTCCACTTTTAGTCATAGGTTATCCATTCAATTATAGAGAGTTTCTATTGTTTGACAAAATATGTTCAAAGTCGTCTGCTGCAGAATTGTCGTATGAGGGGAAGGTTAAATAACGGTGTCTTCTGACTCGGATATTTTCTTTGTAAGACAGGTTTAAACCTTTTTGTGTGTGTGTTTAGATGTTACACGTTTTAACCCTTGGTACAGTTACAAACATCATGCAATTGACAATCTGATTGGAGCATCATTTGAGCGTGAACGTGGTTGAAACGAAAGTAGTTTGATATTTCCAAGGCAGACAAGGTCTGCTGCAGAGTTGTCGTATTTTGGAAAGGGCTTACAATGTAGACATGAAGATCAACCGGCACTATCCATGCATATGTGTGGTGGTGTTGTTTTATATGTGTGATTTTAAAATGGGTTGGGGGAGAGGCTCAAACATAACATACGAACACGCGGACACTGGAGACGAACATCTGAGAATTAATGCCGCCTGTTTTGTCACTGTTATGTAAACGTGAAACAAGACTCGTGTTCTTTGAAGGAGTTAATTTCATGTTTTATAACGTGTCGTAAGATAACCTGTCTGCACTTTTAAACACCCACGGCTTTTGTTTAATCTTATGTCAATGAAGACTTTCAAACATATGGCAACTCTGTAGCAGAAAAGAATCGTGGGAAATGTCCATGAGTGAAAGAGTAATAATCGAATAGGGTTGAAAACATTGTGACACAAAGATAATTGAGCCGTCCCGCGAGAAAACCAACATTGTTGACTCTGCGTAAAGCATCGACCCGGATCAGCCTCCTGTGGATTTTCTGTTTCAGGTAGCACTACTCTATATCTATACACCCCTGATACGGAATGTGTCGGCCCGGATTAGCCTGCGTGGACTGCGTAGGCTGATCTGGATCGATATATTGCGCAGAGGCCATAATGGTTTGTTTTTTCGTGGAACGGCTCAATTGCTCATAGGGACAAAGTTCTTCTTTTGCTACAGATGAGTCAAGATGCGTACTCAAGTAGATTGATTGAGTGATTGGGATTTAACGCCATTTTCAACAATGTTTTAGTCATTTCAAGGCGGCCCCGTTCACCTACTCATGTGTTTCCTGACTATCTCACACCAGTACTACATACAACAGTCTTTCTAAGCAACTGGCTGCTTTTCTTCATAGACTAATAGCCAATTGGTGGAAGACGAATACTTATGTCAGACGTCAGAAAGAATATGGCCAAGCTGGGGCTCGAACTCGCAACCCCTGGATGTACTGCCCGCGTCGCTATCGACTGAGCTACCGGGGCAAGCGGGAAAGGATAAGCTGCATGTTAACTTACTACAACAATGCCTTGGGTTGATGAAAGCAGTGAAAGTGTAAACAATTACAAAGTCGCTTAAAAGGATTTTCGAATTCCGATGTCTTTATAAAGAACACGTTATGTTAAAGTACGTCCAATTTTGTAGCTGCTAATGGCAAAGTCGTGTCGACCAGAAATGATCCCATTGAATTGACTACAGTCGTGTCCTATAAACATAAGTAAATGCAAACATTCTTTCGTGTTGAAATGACTAACTCTGCGATTGAATAGATAGACTGTCCAACACGCGAGGCAGATGCCATTGCCGAATTTTAGAAATAGACTTGTCAGCTTTGCATTTTGAAGATTCCAATGTCCATTCTATGAATATCAATATAAATACATTGAGTTGAACAGTATATAATTTGGTCGGTCGACGCGCATGCCAGGAAGGCCTGTATCTAAACTAATGATACTGCTTCACAAAATCGGTTCAGCAGTCAAGGGTGGGTTTAAAAATAACCGGTAATAAAAGTACACCCTTTCCCTAATATAGACGCTTTCTGACGCCTCTGCAGCAGACGGCTTTTTGAAAACATAGTGACAAAAGAAGAAATTGCACAAAACGTGCAATTTCTCCTTTTGCCACAATGTTTTCCACTTTTTGTCATAGGTAATCCATTCAATTATGGAGATTTTCTATCTTTTGACAAAATCTGTTCAAAGTCGTCTGCTGCAGAATTGTCGTATGAGGGAAAGGGTTAAAGTCAACTTGAACTATCCCTAAACATGAACTCGCAAATCACCATCTTGTGTATTCCATTGACATCATAATCAGAAACGCGGCGCTGCTCCATTAATCAAGAACTCGTTTGTTTATATTTTGCTGCGGACTGTTATTCTTTTTTTGTATTAGCAAATCGTCTAAAAGCTCTTGAACGTTTCTATGGTGACGAGCGTTGACGACGCGCCTTTCGAACTCGTCTCACGCATGTTCTATTGGTGACATATCTGATGGCATAGACCACAGGCGTCCGAGTTTTTATTTAGAGAACATTAGAAAACAACAACATGCAATATCTTGTTAAACTGAGTTTATTTTCATTTTGCATCAGTGGTAAAGTTGTCGTTTCGGGTGCACGAGGTCGCAGGTTCAAATCAAAAGACTGTAACGTTGGTTTTCCCCCCTTTAAGCTCAGGATTGTGGGGAAAGATTTACGACCTGACCCGCTGGTTTTAGGAAAAATGGACCAGTTGTAACTTACTCAGGAAACGCCTTGGTAAAACTGACAATTAGTGAAGTCGATGTAATACTGCAAATAGGAGAAAAAAGGCACAAGCAGTCAGTTTGTATGCATTGTCTGTTGATGTGAAGCAGTGGGTATGAGAATTAGGTTTTCCATTTGTGGGGAACATTACTACAGTGCAAATGATCGCTATATCACCGCTATATCGCAATGGGTATGTGACCAATACTTTCAGTTATTATCTGACATCGAGACGTCTAGTAAATCTAAAACGTTTTCATCAATAAAATAGTGTAAGTAAATAAGTAAATTACTTGGTTTTGTGACATGTGATTCATCAGACAATTTATAATATACTTTGATAATTAAGAATTGTTAATCGGCCTATAATTCAGCGAAACAGATAACCAACAGTATGGCATCTGCGTAATGTATCGACCCAGATCAGCCTGCGCAGAACGTCTCAGGGGGATAGAGGTATAGAAAAATTATTCCTGAAACTGAAAATCCTATGGAGAAGAAAAGTGTCTATCCGGGTAAGCCTGCGCGGTATGCTTAGGCTGATTCGGGTCGATGCTTTACGCACAGTCCACAATGTTGGTTTTCTCGCGGGAGGGCTCATATATATTTCACAATATTATTCACATCTATATATATATATACTATATCGAGATCAAACGTAATGTAAGACTTTTAAATCAGATTGGTAAATGTTCGAAATTATTAAATTCAAGTATTAATAACCCTTCCCTCGTAAACACATATTTGTAAAAACAACTGAGAGAACATCATATTGATAACTGAGGAAAATATCAAAAGTATTATATTACAGAGTATCATATGGTCTATGTATCGAAGTTCAATTAGGGACAGACACTGATTAACTTGTATGGTCTAACCATTCATTCGGAATTGAAACCGGTCGCCATAGAAAAACATACCGCAAAACAGTAGTTACGGTTTAAAAGCACTGCTTGTATAAGACAACGAATACCGCTTTATTTTTGTGTTTCCCCACCATTACAGAGCAGAAATAGCAGTATGTCCAAATTATTATTATAGCACAAGGTTTTAAACAATCTACAATAGTTATGATATGAACAAGATTGCCGAATTTACTGACACGGAATTCATTAAAAGGTAATCTGATAATCACGTGTAAACTAATCTAATATGCATTGTCAATATATGTCTGATTATTAGACATTTATCGTGTTATATATATATATATATATATATATATATATATATATATATATGTATATGAGCCCTTCCACTAGAAAACCAACATCATGGACTCTGCGAAAAAGTATCGACCCGGATCAGCCTAAGAAGGCCGCGCAGGCTAACCCGGACATACACTTTTCGCCTCCTATGGATTTTCGTTTTCAGGAATCATTACTCTATACCTCTTTGCCCCCCTGAGACGGAATGTGTCGGTCCGATTTAGCCTGCGCGGACTGCACAGGCTGATCTGGGTCGATACATAACGCAGAGTTCATAATGATGGTTTTCTCGTGTGTTTTTTGCAAATAGACACGCTTGTCTAGGTTTGACTTGAAAAATGTATAGCATAACACGCATGAATTAGATCACATTAAAAAGAGAGAAGTTTTATGCGCTTTCTAATTGATTATTGCGTGTGAATCTAAACCCTTTCGCACATACAATAAATCTGCAGTAGACGACTTAGAAAACATTCTTTCAAAAATACGGGAGCTGCCTATAAATGATGAAACACTTATTAGATAAAGTTGAAAACATTTTGGAAAAATGAGCAATTGCTCATAACTTTTAGCCAAAATGTTTTCAAAAGTCGTCTGCCGCCGAGGTGTCAGAAAGAGTTTGTATGTGGGCAACGGTTAACTAAAGTGTTCATTACACTAAGAAGAAAGTGTTCATTAACCCTTTCCCACACCGTGTTTATAGAAATAATAACGACTTCCGTGCAGAACTTGAGATGAGGTGTGTTTTTTCTTGTTCTAAATTCCTTATTTGACCATATATGGTGTGGTGCTCAAAAGATTCGTGTTGCATTCGGGCAATACTCAGTCGAGCTTCTACATAGGTACATTCTTACCTAAGCCTTAACTATATTATATTGATGAGATACTAATTATAATAATACTGTGAACATTAATTGACCTTGGACAATTGATTGTTTCATCCAGGTGCTTTACGCCGCCTTCAACAAATGTTCAGTTATATCACGGCGTGTGCTGATTACGTTACCAGCCAGTCACTCGTAATGCTAACCCCGCAACCCTGAGCGCCAAGAAGGGTAGCCATTACTACCATGTTTAAATAGGTATCCGCGACCTTGACCAAGCGCTATATTAGTTGGGCCAAAGCTTAATAGGAAGGTCAAATCATTCGATCATGAATCGTTCATTTCCGTTTGTTGACGGTGAGTTTTCTCCGTCCAAATATTCTAAATAGTGATAAGAGCCGTTCCGTGAGAAAACCAACATTATGGACTCTGTGTAATATATCGAACCAGATTAGTCTGCACAGTCCGCACAGGCTAATCCGGGCCGACACATTCATGACACAGAAAATCGACAGGAGGCGAAAAGTGTCTGTCCGGGTTAGCCTGCGTGGCATGGTTAGGCTGGTCCTGGTCGATACTTTACGCAGAGTCCACAATGTTGGTTTTCTCGTAATTCGGCTCATTATTATGTTGGGTTTCGTGATAACCAAGTGTCAGGATAGAGCTACGGAAAGACTGCATATAGCACAGTTGCAGAGCAAGCATTCGGGCATTATGTGGTCACACTGGATGTTGATGTGTTCTTCTGTCATTTTTATTTGTTTGGAACAAACAAATTTAGTAGCTGCAATTTTGAAGCCGTTCGTCTTATGTAAAAGTCCATGAATTTCATACGCGTGAAAGTAGTGCTCAATACTTGCTCTTACTTTTCAAATGTATCACGATTTTTGAAATAATGATATATTTATATCGTCTTTGTTTTCTTATGTGGTTCTTATATTCAAAGAGAATTACGAAATCAAATGAAACATTGTATTTTAAAACATGAATGCGGAGAGATTTATAAATCTCAATGAGTGAACTGCTACAGGGAGAACTATTTCCGATTTAAGCTCCAGATACGGTATTTGAATTTTCAATCACGCATTGAAAATGTAGATAAAAACAGAATTGAAAATATTTTCTTTGTGCCTTGTCGGCCATATAAATATAGTATAAAGAATTAAAAAAACAAATATGTGCGTCATAAAATGCATTTAAAATGAGAGTAACACATTTGCAGAGAAATTTATTTATAAATACAACGGTATGGGGGGAGGGTTTCATGCTGAAATGGAATCTCTTTGTAAAGTGTTTTAACGACTTTCCTCTTTATATCATATCTATAGATATCAATAAAGAGAATTGATGGATTGATTTTCCGACAAGTAAATGTCTTTTGACGCATCTGCAGAGGACGAAATTTGAAAACATTGCAAGAATAGAATAGGTTGCTAGTAATTAGCAATAGGTTTTGCTTCAATTATATCCTCTCCTTTACACTCGATTGAAGGATCATGATTTCTAGTTATTGTTGGGCCTCTTCATTTTCTACTTTGTAACTTTCAACAGTTTTCCATGTGCCATACTACGAGGCAAATGATCCATGCAACATTCTATTCTGTAGGGTACTTGGAAGGGGCAGAACAATTTAAATAACAAATAAACAATAAGTATATATATATATACAACACTTTAAATCTTAATTTATTTCTAGTAATTATATATATATACAACTATAATACTAATCCATAACAAATAAGTTAAATGTTTTTTTCTTGCTGTGTAAACAGTAAAAAGCAACATATATTGAAAACATTGTGGGAAAAGGAAAATTTGCTTATTTAAACAATTTCTTAATTCCAATAACCTTTCTTTACCGTCGTATAAACCAAATTTGTATTTAAAGGCTGTTATAAGTAAAAAACTTAAATGTTGCCAATTTAATCACATATCTTATCATTATAATAGCCAAATAATTAACAAAAGTTACAATTAAAGTCCGCATCTGTTGTCGAAATATCCACAGGTGCATTAACACAAGATTTGTGAAACCAATTTGTGCATATATCACATTGTACCATGACGGTATCGACACAACCCGGCAAGTTACAAATACATACATGTATATGAAAGGTTTATTGGGAAAAGGGGTTACATTTATAATTTGTTTGGAATGACACTCGTACACAATGGTAATTAACAGTGTATGGTCACGCATCCTTAATTGATTTGGCAAGCTTAAACACCCTTTAAAGGAAACAGCGGCCAGCTTAGGTGTATACTGTAGAGTAAAATTCGCACGGCACAGGTATTGGTTTTCTCTAGAGCATTTAATCCTTTTATAATGCATGATTTCAATTACTCTTTCATTTGGATAGATGTTTCTTTTTTAGCTCACCTGAGCACGAAGTAAATAACCAACGCTAAATGTCGCAAAATCTTCTAACGTTATATGTCGCATCTGTAACGCCAAATGTCGCAAAACAAGGTACTGCCGCTATATGTCGCAACATCAACGCTAAATGTCGCACTCTTTTATAAGCACTCTTTTGTAGTATTACTGTTTCACAATGTACATATTACAATGTTTCATCTGACTATGTCCCTTCTTTTTTTAGTTATGGCTCCTGAGGTAGTCATTTTTTGCGACAATTAGCGTCAGCCTTGCGACATATAACGTCAAGTGCGACATATAGTCAAAATATATATGCACTCTCGTACTATCGATATGGATTCGCACACTTACGATAAGGACTCTCACACAAGCGATATGCACTCTTGTATTACTGATATGGATTCGCTCACTTACGATATTGATTTATACACTAACGATATGGACTCTCACAAAAACTATATGCACTCTCGTTCTAACGATAACGACTCGCACACTAACGATATGGACTCTAGTAATAGTGGTTCATTAGAATAACAGATTGTGAGAAATGATACATTTAAAACGGAAACCGAAACACGTTCATCAAAAGCACCATGTAGAACTACCACAGTTGATTTGGTATATTATTGTTAACCTTGGTTCGAAACAAAATCCTTCGTCGCGATACTGCCTTCAACGGTTGAAGACATTGTGAGCAAGACACAACCGCCTCGGTTGTATCTCAACCCTTGCCGGTTCTGTGATATATCTGTGTCGCCTTTTAGTGTTAGAAGAATTATATGAATAGCAGGACCTGGCTGTTGGTTAGTGCAGGCAATCCGTGATGTGTTAACACATTCCTCGCGGGCCAATGCCTGGCTCTACTCTATCTGCGGATAGCCACATTTGGTGGCTAGTATACAATAGATGGAATATGGTATAAACGTTCAAGGTATCAGTTACGGGATGTTAAAGCGCTACATTTATAAACTTTCTTATAAGTAGGTTAAGGAATGGCAACAAAAAGCATGTTACTTATTCCGTGTCAGTTTTTATTCCAGTATTAGCTTATACAGTTTGTGACAAGAGAGACAATTGTATACCAGTTACAATATGTGGCTATCCATAGAACGCATTAACATTTTGAAAACACATGTACACGGACATACACTGTTACATTACGTTATAACATGTAAAATTTTCTTTAATTTTACAGTTTCAAAAAACTTAAGAAAATTGTACATGTTATAACGTTATGTCACAGTGTTTGTCCGTGTACATGTGTTTACAAAAAAAATGTCTTGGACGTTTATACCATATTCCATCTATTGTATACCAGCCACAAAATGTGGCTATCCGCAGAAAGAGCCAGTCATTGGCCCGCAAGGAATGTATAAACACAAAGCGCAATATGTTATTCTGATGAACCACTATTACTAGAGTCCATATCGTTAGTGTGCGAGTCATTATCGTTAGTACGAGAGTGCATACAGCTTTTGTGAGAGTCTATATCGTAAGTGTATGAATCAATATCGATAGTGAGCGAATCCATATCGTTAGTACAAGAGTGCATATCGCTTGTGTGAGAGTCCTTATCGTAAGTGTGCGAATCCATATCGATACTACGAGAGTACATATATATCTTGTATATATGTCGTACTTGACGTTATATGTCGCAAGGCTGACGCTAAATGTCGCAAAAAAAAATGACTACTTCAGGAGCTATAACTAAAAAAAGAAGGGACAGAGTGAGATGAAACATTGTAATTTGTACATTGTGAAACAGTAATACTACAATAGAGTGCTTATAAAGGAGTGAGACATTTAGCGTTGATGTTGCGACATATAGCGGCAGTACCTTGTTTTGCGACATTTGGCGTTACAGATGCGACACATAACGTCAGAAGGTTTTGCGACATTTAGCGTTGGTTGCGACGTTTAGCGTCAGCCTTGTGACATAAAACGTCAAGTGTGACATTTAGCGTTGGTGCGACATTTAACGTTGCTACAGTGTTCCTTGGCCGCCAGGGAGCGGGGCTTTTTTGCCTTATATAGCTATAGTGTAAACTCAGAAAAAATCTTCTCCTCCAAAAGTGTCTGGCCGATTTTCAAATAATTTTGTAAAAATGTTCCTAGGGTGACCCTCTATCAGATTCCTTCCAGCCAAGTTGATTGGTCGAAAAACATGGCCGCCAGCGGTCGGGGATTTTTTGCCTAATATGGCTATAGTAAAAACTTGAAAAATCTTCTCATCCGAAAGTTTTTGGCCAATTTTCAATTCTTTTTGTAGAAATGTTCATTGGGAGACCATCTATCAGATTCCTCCAAGCCATGTTGATTGGTCGAAAAACATGGCCGCCAGGGGGCAGGGCTATTTAGCCTTTTATGGCTATAGTGAAAACTTGAAAAATCTCTTGTTAAGCAGGAAGCTTTTGAGTAAGATTTTAGAAAACCCTTGGTCAATGGTGATTTTTTTTGTAACAAAAATTATTAAATACTTAGATGAGTGAGTCGGGGCCATAATGGTTATCCATTTGTTTTACATGTCTTTTGAAACTTGGACATTAAATATAATATTCACATGTATGTCTCATGATTTATTTTTATAGACAACTAAAATGGCATTTAATTTTAACGGATGCGTCATTTATTCTTTTACCCGAAGTTGTAATATTTATAAACAATGCATAGTTTATAAATCACACATCTATGCAAAGGCAAATGTTTGAACAGTTTTATGTACCCAAACAAATTCAGTGCCTTCAGCGCTTTGATTTATATTCAGTAAACCTCAGTATAATGGTCCGATTATTATTGTTGTTACGTTTGCAGTGAATAAAATACTTTGTTGTTTTTGTGTCAAATTTTCATTAAAATATTCCAAAACGATGACTTAATAAGCTATTATTAAAAGTGTTGAGTTAAAAAAGGTTGTTGAATGTATATTGATGATTTATTGCCGGGTTTTCTTTCTTAAAGAAATCAGATGAACAAAGACACATGCGTCCGTTGTTCTTGTTTCTTTACATTGCGTTTTCTTAAGAGCCCGTTTTTGTGTAGTTTGATTTTTCATTGAAGTGACGATGTAAACCAAATCACCTGTTGTTAGGCGTTCATAATTACATGTTGTTATGGTATTTTGGCCAGAAACCAATTGCTTTTAAATATTGATAAAAGAGTAGCGAATTATGTTGACCGAGATGAAATTCCATAGACTTACATGTTCCATGTTCCAAAGACTTACATGTTCCATGTTCCATAGACTTACATGTTCAATGTTCCATAGACTTACATGTTACATGTTCCAAAGACTTATATGTGCCATGTTCCATAGACTTACATGTTCCATGTTCCATATATTTACATGTTCCATGTTCCATAGACTTACATGTTACATGTTCCAAAGACGTACATGTTCCATGTTCCGTAGACTTACATGTTCCATGTTCCATATACTTACATGTTCCATGTTTCATATACTTACATGTTCCATGTTCCATATACTCACATGTTCCATGTTCCATAGACTTACATGTTCCATGTTCCATAGACTTACATGTTCCATAGCTATTGCTAATGGCGTACATAACGGGATTCGCAAACGTTGCTGGTAGTCGTGTTAAACCTTTTCCCACATACCGTATTCCTGCAGCTGACGGCTTTAAAAATATACTGGCCAAATCGTGAAGACTCTTATTGCTCACTAGAGTTGAAATAATTCTGGCAATTATGAGAAATTTCTAACATTTCCACAATGTTTTCAAAATCGTTTTTTAAAATTCGTCTGCTGCAGAGGCGTGATAAAGCGTATGTATGTGGGAAAGGGTTAACATACGAGAAGAATAAGATAAAGGTTAAAATATGTTACTCTCTACAGGTGATGCGTATATGGTTGCATCCGGGCTGCCTAGACGGAATGGTGAACGTCACGTGACCGAGATAGCAAAACTAGCTTTACGACTACTGGACAACGTATCCCATTTTACCATCGATCATCTAGAAGATGAGAAATTGTCGTTAAGATTGGGCTTTAACACAGGTAAATCGTTATCATATCGGTAATGTGCAACTTGAAATCAGCCGTCCCGCGAGAAAACCAACATTGTGGACTCTGCGTAAAGTATCGACCCGGATCTACCTAAGCATGCCGCGCAGACTTACCCGGATAGACACTTTTCGCCTCCTGTAGATTTTCTGTTTTATGAATCATTACTCCATACCTCTATCCCCCTGAGACGGAATGTGTAGGTCCGGATCAGTCTGCGCGGACTGCGCAGGCTGATCTGGGTCGATATATATAACGCAGAGCCCATAATGTTGGTTTTCTTGCGGGACGGCTCAAATGATCTATTTATTGAATAATTAAATCGATTGATTGATTGATTGATTGATTGATTGATTGATTGATTGATTGATTGGATATTAACGCTGTTTTCAACATTAGTTAAGTTATGTCACAGCGAACAGTTCAGCTAACGTGCTTTTCCTGCATCAGTTCTCCACACAATAATATTTCCAAGCAGCTGGCTTACATTCCCACATAGACTATTCTATTTAGCCCTTTCGTGGAAGACGAATGACCTTAGGCACAAATACTTTTGTCAATCATCGGAAAGCATAAGTAAACGAGCCGGGATTCGAACACGCGACCTCTGGATTGATAACACTCTTCGTTACCGACACTTATCGGGTCTTCACAAAAAGGGAGTATTTGTTCATAACTTAGTAGCAAGCATGTCCGGATACCTTTTGCCTGTATCGATATTCATATATTTGAGCAAGAAGAGGAAGCAGATTTCGTTTAATAGTTGATTAGTTAATGTTAAACGTCGTTTCAACAGCATGTCACCGTTTAACATTAAAGCGGTATATTAATAAAGCCAGACTTGTCCTTATGGATTTACTAGATATAGAACGCCACACATCGCTCTTCCCATGCAACCGGTTTTCTCTTCTCTTATGGACATTTAAATCAATTCACAGAGCCAGACCAGCCCTTATGGATTAACTAGACATTTAAATCAATTAACCCCTTCCCTTCTCTTCTGAGACCGATGTCGTGAAGCGCTTGCCCCAAGTAAAGATGTGAAGTATTATATCAAATACAGTTCCCCTGATTCCGAATTAGAGGTTTAATACAATACATAGTTATAGTTTGTATTTGGCCTAGTAGTCCCTGTTTGTTTGTTTGTTTGTTTGTTGGGGTTTTACGCCGTTTTCAAAATTATTTCATTTATATCACGGCAACAGTTCACTTATTCATGATCCCTGGGTTAACAAACCAGTACTATGCTAGGAAATGTGCCTTTGTCCAAGAGCAGTCCACCATTACCACAGCGCCGCGACTGGGGATCGAACCCGGGACGCCCTGTTCCAAATCCCCGATGCGAACCACTCGACCACGGTGGGTTCCTAGTAGTCCGTGACTGCAAAGCCCTAAGACTGACCTCCACATATAGGCCAAATTGCCTTACTGAAGTAAATAAATCTTATTTATACATAGTAACGTGAACGTTTTACACGAGTACACTCTCCACCAACTCTCAGGTGCGTGTACTGTCAGTTTACTGGGTGCCTTCCTCCTAATTGGCCAAATCATATAAAGAACTGACCATGGGTCATTATTTCACAATATAGTCACCCATGCCATCTTACAAGGCTCTATACTGTTGGCTGCTCAACAAACAAATTATATCTTGATATTTCTAAAAAGTCCATTCTAATAATTATGCGACGAAAGTGTTTTACCGAAACTGGGCATAATAGTCATATTGACTATTGCCAATTGTGTCGAGCTCTTATAGCGCATTTGGTATCGAAGAAGGCTACTAATCCAGAGGTCGTGAGTTCGAACCACAGCTGGGCCATTCATTCTTTCCGCTGATTGATAAAAGCCATTGCGTCTTAGCCTCATCCACCAATGGACTATTAGTATAGGTAGGGGGGCAGTAAGTTACCTGAGACTGGTGCGAGAAAGCTATGAAGAACATGGTTAACTGAACTGACATGTGTGGTGTAACTGAAACAACGTTATTCGCCAGCCAATCAACAAAGCATACGCAATGTCCCTCATCCTTTTCAAGCATTATGCTTCTTAGCCATATTACAACTCAAAGTGTGTAGTCGAACTAGTCTTACATCGTCAATAAATGTGATAATAAAACGAAAATGGCACATAGCTCATGTTTTGTCTGGCATGCTCATAATAAGTGTGCACAGCTTTAAGGTGAACTTTTCGTATTTGTTCATTGATCAGGTCCTACTAAGTGTGCATAGCTTTATGGTGGACTTTTCGTATGTTTTTATTGATCAGGTCCTTGTGTTACTGGTGTGGTCGGATCAAAGATGCCTCGTTACTGCGTGTATGGTGATACAGTCAACATTGCCTCACGAATGGAATCAACCGGCCAACGTAAGTGTATACATACGCCGATCTTTGACGCAATAACAGCAGACAACTTTTGAAAATATTGTGGCTAAAGGTGACATTTGACCAGGGACACTATATATGTAATATAGTGTCCCTGATTTGACATATCTGCAGTGGAAGACTTTCGAGACCATTGTGGCAAGATTTGTTCCTGGATAATTTCAAAGTCGTCTGCTACAGATGTGTTGTATATGGGAAAGGGTTAAACTTTAAAGTTTGATATGTTAACCATTTACCACATACAGAAGCAATTTTACGTATCTGCAGCAGACTACCTTTTTAAAAATTGCGGCAGAAGGAGTTAGTGCACGAAAGTAGCGATATCTTCTTTCGCTATAATGTGTATGTCTTTTTCAATAATTGAGCGGTCATTTGCAACCATTGTACGAGGGCAACCAGGGTGCACACTAGTCGGTAACATACAGTGTAAAGTATCGCGTGTTACCCTTGTCGAAATAGGTTGGTATTTTTGCAGTGCATGGCTTCTAAAGTGTTTTGTTCTGCTGCAGAACTGTACGTGGGAACGGATCAATGCTTGCGTGGTGTTTTACGCCGCTTTCAACAATTGTTCAGTAATATCACGGCCTTTCCTGGGTAAGTTACCAGTACTACTGGTCCATTCATCCTGACACCAGCCAGTCAGTCGTATTGCTTATCCCGTAACCCTCTGAGCAACAGGGATGGTACCGATTTAAAGGTATTTGGTATGCCCCGGCCGGAATCGAACCCACGTGACCTTTATTTTGATATAAATAGATATTTATTCCCTATGGAATAGAACTTTTCAAAAATAAAATTCCTTAGAAAGTTGCAGAAGTGCGTGCGTAATTGTTTGGCCGCTACTTATGGCCGTGGCCAGATTACGCGAAAACATTGGCTACAGTGTAATTAGTGTACATATATGTACACATGAATGTAAATATACTTGAGCATGTTATACAAAAACCGACCTTTCGATATTAATGGCAAATACGTCAATTTGTGTTATCTGTCTTCTTAAAGCTCGTGTGACTAGCTGGCGTATAGTGAAGATTTTCCGGGCGTGTAGACTTGATGTTCGCTGGTCGTTACGTCCATAAGATCGGTCTTGGTATGATTTGGATCAAACAATCTTTCCAATGATACTTGGGTACAGTTTATTGCGTTTAAATCTCATGAAAATCCGATAATCCTATGTTGATACCTAACGATTTTGTAGGCGACATTTGATTGGCTAACGCAACTGTCGATTTACGACGAATCGTTAAAGGCAGTCATCAGATCTGTACGAGCGTTTGCTACTGCAGCGAAATTAACGTCTGGTTTTAATGATAGTTGTTGTGTTCGTACGCACCGTTTATTTCCAGATGTAAATGCAACTAAAAGTGTTTTTAAAATATGTATTGAATATGTGCAACCTTTGTTGTTTATTTAAGCTCTGAAGATACAGTTGACGGAGATCTCTGCGAACATTCTTCAAAAACAGAAACATCACTATTCATTAATAGAACGGGGTTTTCTAGACGTCAAGGTACGTGTTTTCGATAATGGCATCCTTTGTGCACAGGGAATCGAAGTACTGTACCTAAGTAAAACTTCGATTCCCTCTGCAATTGTGTCGCTATAACAACAGGTGTAATTGCGTCTTTATGACAGCAGAAACTACTCCGAAAAGACGCTATTGAGTTACGTGTCATATTACGAACAAACATAAGTATGTTCCGTGCAAAATGACTGATGCGTGATGAATACATAACAAGGTCATATTACGTACACACATAAGTATGTTCCGTGCAAAATGACTGATGCGTGATGAATACATAACAAGGTCATATTACGTACATACATAAGTATGTTCCATGCAAAATGACTGATGCGTGATGAATACATAACAAGGTCATAATTAATTACGTTCACCACGCGACAGTTCGATTTTAACTGACAATACATTTTCCTTGTCTCAATTGTTTGGTGCTCAGGATGGCAGCCATGGCTGATAACTATATTTATAATAAATAAATGAGAAAAACCCTGCTTTTAAACAATTACAAACCATTACCACCTGAAACTGTATTACGACATGGTCTATGGCATATACATAGGGCTCAAAAACAAGATTGGAAAAATTGGTCAAACGCTACTTATGAGTAGGTGATCCTTTTTTCCGCAATGTTTTCAAAGTATATTGCAGCATGCGTCATAACGAATATAAATACGTGTGGAAGGTTTAGTTGCAGCTTGCGAGAAAACACAAAGACAGAATAACCGGAGGCTTGGTTAAACGACAAGTTGGATAACGTTGTAAAATAGGGTCAACACTTTTGAGGTTTCGATAACTTAGTTCAATTAGTGTTATACACATCTACAAACGACTAGAATACAATACAATCGCGATTGATATCTAAGATATGAAGTTCGTATTTTTATGTATAGTAAATAAACACCTTTTGTAGTAAAGAAAACTTTACAACTGTGTAACAGTCTTTAAAGGAGGAATATACAAGGATACACACAAATATATACTACATATGTCTACTTTTGAAGTTCGGCAAAACATACTACATAGGATTCTAATGCAATATCATTTTATAGTATTGAAAAGGGTTCAAGTTTGCTTGATGTTTCGATGTCATTTAATTGATGCTGGTAATATTGGTCATAAATCCACCGTGTAATAGCGGCGATATGACCACCATTTACAGTAATAGTGGTCATAAATCCACCGTGTAATAGCGGCGATATGAACACCATTTACAGTAATATTGGTCATAAATCCACCGTGTAATAGCGGCGATATGACCACCACTTACAGTAATATTGGTCATAAATCCACCTTGTTCTAGCGGCGATATGACAATCATTTACAGTAGTAAATGTTCATAAACAAAGCGAAGCCTAAATCGCATAACAACTGTTTCATATTAACAGACCATGCACTACAATTACTTGAGTCATTGTTATTACTAATATACATATATTTATAATTAAAATAGTCCAGAAAGGTTCAAAGCTTATACGAATACATGATCATTCTAATGTATCTAGTAACAAAAAGTTCACCTAGATTCAAACACATCGCGATTTAATCTATGGTCGTCCCTGATCTCAAACTCTACCTTATCAGAATGTGAGAATAAAGAACACATCGCTTTGGGTACTTGGTAAGACAATGTTCTCAATGTCCTCTGAACTTGATCAAAACAGTCATAAATAATAGACGGTTGACTCCAAAATAAGAATTATAATTACATCAGTTAAAATTTCGTTAATACAACAAAGACTAACATAATTCTGGCGGGGTCCTTGTTTTAAAACCAACACCAACTACAACTGCTGTATCTGTGTTGACTTGTATACCCTATTTAACCCTCTCCTACTTGTAAACGCATGCAGACGACTTTTGAAAACATTGTGACAAAACAATAATTCCAAATATTTTTAAAAATTAACCTTATAGAAAATGTTCATTAGTTTACCTAAATATTTTTGAAGTCGTCTGCTGCAGATTTGTTTTATGTTAGCAAGGGTGAATACTATAGTTAGGCAATCTTTCAAACATACTCTGAAATCAATCACTGGCATAAGATAAAAACATTTCGCTAATAACTGAATACAAGAAATTCATCTATAGCAAATGATTCATTTTCATGTAATGCAATATTCTCTTTTATTATACCTCACTTTTGGCTACAATGGTAAAATCCCATTACCCGAAAAAGAGATATTATGACTAACAGAAACATTTTCAACCTTTTTGACACGTGACCAAGCGAAAATTGACTGTCAGGTCATGTGACCGCAGTGATATTTTGAATGTCATATAAGGGCAAATAACTGCTTCAATATTTTAGCTAAATCATGACGTGATTGCCTCCCTTATACACATACAGCAGTGACGTCATACAGCATATAGCAGTGACGTCACTTAATTGTGTTCGGTATAATAAAATAAATATCATATGGCAGCATGTGTGACATTGATATTGTCAACCCTCGAAACAGAATGTCACCCTCGGCTTACGCCTCGGGTGACATTCTGCTCTCGGGTTGACAATATCAATGTCACACATGCTGCCATATGATATTTATATAATATTACCTGTCAGTTATGGTGTTTTTATACATATGGAAATGGTTTCATTATTTCTCTATTATCATAATTGTTCTTTTTATACATATGGATATTGTTTCATTATTTCTCTATTATCATAATTGTTCTTTGTATACATATGGATATTGTTTCATGATTTCTCTATTATCATAATTGTTCTTTGTATACATATGGATCTTGATTCATTATTTCTCTATTATCTTAATTGTTCTTTGTATACATATGGATCTTGTTTCATTATTTATCTATTAGCATAATTGTTCGTTTTAAACATATGGATCTTGTTTCATTATTTCTCTATTAGCATAATTGTTCTTTTCATACATATGGATCTTGTTTCATTATTTCTCTATTAGCAGAATTGTTCTTTTTATACATATGGATCTTGTTTCATTATTTCTCTAATATCATAATTGTTCTTTTTATACATATGGATTTTATTTCATTATTTCTCTAATATCATAATTGTTCTTTCTATACATATGGATCTTAATTCATTATTTCTCTATTAGCATAATTGTTCTTTTCATACATATGGATCTTGTTTCATTATTTCTCTATTAGCATAATTGTTCTTTTTATACATATGGATCTTGTTTCATTATTTCTCTAATATCATAATTGTTCTTTCTATACATATGGATCTTGATTCATTATTTCACTATTAGCATAATTGTTCTATCTTGTTTCATTATTTCTCTAATATCATAATTGTTCTTTTTATACATATGGATCTTGTTTCATTCTTTCTCTAATATCATAATTGTTCTTTTTATACATATGGATCTTGTTTCATTCTTTCTCTAATATCATAATTGTTCTTTGTATACATATGGATCTTGTTTCATTATTGACGCCGCGTGGAAGCACGGCGTCAGTATGGGATAGGTTTTAAGTTTGTACCATGGGGTGACGTAATCGAAAAGGGAGCAATCAACAAATATTATTGTATAGAAAAACTCTGTAATACGTTTGAAAAAACAGTATTTATGATTGAATAAATTGTATTAACTGATTTAAGAAACAACAAGATACAAAATATGTACATCTTTTACCGTTGTTACAAAACTTTAGACACATTTAAATTGTTTTTAATAACTGTTCCCCAACTAACTAGGCTAAGCTATTTGTATGAGATGATTTACGGAGTTCATTAGGCTACGCTATTTTAATTGTTTGGTTTACTGCTCTGAAGAGCTCAGAAAAAAGATTCGGGTGATGTTTTTTCCTATTTATTTATGTTGTATTACTAAACTGTTAAAACGTTCCTCCCCATACAGTTGTTCATTCAGACCAATGTATTCTTGCTATATGTTGACTATACATGAGAACTTTTTCTTTTAATTTCATAAATGCTTAATTTTGATATTAAATATCTTTAAACTTAAATAGACTTCACTCTCTCCTTCCAAACGGTAAACCAACTGGTTTGAAGACTTAACTTGTCATTTCACGACTAAACATTACATGCTGAATATCACATAGATCGTAGCATATAAAGTGTATAATCCTTACGTCAAAATGGACTCTTTTTGCACTTGATAACATTTTACTATAGACTATGGTATCCAGGTGAGCAATAAAGGAACATCTTGGATTTCTTGTTTAAGATAAAGGTACATTTGGCCTTCTTGTTCAAAATATTTACATCCTGTCCGTTTGCACAGGTTATTTAAATGTATTGAACTTCATCTGCTTCCCTTTAAGTCATTCTTTAAAATCATGCGCGGCGTCTTTGATGCTTAGCATCAAAATTCGTCTTGTTTCTCTATTAGCATAATTGTTCTTTTTATACATATGGATCTTGTTTCATTATTCAGGGTAAAGGACTGATGCGGACCTATTGGTTAGAAGGTTATACCGACAATGATTGCGAACTGAAATCTGTTGACTGTACATCACTTTGACTAAACATTTCAACGTTTGCTGCATTCGGCCAAATTCGGTTATTTACGACAAAAGAAAATGTGTCATATCAACCAAGGGGTGTAATCAGATTGTCCTCAACACATGAACAATTCGTGTATGTGCAATTCGAATCAACCGAGAAATTGCAAGTTTTGACTAGTACTCGCTAGGCACTCGCTAAGTATGAATACTGTCACCAAGGAATTCTTGTTATAATAAAATTTGATCTATTTTATGAATATGAATTATTTAATAAAATATGTCTTGATAAGTCAGTATGGTGTCCGGCATCTTGTACATGTTTATGTTGATTGAGATTATATATGGACTAATAAAGTAGGACTTTTTTTTATATGTACTCTGATTTCAAGGTCTGGTCACCAATTGATAAGTAGGTGCTACTTTACTTTGATGTTTTATGGTTGCTTAAGAAAAGGCGTTAAAACGCCGAAATTATTACTGACCAATGAGATTGCATATTGTTTATTAGTTCATCAATGTTGATGAAGTAAAAGATATAAGAAAGACTATGATTGGAAGAATTGTTTGAGGCGGAGTCATGTAACCAAATTGGCGAAATTATCTCCCGGTGACAATTCACCCAATGGCTTGCAAATTTAATGGCTGACTTCGGTTGCAAAGCTCTCAGAATGGATGCAGTTCATCCCGCCTGTTGCGGATAACATGCAGGCGTGGAGTTGGTAATTGTTTGTTAGTGTTTTCCCATACCAGAGACACATACACACATGTGTTGATATGTCTCTGCCATAACAACGGATCAAATTGCAATTATCAGTTTGTTTTCGTCGTGTCAGTTGACCCATATTTTGTTCAAATCTTTTCAAACTGGTGTAGATATAGTTTCGAGATTTCATTATTTGAGTCGTCCTGCGAGAAAAACCAACAGTATGGCCTCTGCGTAATGTATCGACCCAGATCGTGCCTGCGCAGTACGCACAGACTGATCAGGGCCGACAAATTCCGTCTCCGGGGGATAGAGGTATAGAGTATTGCTTCCTGAAACAGAAAATCCACAGGAGGCGAAAAGTGTTTATCCGGGTAAACCTGCGCGGCATGCTTAGGCTGATCCGGGTCGTTTCTTTACGCAGAGTCCACACTGTAGGTTTTCTCGCGGGACGGCTAATTTGTGACAACATTTGAAAACAGATGTTAGGAACATTTTGGAACAATTGTTTATGCAAAGTTGATAGCGAACTACAATCAATTCTACAGTACCATGCATGCACTTAATATTTAGCATAATTTTGGGGAACTTATCTTCGGTATACAATTTTGTCACTCGATGTTGTCTTTATAGGCCGAACCTATATTGCTGCAATTTAGCCTTCCAATCAAATTTCTTCGTCCGTCTACGAACCGTCTCAATTAGAAAACCCATAAATACGAGTAATGTTGGCAAAAATTCTCTTCCACAGAACAAGCAAGCTTACTGCAAACATTTTTGTAAAACCGTCTCGTACGAAAACTAGAAAACCCATAAATACAATTAATGTTGGCAAAAATTTTCTCCCACAGAACATGCGAGCTTACTGCAAACATTTCTGTAAAATTGGCCCATAAGAAAACTAGAAAACCCATTAATATGAGTCATGTTGGCAAAAATTCTCTTTCACAGAACAAGTGAGCTTACTGCAAACATTTATGTAAAACCGGCTCATACGAAAACTAGAAAACCCATAAATATGAGTCATGTTGGCAAAAATTCTCTCCCACAGAACAAGCGAGCTTACTGCAAACTTGTATGTAAGGACGTATTTCTTCAGTATTGGCTATGCGTTCAATAGTCATTTTTGCATTTCTGGTCAACGATTGCCTGAATTGAAATTACAAAAAAAAAAACTCTACAAAATGATTATTTATTGGATACTTGGTTCGAACATTGTGTAAATATTGAATATATATATAGATGTATCGACGTAAAATTCTACGTTGAAAGTGTGTGTACGCACAATACACAATACAACATTTGGATCATCCGTCGTATTTTAGATATAAAGATGTTATTGACCATTGAACTTTATCCGGGAAGCCTACTTCGAGTGATACTAAAGTAAGTGGAATAAAAGAGTGCGTCTGCACGATTTTGTTATAAGCGAGTAAAATTACGAAGAGTAAGAATTTTACATTTGGTGGTAAAAATACATATTGCATAAACGATAGATGATACTTGTATCTAGCGATATCATTTGATAACAGCAGATGAACATATTAGACGCTTTCATGACGCGAACGTGTATGATGACGTAGGGGATGACGTAATGACATTAATTCATATGATATGATAACTGATAATCAACCGGGGAAATTATTTCTCATTAGAAAATGACTAGTTTGCTCAGCTCCATTTTTCTATATATTTTCGTGGCATATATGTAACATTTTATGATATTTTCACTTTCTTTTACAACATGTTTATTCAATGATCGTTCGTCGTATAGCTTAAACCACTAGTATGTCCTGTAACCTATAGTCAATATCATTACAATCAGACCAAATACTTCGCTGTACGTATACGTCACGGTACAGCGTAGTATGTTGGTCTGTTTTCAATGGGATTCCGAGAAAGATGCTCAAGCAACTACACGTGATTTGTTCACGTTTAGTACACAAAAAGAATTTTAAAAAATCTGTAAATACATAATTTGGTGTTTTCTCATTTGTTTAGATATTTGTAGAAATCGACTTGTGTGCATTGATGTGTACAAGTATTATCGTTTTGTACATTAATTGTTAGCTCAACGGGTTGGGCTATTGTGATCACTCATCTTCCAGCGTCAGTCCGATGGTCTAATTACATTTTCCTAAAAACAACTTCTCCTACAAAACAAATGGATCAATTTCAAAATAATTTCACAGTAATATGCTCTGTTAAAGTTGTGCAAAGACTTAATACCAGTGTGTTTCCTTTTGATCGCAGACACATTTATACCTTATTCCACTTTAATATATTTTGTACATGCACCAATAAACTAAGAAATGCACATTGCGTATCCCCATTCTGCATGTACATTGCATACTAGAAAAATAAAGCTCCAGTATTTACAAAATAGAACAATTAAACTGCCACAGACGACAGTATAAATGTATAAATTAATCGATTTTCCATGAGGCTTTAGCTCAAAATCACGATTAATTAAATTAATTGGGTTTTTTTAAAAACAATTTACCTTTTTAGTGCGATAGCCACGTCATGTTTTTGTTCATTTTCCAAAGAAATTGTTAATGATGGTCTAACTAGATGTACTTTTGAAAATCATTCAATCAACCAAACAAATAGATGACAAGATTAATTGAAGGTGTGAAAAACAATCGACTAAAATATGACAATATACCTGTTCGACCTATGTATGTGTAATATGTACTGTAATGACCCGAGAGGGACCTGCAGTTAGTTCGGGAGTTGGAAAGAGAGGATGTTCGAGCTTTCCGTAGTACAACAACTTGAATTATATAAGGTTTTGGTCGGGACTGAAACACGAGTTCGAGTTTTCCATGGTAATCGAGCTTTCCCATGTTCGAGCCTCCGAGGTTTGACTGTATATATATTTTGTAAACACTTTTAAAATCTTCGTTATACGAAAGGACTGGCCCGATTTAGAAATAATTTGGCACAATTAAGTGTTCCTTGGGTGACCCTCTACGAACATTGTTCAAATTATTCCAATACGATAAAAAACATTGACACCAGGGTACGGCGCTCGTTTTCCTTATTGCGCGGGTGCCTAGACTGGTTCTCCTTCGAGTTTGTATGCGAGCATTTTTGTTATACTAATATGTAAATTAAAACCATAGTTTAACGTGTACCGGCGTTAAGTCATCGCCGGTCACCCATCCAGGCACTAACCGGGATGAACGTTGCTTAACGAAAAGGTCAACCACCCTACCAACGTCGCTATAAAGGCCGGCTTCCGAAGCAAGGCTGTAGAAGTGATATTTATACCGGTTCCCGTTACATTTCTCACTCTTTTCTCTTGACTTCGACCCGAAGTCACACAACTGAACACAAGCAGTATACCAGAGCGGAGTCTATGTAACATCACTGGGAACTACCGGGGTTTTAATAACAGGAAAATGGGAATATTTTCATAAATGCGAAGTTACTGTGCTAAATTTTGAGATTTTAAGAATATATTAAGGGACAAAAAAGGATGCGCATGCGCAGACAAATGTTTACAATTATTCTGAGAGATCGAGGTCAAAACGTCGGGAAAAGGTATTTTTTTTTTCGTTCTACGAATTTAACTAAAAATCTATAGTTATCATATATTAATATCATATATTTGAAAGCTGGTTTCGTGTTTTTCGAATCAAACAGTATTTCTTTAGCCATAAAATGCTGACAAAGTGTTAAACTGCTAAAGCAAAGAGTGCGGCCTCTGGAGTGTTAACAAGATTTTCCTTCAATTTGACCTTGTGACCTACTTTTTGACCCGACATGGCCCATGTTCGAACTTGACTTATATAGCAGTGTAAACAGCAAATGTCAGCAAACCATCATTCAATAAGTAAACAAGAGGGTCATGATGGCCCTGGATCAGTCACCTTTTTTCCCCCTCACTTTAGCCGTATAAGCCCCGCCCCCTGGCGGCCATAGTTTTCGATCAATCAACATGGCTTGAAGGAATCTGATAGAGGGTCATCCTAGAAACATTTCTCCAAAATATTTGAAAATCGGCCTGACACTTTCGTAGGAGAATATGTTTTAAGTGTTCACTATATCCATATAAGGCAGAATAGCCCCGCCCCCTGGCGGCCATGTTTTTAGATCAATCAACATGGCTTGAAGGAATCTGATAGAGGGTCATCCAAGTAAGATTTCTACAAAATTGTTTGAAAATATGCCAACCAGTTTGGGTGAAGAAGAATTTTAAAGTTTTTTTCGTTTCGTTGCCATGGAAATTATGCATGGATCCTAACAATATGAAGGAATCCTGGAAAGATCATTAAGAGGATGCTTTATGTGAAGTTTCATCCAAATTGACCAACTGGTTACTGAGGAGAAGATGTTGACGGACGCACGACGGACAAAAAGCAATCACAATAACTCACCTTGAGCACTTCGTGCTCAGGTGAGCTAACAAGAAGATTTTTGAAGTTCTCACTTTATATACATATAAGGAAAACAAGCCCCGCCCCCTGACAGCCATGTTTTTCAAAGGATTGGAGTAACTTCAACAATATTGGTGGAGGGTCACCCAAGGAACATGTGTACCAAATTATCTTTAAATAGTAAGTAAGTAAGTAAAGTAAGTAAATATTTTATTATAGTGACATGTGTATATACAACAACAAAACAATGGTACAAAATGTAATAAATAACACCCGGCCCTATGGGCCTATAAGTCACTTTCAAAAGAAAAATAATTAAGAAAACCAAAAAAAACTAGAATTGTTTTTGAAAAAACAGATGTCTCCCCATTGCAGTTTGTCAATGACTATTAAAATATTGAACAAGGGGAGATAACTTTGCAACGAAGTAGCCCAGAGTTATAATTCTTGCAAGGTGCACAACTTCACATTGCCATCTATCTATATTCCAAGTTTCAATAAATTCCTTTAAGTACTTTCTTAGTTCTGCTCTGGAGAAAGTTTACACTATTAAAATATTGAACAAGGGGAGATAAATCATAATTATTGCAAGGTGCACAACTTCACATTGCCATCTATCTAAATTCCAAGTTTCAATAAATTCCTTCAAGTAGTTTCTGAGTTCTACTCTGGACAAAGTTTACACTATTAAAATATTGAACAAGGGGGAGATAACTCATAATTATTGCAAGGTGCACAACTTCACATTGCCATCTATCTATGTTTCAGGTTTCAATAAATTCCTTCAAGTAGTTTCTGAGTTCTGCTCTGGACAAAGTTTACACTATTAAAATATTGAACAAGGGGGAGATAACTCATAATTATTGCAAGGTGCACAACTTCACATTGCCATCTATCTATATTCCAAGTTTCAATAAATTCCTTCAAGTAGTTTCTGAGTTCTGCTCTGGACAAAGTTTTCACAATTAAAATATTGAACAAGGGGGAGATAACTCCGTTATGGTCGGAACATGGGTTCTGCACATCGCCTTCGTGAGGTGAACATCTGACACAAGTTTCATGAAAATCCTTCAAGCCGTTTTGGAGATATGGAGCGGACACGAAAAACAGGCTCAAACCTTTGACCTTCAAGCCTGACCTTGACCTTGAACCGGTATGGTCGGAACATAGGTTCTGCACATCGCCTTTGTGAGGTGAACATCTGACACAAGTTTCATGAAAATTCTTCAAGCCGTTTTGGAGATATGGAGCGGACACGAAATTAAGGCTCAAACCTTTGACCTTCAAGTCTGACCTTGACATTGAACCTGTATGGTCGGGACATGGGTTCTGCACATCGCCTTCATGAGGTGAACATCTGACACAAGTTTCATGAAAATCCTTCAAGCCGTCTTGGAGATATGGAGCGGACACGATTTCGGACAGACGGACAGACAGTCAGACAGAAGGACAGACAGACGCCCAGGACAAAAACAATATATCTCCCCTGTATACAGGGGGAGACATAATAAATAAAAAACAAAACAAAAAACATACAAAAAAAAAAAAAAAAAAAAAAAATGGAAAACGTGTTGTGTTGGTATCGTTCTATTTCATAACGACAATATCAAATAGACAGATATGGGCAGTACCATTCGAAAACATCCATTCCAGAAACTTCATCTCCAAAAGAAAAATAAGGTAGATATAAAAAGTCAATATAAGTACGTACAATTATGATTGAGATCACTTCTGGGGAAAAACAAAAAAATGAAAACGTTAATTGAAACATTTTCACACTGTCTAAAGAATAAATTTACAATATGAGTGTTTTTGTTTAACAGCTAGGCTATGCTCTTTTAAGAAAAAGAGCGGAAGTTTTGCTGTCCACCAAATCACATAACAATAAAGTTATCGTAATGTTAAGTAATAATATATAACTAAAAGTCCTTTACATAAACGAAATGTAAAGAAAATGTAGTCATATGTATAACGGTATGTTTATAGG
Source organism: Serripes groenlandicus (assembly GCA_031761405.1). NCBI lineage: Eukaryota > Metazoa > Mollusca > Bivalvia > Cardiida > Cardiidae > Serripes > Serripes groenlandicus. The sequence continues at coordinate 59,684,125 of JASEVX010000011.1, read as the reverse complement.
TTGTGTACACAGATGACGTGGATTTTTAAACTCCGAGATTTTTTTGGAAAACATGATTAATATAAAAGATACATGGACTAATTAAGCTAAAAGTGAATACTGAACCAATTTCTAAATGTCTGACAAACAAAAACTGACAAAAACTGAAAGAAAACGACAGAAGAAAGCAGCTAAACGAAAGGCCAGTAGTTCGCCATTGACTGACAATAGCGGCCATTACAACCCGGAGTCACATACCGTGACAGATAGTGAAGTACACAATAACAACACACAGGGTGAGACAGACTTTTTTAATACAAGTGAGAACTTCGTTCAAGCAGTGATGAGCTACAGCATACCCCCCGTAACCAACTTCGGACAACCTAGCGAGTTTGGGTTTCAAACACCCCAAAACAACCAAACTCCCGTCGTATTTCAAACACCCCCAACGTCTTCTGTACAGCAAGTACCTACAACATCGGCGCCACATTGGGCGATCCAACTCATTGAGGATGTCAAGACAATAAAAGCTGCCCTACCAAAAATAGACAAAATCGAATCCTCTATTCTAGAAATGTGTCATAAAATAACAAAAATTGAAAGCAACATTAAAGATCTCGATACCAAAGTTAAAGATGTGGAAAAATCAGTATCATTTATAGACAGCGAATATGAAAACCAAAAAAGAGACCTGAAAGAAAACAAAGAGCATATAGAAACATTAAAACAGGCACTTTCCAAAACCAAACACCAAAATGAAGAAATACAGGACAAACTTCTTGACTTAGAGTCTCGATCCATGAGGGAAAATCTTATATTCTATGGAATACAAGAGCCAACGGCTACCAATGGCACCTTACAACCCGAAAATTGTGATTCTCTTGTGAAACAGTTTATTACAGAGCATCTACACACAGATGGGAATAACATTGTATTGGACCGGGCACATCGACTTGGAGGGCCAAAATCAAGAAAGCCAAGGCCAATCGTGGTGAAATTCCACAAATATTCAGATCGTGAAGACGTGCGACTAAAATCTTACAATGCTACGATCAAAACATCTCTAGCAAACATGAATTTAGGTGTTGGTATACAATCGCCACAGCAATATCGAGATGCCAGAAAAGAACTTAAGGACTACGCAAAACAGGAACAAGATAAAGGGAAAAAGGCCAGGATAATTGGTAATAAACTGTATGTTAACAACAAAGACACATTAAAGTATGTAGATGGTCAAATTAGAGATCAGAGGCAACCAGAATATTAGGGAGGTCAAGAGAAGGACTTGAACATATTAAGCTGGAATGTGAACGGACTAACACGCAAAATAGCAGACCCAGACTTTATACAATATCTAGGAAGATACGATCTAATATTTCTAACAGAAACTTGGACCTCAGAAAAAACATTTAGAAATTTAGACATAAAAGACTACGAAAGTGAACACATGTTTGGAAACAAATCGAGAAATGTCACAAAGGGACGATATAGTGGTGGTATTAGTATATATTTTAAAAAATCTATAAAGAAATGTGTTCATGTCATAGAAAAGAACCAAAATGGAATAATATGGGTCGAGTTAGATAAGCAGCTGTTTAATTTTGACCAGAATGTTTATATTTGCTGTGCATACGTACCGCCGAACAATTCAAAAGTTATCAATACTGAGCATTTCGATTTCTTCGAAGAACTAGAATCTAATCTAGAAAGATATGAAGAAAAGGGAAAATGTTTCCTCATAGGCGATCTTAATTCCCGCACATCCAATGTATCTGATATCCTGGAAATAGACCCGTATTTTGACACTGACAGCCAACTGTCAAATTTTGTAAACAAAAATCCACGTGTTTCTAAAGATCACGTGATCGATAGTTACGGTAAACGCTTGATTAATCTCTGTCATTCGACTTCGTTTGTCATAGGTAACGGGCGTTTGCATAACGACAGAGGTATCGGTGATTTTACATACCATTCAATAAACGGGTCTAGCCTAGTTGACTATTTACTACTGAAAACACATGACTTTTATTGTATCTCTCATTTTAGTGTGCTTCAACCAAATGAATATTCCGACCATTCTGGTTTAGAAATACATCTAGCCGGACGTCAGACTTTACAATACAATACAACTTCAAAACATAATAACGAGTCATTTATAAGATGGGATAATGCAAAAATAGACGAATTTAAAACAACCCTTTTCACTAAAGAAAGAGATTTAACAAATATAATAGACGCGCTCCAAAGCGACAATAACTGCAATACTGATGAAATTTCAAATAAGTTTATTGATGTATTATACAACTGTTCACACGAAGTATTTGGAACCAAACGCTCAAACAAAGCAGGTACAAATAAGGTTTATAATAAAAAAACATGGTTTAACAAAGCATGTTATGAAGCAAGGGTTATATTTAAAAAGGCAAGAAACGCATTTTTAAAAAACAAACGCGATGTAAACCTTAGACACAGTTACTTACATGCAAAAATAGTATATAACACAATAAAACGTAATGAAAAGAATAAATATAATATCAAACAACAAGAGTTGTCGGAGGACAATATAGCTCGCCTATCAGGGATATCGTCTATCAGGGCCTACTTCAGAACAGTTATAGCATGGGTATAAAGTCCAAAATCCAAAAGTGGAATAATTCAGTTGAAATTGAATTTACAAAAGAAAGACAAGAATTACGCGTAATTAAATGTCTCACTGTGTCCCCTGCTTTTACTATCAAGGCAAGTGTAAAACACAAAAAGTAAACAAAACTCTAACATTGAGCTAAACACAATTATTTTTAAACAAGAAATAATAAAAAAAAAAAGTTCAAAAATACAAGAAATTTAAAAAAAAAAATTGAGCTGAACACAAAGTTCCAAAATTCAAGAAAAAAAATAAAAAATAAAAAAATAATGCTCAAAGTTCAAAAATACAAAAAAATGAAATTAATCCAACAAAATATGAAGAAGCTATGCCCAATTTTCAAAATCCAGCAAAAAACAAATGTTTTACCCCAAGAAATATGAAAGCCCTAGAACCCAGTACTTATTGAGAAAAAAAAAAAAATCGAAACTTTAACGTTTAGCTGAACGCAAAATTGAAAAATACAAGAAAAGAAAAAGAAAAAAATCCAAATGTTTGAAAAAAATCCATTCCAGAGTTATGGGACTTGACATACAAGGTCCCCTAATGACCCTGAATAAGTGTGTGAAGTTTGAAAGCAACAGCATACACAGTGTCTGAGAAAAGGCCTTGCACGCAAAGGTTTGACCAAATTTCTAAGTCCAAAAAGGGGCACAATTCAGTCAAAATCCATTCCAGAGTTATGGGACTTGACATACAAGGTCCCCTAATGATCCTGAATAAGTGTGTGAAGTTTCAAAGCAACAGCATACACAGTGTCTGAGAAAAGGCCTTGCACGCAAAGGTTTGACCAAAATTCTAAGTCGAAAAAGGGGCACAATTCAGTCAAAATCCATTCCAGAGTTATGGGACTTGACATACAAGGTCCCCTAATGATCCTGAATAAGTGTGTGAAGTTTCAAAGCAACAGCATACACAGTGTCTGAGAAAAGGCCTTGCACGCAAAGGTTTGACCAAATTTCTAAGTCCAAAAAGGGGCACAATTCAGTCAAAATCCATTCCAGAGTTATGGGACTTGACATACAAGGTCCCCTAATGATCCTGAATAAGTGTGTGAAGTTTCAAAGCAACAGCATACACAGTGTCTGAGAAAAGGCCTTGCACGCAAAGGTTTGACCAAATTTCTAAGTCCAAAAAGGGGCACAATTCAGTCAAAATCCATTCCAGAGTTATGGGACTTGACATACAAGGTCCCCTAATGATCCTGAATAAGTGTGTGAAGTTTCAAAGCAACAGCATACACAGTGTCTGAGAAAAGGCCTTGCACGCAAAGGTTTGACCAAAATTCTAAGTCGAAAAAGGGGCACAATTCAGTCAAAATCCATTCCAGAGTTATGGGACTTGACATACAAGGTCCCCTAATGACCCTGAATAAGTGTGTGAAGTTTGAAAGCAACAGCATACACAGTGTCTGAGAAAAGGCCTTGCACGCAAAGGTTTGACCAAAATTCTAAGTCCAAAAAGGGGCACAATTCAGTCAAAATCCATTCCAGAGTTATGGGACTTGACATACAAGGTCCCCTAATGATCCTGAATAAGTGTGTGAAGTTTCAAAGCAACAGCATACACAGTGTCTGAGAAAAGGCCTTGCACGCAAAGGTTTGACCAAGCTGGCAACGCGGACGCCAACGCCAACACCAACGCCAACGCCAACGCCAACGCCAACGCCAACGCCGGGGTGATAACATAAGCTCCCCTATTTCTTCGAATAGGCGAGCTAAAAAGCAGAACTATCAAAAATGAGCAAATCGAATCCAAAACAATTTTGGAATAAAATTAAGCAACAATACAAAAAACAAGCACAATCTTCACAAAATATAGAAATAAACGATCTTTATGAACACTTTAACACATTATACAGCATAAATAATGAACAACAACAACAACAATTTGAACAACAACAACGCAATGATAACGACATGCACACACTTTCCGATAATGAACTAGATCAAGAAATCACCATACATGAATTGGAGAAGGCTGTTTTTTCCCAAAATAACAATAAAAGTAGCGGATTAGATACAATAATCGCAGAAGTGTATAAACATGCGTTCCAAGAAATTTCACCGGTAATGTTATTACTTTTTAACAAAATCTTCCAGAACGGAGAATATCCAAGTTCCTGGGGTTCTGGTATTATAGTACCAGTATTCAAGGGAGGAGATATTGATGAAGCAAAAAACTATAGAGGAATAACTTTAATCAATATAATTGCTAAAATATATTCTCAAATATTGCTTAATAGGCTTATAAAATGGTCAGACAACCAGAACAAAATCATTGAAAACCAGTTTGGTTTTCAGAAGGGAAAATCAACAATTGACTGTATATTCCTACTACAATCTATTATTACGCTTACTCTTCATTCCCGTAAAAAGTTATATTGTGCTTTCATAGATTTTGAGAAATGCTTCGATAAATTGAATCGAGTATTTATTTTTCAGAAATTATTACAAGAAAACGTCAGCACTAAATTTATTCAATCTATTAAAAATATGTATAACACAGTAAAAGCAGCAGTTAGGTTTAACTCTGAAACCTCGTCTTTCTTTAACTCGAATATCGGTGTAAAACAAGGCGATCCGAGCTCAACAATTTTGTTTCTCTACTTTATAAATGACATAACTAACAACTTCAACTGCGAAATAGAAGGTTTATTTAAACTTAACGATCTCAGTCTATACATACTCCTCTTTGCAGACGACGCGGTACTATTCGCGCATACACCCACAGCTCTACAATCACTACTCAACGATTTATCGAGATACTGCGAATCGTGGGGTTTAAATATAAACACTAAGAAAACAAACGCCATGATATTTGAATTAGGAAGACATACTACTTACAACTTCACTTTAAACACTATTCCATTAAATGTAGTAACATCTTTCAAATACCTTGGAATTAATCTCTTTAAAAATGGTAAAATAAACCGAACACAGAAGAAACTTGCGCATCGTTCATACTTTGCTCTTCATAACCTTTTTATTATCCTGAACCAACTTGACCTTGATATCAAAGAACAATGTAGACTATTTGACAGCCTTGTTGGTTCTATACTCAATTATGGTGCAGAAATAATAGGTGACCACGAGTGTAAAGATATTGAACAGGTACACTGCAAATTTCTCAGAAAAATCCTATGTGTGAGAAAGTCCACAAACTTAGACGGCTTATACGGAGAAACAGGCAGATATCCAATGAAAATACATCGAACACTTACTATGTTTAAATTCTGGATAAAAGTTTTAAAACTTAATAATCAAACTCTAATCAAAACAATGTATAGCATACTCCAACAAGACGCTGACGAAAACAAAACATACAACGGTAATAATTGGGCATATAAAATTAAGGTATCACTAAATGAATTAGGACTACAACAATTGTGGTTACATCAACATGAATGGGAAATTAAATTAGATACGATCAAAATTAGAATTTTAGACATTTACAAACAGACATGGCTCTCTAACATAACTAACTCAAACAGATTATCTTTGTATAGTACATATAAGCAACATTTTGAGTTGGAACCATATTTACATAAATTATACATTGATAAATATAGAATAGCATTGACCAAATTTAGACTTTCATCCCATAACCTCCAGATTGAAAAAGGTAGACACGAAGGTATAGCGAGAAATGACAGAATATGCCAAAATTGCACAATGGGTGTAATAGAAAACGAATACCACTTCCTGTTAGCCTGCCCAAAATATTATGATCTAAGAAACAAACTACTTAAACCATACTTTTGTCATTGGCCAACAATCCACAAATTTAAATCATTGCTTTCCACAACAAATATAAATGAATTAATAAACTTATCAAAGTATATATATTTCGCCTTTAAACGAAGAAATATCACATAAATAAAACAATAGCTATTACCTTTCTAACAAGTCACTACATAAACTCATCATCAAATTATTAGTTAACATCCCTTACATAAGTAGTATATATATCCCGTAACATTGTTCAAATCAATACAGTTTCGGAATTATACACATAATGTATAAAGTTTTCAATTTTTGTTTGTGATCCAGATAGGACTCATGTATTCCTCCTACATTCAGTTATTTTTTGGAGTGTATATCTCATGTACTGTTGGGTTTATTCATAATGGTTTGTACATAGATCATTTGTATTATATTGTTTCCTTTTCTTCTGAGAAAGCGTTTCTAGTCATGTTACTCTTCTCGCACTATTCCCAATGTTTTCAAAACGTTTTAACCTAACCTAAATATATATTGATTTCAAAAGTCTATTTAAAAAAAAAAAAAAAAAAAAAAAGGTACAACCTAGTCTGCCACACGTTAAAACCTTACATAAAATATTTAAAAAGATTTAACATCATAAATATTTTTTCAAATGCTTAGATAAAGAAAAATACATTCTACATATTCCATCGGAACTTCTCGGAAAAGGCTTTCTTGTATACAACCTTATATTTATAACACTTAACGGTATCTAGCACGTGTTGACCTATTGTAAAATTGTATTCCGTTCTAAGATGTCGCTGTGGGCGAAAATGAACACATTTTGATTTAGAAGTATTAATTAAAACACGCCACTTTTTACACCATCCAGAAAGAGTATCTAACATTACTTGAAGATCATTTTCCGAAGTTGCTGTAAAAACTATGTCGTCTGCATATAAAAGTAATGACACTTTTCTGTCACCAACTTGGACTCCAATGTCAAGGTCATTTATTTCTTTAACAAGATCATTAATAAATATTGCGAACAAAGTAGGAGAGCTGCTGTCGCCTTGTTTGGCACCCTTTGAACTGGAGAACCAGTCTGTAAGTCTATTATTTATTCGTATACACGATTCTGAATTCGCAAGGATAGACTTAAAAGAGTTGTAGACATTTCCGTCGATTCCATTGAGTAGTAATTTGTGCAAGAGCAGTTCACTGTCGACAAAATCAAATGCTTTTTGTAGATCTATGAATGCGGTGAAAACACTTTTCTGATTACGTATTATACTGTTCAATGTAAATATGTGATCTTCGCAGTATCTTTTGGACCTAAACCCGTTTTGTTCGTCTGCTAATAAGTCATTTGATTCTAAGTGTTTCATAGTTCTTTTGTTTAAGATTGCACTGTAAAGTTTACTTGCACATGACAATAGGCTTATACCACGATAGTTCAATGGCACGCGTTTATCAGAATTCGGGTCTTTCAATAACGGGAAAATAATTGACTTTCTCCATGGGGTTGGGATAATGCTAGTGTCAAAAATCAGTTGAAATAGGTTGTGTAATACAGCGATTACTGGCGGAAACTTCAGTGCCGCGTAAGGTACGTTGTCTATTCCCGATGCAGACTTAGATTTGCACATTTATAGTCATGGCGTTTATTCGCTCGAATGTTGTACACAATAACAACACACATGGTGAGACAGACTTTTTTAATACAAGTGAGAACTTCGTTCAAGCAGTGATGAGCTACAGCATACCCCCCGTAACCAACTTCGGACAACCTAGCGAGTTTGGGTTTCAAACACCCCAAAACAACCAAACTCCCGTCGTATTTCAAACACCCCCAACGTCTTCTGTACAGCAAGTACCTACAACATCGGCGCCACATTGGGCGATCCAACTCATTGAGGATGTCAAGACAATAAAAGCTGCCCTACCAAAAATAGACAAAATCGAATCCTCTATTCTAGAAATGTGTCATAAAATAACAAAAATTGAAAGCAACATTAAAGATCTCGATACCAAAGTTAAAGATGTGGAAAAATCAGTATCATTTATAGACAGCGAATATGAAAACCAAAAAAGAGACCTGAAAGAAAACAAAGAGCATATAGAAACATTAAAACAGGCACTTTCCAAAACCAAACACCAAAATGAAGAAATACAGGACAAACTTCTTGACTTAGAGTCTCGATCCATGAGGGAAAATCTTATATTCTATGGAATACAAGAGCCAACGGCTACCAATGGCACCTTACAACCCGAAAATTGTGATTCTCTTGTGAAACAGTTTATTACAGAGCATCTACACACAGATGGGAATAACATTGTATTGGACCGGGCACATCGACTTGGAGGGCCAAAATCAAGAAAGCCAAGGCCAATCGTGGTGAAATTCCACAAATATTCAGATCGTGAAGACGTGCGACTAAAATCTTACAATGCTACGATCAAAACATCTCTAGCAAACATGAATTTAGGTGTTGGTATACAATCGCCACAGCAATATCGAGATGCCAGAAAAGAACTTAAGGACTACGCAAAACAGGAACAAGATAAAGGGAAAAAGGCCAGGATAATTGGTAATAAACTGTATGTTAACAACAAAGACACATTAAAGTATGTAGATGGTCAAATTAGAGATCAGAGGCAACCAGAATATTAGGGAGGTCAAGAGAAGGACTTGAACATATTAAGCTGGAATGTGAACGGACTAACACGCAAAATAGCAGACCCAGACTTTATACAATATCTAGGAAGATACGATCTAATATTTCTAACAGAAACTTGGACCTCAGAAAAAACATTTAGAAATTTAGACATAAAAGACTACGAAAGTGAACACATGTTTGGAAACAAATCGAGAAATGTCACAAAGGGACGATATAGTGGTGGTATTAGTATATATTTTAAAAAATCTATAAAGAAATGTGTTCATGTCATAGAAAAGAACCAAAATGGAATAATATGGGTCGAGTTAGATAAGCAGCTGTTTAATTTTGACCAGAATGTTTATATTTGCTGTGCATACGTACCGCCGAACAATTCAAAAGTTATCAATACTGAGCATTTCGATTTCTTCTAAGTCTAAGTCGAAAAAGGGGCACAATTCAGTCAAAATCCATTCCAGAGTTATGGGACTTGACATACAAGGTCCCCTAATGACCCTGAATAAGTGTGTGAAGTTTGAAAGCAACAGCATACACAGTGTCTGAGAAAAGGCCTTGCACGCAAAGGTTTGACCAAAATTCTAAGTCCAAAAAGGGGCACAATTCAGTCAAAATCCATTCCAGAGTTATGGGACTTGACATACAAGGTCCCCTAATGATCCTGAATAAGTGTGTGAAGTTTCAAAGCAACAGCATACACAGTGTCTGAGAAAAGGCCTTGCACGCAAAGGTTTGACCAAGCTGGCAACGCGGACGCCAACGCCAACACCAACGCCAACGCCAACGCCAACGCCAACGCCAACGCCGGGGTGATAACATAAGCTCCCCTATTTCTTCGAATAGGCGAGCTAAAAAGCAGAACTATCAAAAATGAGCAAATCGAATCCAAAACAATTTTGGAATAAAATTAAGCAACAATACAAAAAACAAGCACAATCTTCACAAAATATAGAAATAAACGATCTTTATGAACACTTTAACACATTATACAGCATAAATAATGAACAACAACAACAACAATTTGAACAACAACAACGCAATGATAACGACATGCACACACTTTCCGATAATGAACTAGATCAAGAAATCACCATACATGAATTGGAGAAGGCTGTTTTTTCCCAAAATAACAATAAAAGTAGCGGATTAGATACAATAATCGCAGAAGTGTATAAACATGCGTTCCAAGAAATTTCACCGGTAATGTTATTACTTTTTAACAAAATCTTCCAGAACGGAGAATATCCAAGTTCCTGGGGTTCTGGTATTATAGTACCAGTATTCAAGGGAGGAGATATTGATGAAGCAAAAAACTATAGAGGAATAACTTTAATCAATATAATTGCTAAAATATATTCTCAAATATTGCTTAATAGGCTTATAAAATGGTCAGACAACCAGAACAAAATCATTGAAAACCAGTTTGGTTTTCAGAAGGGAAAATCAACAATTGACTGTATATTCCTACTACAATCTATTATTACGCTTACTCTTCATTCCCGTAAAAAGTTATATTGTGCTTTCATAGATTTTGAGAAATGCTTCGATAAATTGAATCGAGTATTTATTTTTCAGAAATTATTACAAGAAAACGTCAGCACTAAATTTATTCAATCTATTAAAAATATGTATAACACAGTAAAAGCAGCAGTTAGGTTTAACTCTGAAACCTCGTCTTTCTTTAACTCGAATATCGGTGTAAAACAAGGCGATCCGAGCTCAACAATTTTGTTTCTCTACTTTATAAATGACATAACTAACAACTTCAACTGCGAAATAGAAGGTTTATTTAAACTTAACGATCTCAGTCTATACATACTCCTCTTTGCAGACGACGCGGTACTATTCGCGCATACACCCACAGCTCTACAATCACTACTCAACGATTTATCGAGATACTGCGAATCGTGGGGTTTAAATATAAACACTAAGAAAACAAACGCCATGATATTTGAATTAGGAAGACATACTACTTACAACTTCACTTTAAACACTATTCCATTAAATGTAGTAACATCTTTCAAATACCTTGGAATTAATCTCTTTAAAAATGGTAAAATAAACCGAACACAGAAGAAACTTGCGCATCGTTCATACTTTGCTCTTCATAACCTTTTTATTATCCTGAACCAACTTGACCTTGATATCAAAGAACAATGTAGACTATTTGACAGCCTTGTTGGTTCTATACTCAAGTATGGTGCAGAAATAATAGGTGACCACGAGTGTAAAAATATTGAACAGGTACACTGCAAATTTCTCAGAAAAATCCTATGTGTGAGAAAGTCCACAAACTTAGACGGCTTATACGGAGAAACAGGCAGATATCCAATGAAAATACATCGAACACTTACTATGTTTAAATTCTGGATAAAAGTTTTAAAACTTAATAATCAAACTCTAATCAAAACAATGTATAGCATACTCCAACAAGACGCTGACGAAAACAAAACATACAACGGTAATAATTGGGCATATAAAATTAAGGTATCACTAAATGAATTAGGACTACAACAATTGTGGTTACATCAACATGAATGGGAAATTAAATTAGATACGATCAAAATTAGAATTTTAGACATTTACAAACAGACATGGCTCTCTAACATAACTAACTCAAACAGATTATCTTTGTATAGTACATATAAGCAACATTTTGAGTTGGAACCATATTTACATAAATTATACATTGATAAATATAGAATAGCATTGACCAAATTTAGACTTTCATCCCATAACCTCCAGATTGAAAAAGGTAGACACGAAGGTATAGCGAGAAATGACAGAATATGCCAAAATTGCACAATGGGTGTAATAGAAAACGAATACCACTTCCTGTTAGCCTGCCCAAAATATTATGATCTAAGAAACAAACTACTTAAACCATACTTTTGTCATTGGCCAACAATCCACAAATTTAAATCATTGCTTTCCACAACAAATATAAATGAATTAATAAACTTATCAAAGTATATATATTTCGCCTTTAAACGAAGAAATATCACATAAATAAAACAATAGCTATTACCTTTCTAACAAGTCACTACATAAACTCATCATCAAATTATTAGTTAACATCCCTTACATAAGTAGTATATATATCCCGTAACATTGTTCAAATCAATACAGTTTCGGAATTATACACATAATGTATAAAGTTTTCAATTTTTGTTTGTGATCCAGATAGGACTCATGTATTCCTCCTACATTCAGTTATTTTTTGGAGTGTATATCTCATGTACTGTTGGGTTTATTCATAATGGTTTGTACATAGATCATTTGTATTATATTGTTTCCTTTTCTTCTGAGAAAGCGTTTCTAGTCATGTTACTCTTCTCGCACTATTCCCAATGTTTTCAAAACGTTTTAACCTAACCTAAATATATATTGATTTCAAAAGTCTATTTAAAAAAAAAAAAAAAAAAAAAAAGGTACAACCTAGTCTGCCACACGTTAAAACCTTACATAAAATATTTAAAAAGATTTAACATCATAAATATTTTTTCAAATGCTTAGATAAAGAAAAATACATTCTACATATTCCATCGGAACTTCTCGGAAAAGGCTTTCTTGTATACAACCTTATATTTATAACACTTAACGGTATCTAGCACGTGTTGACCTATTGTAAAATTGTATTCCGTTCTAAGATGTCGCTGTGGGCGAAAATGAACACATTTTGATTTAGAAGTATTAATTAAAACACGCCACTTTTTACACCATCCAGAAAGAGTATCTAACATTACTTGAAGATCATTTTCCGAAGTTGCTGTAAAAACTATGTCGTCTGCATATAAAAGTAATGACACTTTTCTGTCACCAACTTGGACTCCAATGTCAAGGTCATTTATTTCTTTAACAAGATCATTAATAAATATTGCGAACAAAGTAGGAGAGCTGCTGTCGCCTTGTTTGGCACCCTTTGAACTGGAGAACCAGTCTGTAAGTCTATTATTTATTCGTATACACGATTCTGAATTCGCAAGGATAGACTTAAAAGAGTTGTAGACATTTCCGTCGATTCCATTGAGTAGTAATTTGTGCAAGAGCAGTTCACTGTCGACAAAATCAAATGCTTTTTGTAGATCTATGAATGCGGTGAAAACACTTTTCTGATTACGTATTATACTGTTCAATGTAAATATGTGATCTTCGCAGTATCTTTTGGACCTAAACCCGTTTTGTTCGTCTGCTAATAAGTCATTTGATTCTAAGTGTTTCATAGTTCTTTTGTTTAAGATTGCACTGTAAAGTTTACTTGCACATGACAATAGGCTTATACCACGATAGTTCAATGGCACGCGTTTATCAGAATTCGGGTCTTTCAATAACGGGAAAATAATTGACTTTCTCCATGGGGTTGGGATAATGCTAGTGTCAAAAATCAGTTGAAATAGGTTGTGTAATACAGCGATTACTGGCGGAAACTTCAGTGCCGCGTAAGGTACGTTGTCTATTCCCGATGCAGACTTAGATTTAGCGGACATAATCAAACTTGTCACTTCTCCTATAGAAATGGGTCTATTTAACTGTTCATTTGCAGTGTATAACGGGTCCAACATGTTCGCCTCTACTAAATGTTTAAGAGATTTGGACCATTGTAAGTGTTCATCATCAAATCCAGTATTTCCTTCGTTATATAGGTTAGAAAACTCTGATCTCCACGTATCATATATGCAGTGATCTTCATTTGAAATGCCGCCATTTTCGTCAACTACTTCCATTGGTATTGAATACACCTTTCTTGGGCCTAATTCGTTGATTTTCGACCAAAATTCATTAGGGTTATTTGTTGATAACTGTTCAATATCCATTGCTTTTGAGTGTCTATATTTGCGTTCAAAATATCGAAGATTTTTATCGAAAGTGTCTCTTGCACATTTATAGTCATGGCGTTTATTCGCTCGAATGTTGTTGGTACCCTTACACTTTAAAAACGCTTTTTCTTTATCACGCAAGGCTATCCATAACTGTGAAAGTGTCTCATTCCAGTAAGGTTTATTCTTTTTGTACCGTTTATTTGTCACTTTAGTTGAGCTGTATTTTGGAACAGTAGTTTCCATTTCTTGTAATAAAGTGTCACAAAATGTTGAGTAAACTGTGTCCATTTCATTCTGGGTTTCCCGACAAAGTTCGATAGATCTTATCAATTCCTGTAATGCACGTGAGGCGATTTCGCTAGACATAAAATCACTCGGAATCTGACGGAGTTTAAATCTAGTATTTGCACATGGCAAACTGTTTACAGGATCATCAGTACGCTCCGAAATCAAGTCACTAACGGTCAACTGAGTCATTAAAATAGCATGATCTGGTATTCGTGATCCTATTCCAATCAGCCCATGTAGATCAAATTCATCAATAATCGAACTAATTTGGAGCACTTTAAATCTACAACAGTGTTTGAATGCATCATGCGGCACACAGAAATAATCCACCACGGATTTTCCTTTCGTTAAAACTGACGTAAAATCATCATTTATGGACCTGCCGTTCAGAATACAGAATCGAGATTCGTTGAGAAATTCCATAAATTCATACCCATGTTGATTTTTCACTACATCTAAAATGTTTCTTGTGGGGATAGAATCAATATTCGATGAAATATCTTGAAGATTACCGATTCGAGAGTTTAAATCGCCTGATATCAACATATAATCACAGTCAATGTGCGTATATATCAGTGATAACAGATGAGCGAAGAAGCTTTGTGCGTCACGACCCCATGGTGAATTTTCTGGTGCTAAATAACATGAGAAAAGCAGAATCGTATGTTCAGTTGAATGGCTGGTTAATTTCAGAGCTAAAATTCCATCATAACACTTGTCCACAATTTATATGTTATACTCACAGTTTATCCACGATTTAATTAAAAATCCCACGCCACCAGAGCCTTTTCGAGCACGCACGTGTAATTCCTGTCTGTTGTAACCGTACCAATTATAACCGTCGATATGGATGCTATTCTGATCAATTAAATGGCTTTCACTTATTGAGATGATGTCAGTATTTATTCCATGAATAATTCCTTGACGCAATTTATGATTCTTAAGTGTCCAACCACAAACGTTTAAGTGAGCAATAGTTATCGTTCGTTGAGACCGGGTGGGTTCCTAAAGCTGAGTACTAGATCGTCCATTGCTGTTCCTACTTGACTTTTCCTTTATTCTGCCGTTCGCATCTACAATCAGATTGTGTCCCTCTGGGGGAGTCTTAAGAACCGCTCTTGCGTTAAGCTCAATAAGTCTTTCTGTATGTGACTTGCTGCTTTTGAGATGAACGTTACTATATATTGTGGAATTCTTCAGGACCGATTTATTTCTCAAAACAAGTATTTTCTCTGATGTATTTGTTAGGGAAATTTTCACTAACCCAGGTTTGTTTTCTAGACGACTAGGGAGTCTGCATGCATCTGTAATGTGGACATTGAGAGACACTTCATTACCAAGAGCGTGAATCAAAGACTGCGCTTTTTCCAAAATAGATTCTGTCTGTGAAAATGGAATACCGTTCGCTATTACGGTGAGGTCAGGGTCATTTAATGGGTCCCTGCCAGTAGTTGTTATAACGGGACCTCGGCTCTCGATACCGTCCATTCGGGAATGAAGTTCGTGAACACTTTTAACTAAATTGTCAATTCTTCCACTCTCTCTGCTCAGTTCCATTGACATTTCATCCCTCAAACTCCTTACCATACCTGCCATAAGATCAGACCGCAGTTTATCCATTTTCTTTTCCAATGATTTGCGTAAGCCGTCCTGATTTTTCTTGATATCTTCCACTGCCGACAAAACCAAGTCGAGTTTTATATTAATTGCATTTTTATTATGATTACTCGTTGCTGCCATATTGGATCGGGTTTGTGCAGTACCCGCCATTTTCACACTGTTTTGGCTTTGTATATTGGCTGTTATATTCAACAGTTGTGGAGTAACAGAATGATTATCATCACCACGAAAAACACTATTTAAGTCCAGAGGTTCCTCTTTTTCGTATAAAATAGAGTTTGTTTCTGCTAGAATCTGACTAACACTCACCTCATCGTCACAAGAACTTAATACTGAGTAACGTCCTACTTTTTTCGCGCCACCGCCATGATCACTGTTCAAGCTATCGTCACTGATTGTTCGCTTTTTATGCTTTTTCCTCCCCATAAGGTGTATATAATGTACACAATTTCCACAAAGACACTTGTGCTTATCGTACAAACAAACTATATCCTATTGAGTGATTTTAAATATCATATATCCGATTTTTCAAAATTTTTAATTCATGAGCGATGAAAAATAAGGCCAGTACTTTTAAACAAAAATATTTTTAAAGTTTTAACAATGCACATATAAGGAAAACAAGCTCCTCGGTAACTAGCTCAGCATTGTTTGCCTTTTAGTAATCAAAGTAGTCCAAAACTTGTATTACATGAGAAATGGTGACGCTCGATTTTGAACATGGAAGAGTCTACTTTGAACAATTCGGCGCTGAAAAAGTTAAAACGTTGTTGCAAAATGTTGCAACAATGCTTTCAAGACTCTTCTGCTGTAGAGGCGTCACGAAGCGCATGTATGTATGTAACGGTTTAGGAATCCAAACGTCTACACTGTGGCTCTATTTTCTAAGTGAAAATAAGCCATGCTCAAAGAAACCCAAACTGGACATATCTATGTAAGTGAATAAATCGAGGGCTTGGCGTGAAACGGTTGTAACAAAAAACCTATTTTGAAAACCCTGGTTTAGGGGCAATTTTGACCCCTTTGTAAACAATGCAAATTTAGGTGCCGTTGCTCAGAACGAGCAATGGCACCTAAATTTCCATTGTTTACCAAGAAAAATGATTTAACGATTATTAAGACTTTATGGCGAGGTGATTAACCTTGGTATAAAAATACCAATTTAAGTTACAACTGTTTCACGCCAAGCCCTCGAAATGTATCAGACGGCATTTATGTCATGTAATCAATGTTCGTCAGAGACTACTTGCATCCTTCTGTAGTTTACTGCCGAACTCTACAGAACCAGATCGAACTTGGCAGATTGCATCCTTATGTAGCTTACTGCCGAACTGTGCAGAATTAGGTTAAACTGTACAGATTGCATCCTTATGTAGCTTACTGCCGAACTCTACAGAACCAGATCGAACTTGGCAGATTGCATCCTTATGTAGCTTACTGTCGAACTGTGCAGAATTAGGTTAAACTGTACAGATTGCATCCTTCTGTAGCTTACTGCCGAACTCTACAGAACCAGATCGAACTTGGCAGATTGCATCCTTATGTAGCTTACTGCCGAACTGTTCAGAATTAGGTTGAAATGTACAGATTGCATCCTTCTGTAGCTTACTGCCGAACTATATAAAACCAGATCGAACTGTGCAGATTGCATCATTCTGTTGCTTACTGTCGGACTCTGCAGAACCAGATCGAACTGGGTAGATTGAATCATTATGTAACTTACTGCCGAACTCTGCAGAACTATTTCGAAATGGGCAGATTGCATCCTTGTGTAGCTTATTGCCGAACTGTGCAGATTGCTCTTGATCTACACTGATCGGAAAATCCCTACTGTATGTTTTCGTCAAATATAATTCTGATTACTGATGTGTACATATTCATTGATATATAAATTTTGCGGGACAAGGAAATATTGCACATTTCGTAAAATATCAAATGATGCATTTAGAAGCAAATATTAATACATCGGTCTGGGGTAATTGATTTGTTTAATATGCTGGTAGTCCTGGAAATCAAGGTTCAAATAAATGAAGAACCAATCCAAAATTTGTTTTCAAATAAAATTAGAGTGCCATAATGGCTCTCGATCTCTCAGATGAGTTTGGCAATCACATATGGCGTTTACAAGAGTTCCCTTCAATTTGACCTTGTGACCTATTTTTAACCTAACATGACCCAGTTTCGAACTTGGCCAAGATTTGATTGGAATTTAATTCTGATACAACTTCTTGAAGAAAAATGCAAAATGTTTTCAAGGTTAACGAGGCAATTGTTGACCGCACGATTCACGGATGACGGACAAACTGTGATCACAATAGGCCATATTGAGCACGCAGGTGAGCTAAAAAAAATAACAAAAAGAAATAACATTATAACATTTTATTGATATTTATAATTAAACTTGTTGGCTAGTGATAAAATTGATGCAGTTCACAACTGACGTTTGACTTAATTAGACACATATAAACGGATATATTCGACAGTGAAGATATCCCAATGAGACCTTTCTGTCAAAATGGAGTCTTACTACACATATAAGTGAACCCTTTCCCGTGTGTAGACACATTTTGAAAGCAATTTGTGATAAAAGGGGAAATCGGTCATCCTTACATAAAGACAAGAGGGCCATGATGGCCCTGGAATCGCTCACCTGATTTTATTTTGTTCTCACTTTAGTTATATAAGCCCCGCCTCCTGGCAGCCATAGTTTCCGACCAATCAACTTGGCTTGAAGGAATCTGATAGAGGGCCACCCTAGGAACATTTCTACAATTTTTTTTGAAAATCGGCCAGACACTTTTGGAGGAGAAGATATTTTAAGTTTTCACTATAGCCATATAATGCAAAATAGCCCTGCCCACTGGCGGCCATGTTTTTTGACCAATCAACATGGCTTGAAGGAATCTGAAAGTGGGTCATCCAAAGAACATTTCTACAAAATTATTTGAAAATCGGCCGGACACTTTCGGAGAAGAAGATTTTTTAAGTTTTCACTATAGCCATATAAAGCAAAATAGCCCCGCACCCCCTGGCGGCCATGTTTTTCGACCAATCAACTTGGATTGAAGGAATCTGATAGAGGGTCATCCAAGGAACATTTCTACAAAATTATTTGAAAATCGGTCTGACACTTTCGGAGGAGAAGATTTTTTAAGTTTTCACTATAGCCATATAAGGCAAAATAGCCCCGCCCCCCTGACAGCCATGTTTTTTGACCAATCAACATGGCTTGAAGGAATCTAATAGAGGGTCATCCAAGGAGCATTTCTACAAAATTATTTGAAAATCTGCCAACCAGTTTGGGAGAAGAAGATTTTTTAAGTTTTCACTATAGCCATATAAGGCAAAATAGCCCCGCCCACTGGCGGCCATATTTTTCAACCAATCAACATGGCTTCAAGGAATCTGATAATGGGTCACTTAAGGAACATTTCTACAAAATTATTTGAAAATCGGCCAGACACTTTCGGAGGAGAAGATTTTTTAAGTTTTCACTATAGCCATATAAGGCAAAATAGCCCCGCCCCCCTGGCGGCCATGTTTTTCTACCAATCAACATGGCTTGAAGGAATCTGATAGAGGGTCACCCAAGGAACATTTCCACAAAATTATTTGAAAATAGGCCTGACACTTTTGGAGGAGAAGATTTTTTAAGTTTTCACTATAACCATATAAGGCAAAATGGCCCCGCCCCCCCCTGGCGGCCATGTTTTTCGACCAATCAACATGGTTTGAAGGAATCTCATAGAGGGTCATCCAAGGAACATTTCTACAAAATTATTTGAAAATCTGCCAACCAGTTTGGGAGAAGAAGAATTTTGAAGTTTTTTTCATTTCGTTGCCATGGAAACCAGAATTCTGCATGGATCCCAAAATTTTGAAGGAAATCTGGTGAGGTCATTGAGAGGATGCTTTCTGTGAAGTTTCATCCCAATTGACCCACTGGTTACTGAGGAGAAGAAGTTGACGCACGACGCACGCCGGACAAAAGGCGATCACAATAACTCACCTTGAGCAAAGCTCAGGTGAGCTAAAAACGTGTAATGTTCTTTTAACCCTTCCCCACAGACGCATGTTGACGCCTCTGCAGCAGACGACTTTCTAAAACATTGTGACAAAAGATGAAATTCCTCAAAATGAGCAGTTTCTCCTTTTATTACAATGTTTTCAACTCTATTCAATTATTATACCTTCATTCATGAAATAATGTTCCTATGTTTTGTCTAGATGGTTTCAAAGCCAGCTGCTGCAGATTTGTTGTATACAGGAAAGGGGGGTTAAAGACACAACAGTACAGACATTTTACATGTTTTATATCTACAATGATCTCTCTAATTTATGCGAAACACGAAACATACCAATGGCTTAACCAATTACTTCACATGACTTTTTAAAGGGCGTCTGATTTACAATCATCAGACAAACAATTTCAACAATCTAGAAAACTGAAATAGTTCTATTGATAAAAAATTGAAAATATTGCATTCAAAGGTGAAATTGCTCGTTTTGAGCAATTTCACCTTTTAATGCAATGCTTTCAGAATTCATGTTCAATGGCAGGTGTCAAATGTCGTCTGTGTGCAGTAATGGGTTAACTGTTTCCAACATACATGTACAACAAGCGGCAAACCACTTGAAGAACAAATCTTGGCAAACACATGTCATTGTGGCATAGGGAGAAGTTGCAGAATTGAAAACATAGTGAAACAAGAGTTGTCGGAGGACAATATAGCTCGCCTATCAGGGCCATCGCTTGAATGCCTAACTATAACCCAAAATTCTTGGTCTTGCACACAAAGGTTTGACCAAAAAGCAGCACAATTCAGTCAAAATCCATTCCAGAGTTATGGGACTTTACATACAAGGTCATCTAATGACCCTGAATAAGTGTGTGCAGATTCAGAGCAACAGCATACACAGTGCCTGAGAAAAGGCCTTGCATGCAAAGGTTTGACCAAAATTCTAAGTCCAAAAAAGCGCACAATTCAGTCAAAATCCATTTCAGTGTTATGGGACTTGACATACAGGTTCATATAATGACCCTGAATAATTTTCAAAGCAACAGCTTACACAAAGTCTGAGAAAAGGCCTTGCACGCAAAGGTTTGACCAAAATGCTAAGTCCAAAAAGGGGCACAATTCAGTAAAAATCCATTCCAGAGTTATGGGACTTTACATACAAGGTCATCTAATGACCCTGAATAAGTGTGTGAAGTTTCAAAGCAACAGCATACACTGTCTGAAGAGAGGCCTTGCATGCAAAGGTTTTACAAAAATTCTAAGTCCAAAAATGGTCACAATTCCATCAAAATCACTGCAGAGTTATGGGACTTGACATACGAGGTAATATTTATGAGCCTGAATAAGTGTGTGAAGTTTTAAACCAACAGCTTACACAGTGTCTGAGAAAAGGCCTTGCACGCAAAGGCATGACCAAAATTCTAAGTCGAAAAAGGGGCACAATTCAGTCAAAATCCATTCCAGAGTTATGGGACTTGACATACAAGGTCCCCTAATGACCCTGAATAAGTGTGTGAAGTTTGAAAGCAACAGCATACACAGTGTCTGAGAAAAGGCCTTGCACGCAAAGGTTTGACCAAGCTGGCAACGCGGACGCCAACACCAACGCGGTCGTGATAACATAAGCTCCCCTATTTCTTCGAATGGGGGGGATCAGGGAAAAGGCAAAGACCCCTTTATGAAGGAAAGAGTGTCCATGTGTATATTATATGTACCCTTACACACATAAAACAAATCTGCAGCAGACATCTTTGAAAACATGTCAGCAAAAATATGCAAAATTTTCAGAAATTATTATCATTTAATTGAACGTACATTTGTAAAACATTGTTTCAAATGGTTTCCGCTGCAGCTGCTTCAAAATGCCTAGCTATGTGGAAAAGGGTTAACCAAGCAAAACTTAAAATCTAATTTGGTAGTTACCAGTCTGTGGCGACTTAAAACCCCTTAAGAAATTGTAAAAGTGAAAAGTAAGTAAAAACAAAAATACCTTTGGCTGATAGCAACATAAATTTACATTACATGTTAAAAAACATACAAGTCGTCAATAAAAGAATGCAGAATAAAACACTTAACCCTTTCCCTCATACGGCAATTCTGAAGCAGACTACTTTGAACGTATTTTGTCAAAAAATAGAAAAATCTCCATAATTGAATGGATTATCCTATGACAAAATGTGGAAAACATTGTGGCAAAAGGAGAAATTGCACGTTTTGTGCAATTTCTTCTTTTGTCACTATGTTTTCAAAAAGCTGTCTGCTGCAGAGGCGTCAGAAAGCGTCTGTATGAGGGAAAGGGTTAACATCAGTTTCACCCACTCCCTCATATACAGACGCAGTTTGAAGCCCCGTGTAGAATGAGCAATTTCCCCTTTTGCCACAATGTTTTAAAACCTATTCAATAATAATACTTTCATTTATAGAGATTTTTACATTGTTTTGTCTAGATGTTTTCGAAGTCGTCTGCATCGATTTTGTAAAACTTGGGAAAAGGGTTAACAGAATCCAAGAAACGTGAAATTGTGTGACACTAAACTAAATTACAATTATAAAACATCTCCCCATGAAGTCATCACCATAAGATAAACAAAATTGTAGAAAAAGATAAAGCAGTTGTAACCCTTTCCCACATACAACTAATCTGCAGCAGATGACTTTAAAAATCTCTTGGCCAAAATATAAAAAGAATCTCTACAAATGATGGAATAAATTATTGATAACATTGTGACACAAGGAGAAATTACTCAATATGAGCCACAATGTTTTCAAAAAGTCTATCTAGCTTCAAATGTGTCAAAAAGCATCTGTATGTGGGAAAGGGTTTTCAGAATAAAGAATAAACCACCAGGAGCACTGTGCTTTAAAAACATAAAAAAAACTAAATTAAGAATGATCTGTTCATCCACAGAGATGAAGACATTATATATACATAATATAAATATTGCACTTTATTTACAACTCACTTATAATATTGAATTGTATCTATGGTTATATAGGACATATAGAACATATATACACATAATGATGCTTTAACCCTTTCCAGGGACGTATATGAGATCTTATCTACGTCCCTGCCCTTTCCCACATGCAACAAATTTGCAGCAGATAACTTTGAAAACAATTGGAATGAATGAATGTATATTGTTTTATGGCGCATCGACAGCTAAGGTCATTTAGCGCGCAATTAAATGTAATTATTCATGATCCCTGGGTAAACAAACCAGTACTAGGCTGAAAACAATTGGGAAAAAATGTAGAAAACATATGAATTAACCCTTTCCCTCATATAGACGTTTTCTGATGCCTCTGCAGCAGACGGCGTTTTGAAAAATTAGTGACAAAAGAAGAAATTGCACAAAACGTGCAATTTCTCCTTTTGCCACAATGTTTTCCACTTTTTGTCATAGGTTATTCATTCAATAATAGAGATTTTCTTTTTTTTGTCAAAATATGTTCAAAGTCGTCTGCTGCAGAATTGTCGTATGAGGAAACGGGTTAACCATTGAAAACATTACGAAATTGCTCATAATGGGATATTTCACCTTAGGTCCCAATGTGTTCAACTGTATTCGATAATTATTATACTTTCGTAGGTAGTAGAGATGTTCTAATTTCAATTTCTTCTTTTATCACTATGTTTTTAAAAAGCTGTCAGCTGCAGAGCCTCAGAAAGCGTGAGGAAAATAGTTAATATTTTGAATTGTGTCAATATGGTAAGGACATGTTTACATGTATATACAAATTATGATATTTTAAAATTAAATCTGCTAGGCTTTTAATCCTTTCCCACACACAACAAATCTGCAGCAGTCGACTTTGAGACATAGTGTCAAAAACCTGAAACAACTCCATAAAACATAGCTTAATTGTGAAATAAAGTGGAAAACATTGTGGCCAAGGGAGAAATTGCTCATCATCATGAGCAATTTCAGATGATGAGCAATTTCACCTTTGGCCACAATGTTTTCTAAAGTCGTCTGCTGCTATTTGCTATTGCTTCAAAACGCGTCTGCAGGTGGGAAAGGGTTAAGTGACTGTGTGTCACAAGTTTGACCGAGTCTATGTTTCGATCAGAAATTGCCTCTCATTCTGTAAAATTTAGTTGGACAGAAAATGCACTTTTTTTCAATTCCCTTATACCTTTCCCTCATATAGACACTTTCTGACGCCTTCGCAACAAACAGCTTTTTGAAAACATAGTGACAAAAGTAGAAATTGCTCAAGACGAGCAATTTCTCCGTTTGCCACAATGTTTTCCATTTTTAGTCATAGGTTATCCATTCAATTATAGAGATTTTCTATTTTTTGACAAAATTTGTTGAAAGTCGTCTGCTGCAGAATTGGCGTATGAGGGAAAAGGTTAAGAAGATGCATTTTGACACATCCACTGCAGACAAATATGGAAACCATGGCAACATTTGAAACTGCTCATTACAATCAATTTTTAGTTTTCCCAATGTTTTCAACTCTATTCAATTATTATGATTTCATTAATAGATATTTTCCTCATTTTTTAATACACCTATGAATCTTCAATTTTGTTTGCTGAATATTTGCATGTGCAACAGTACAGGTACCCTTTTACACCTCATTTCATTGATGTTCCTAATATTTATTTGTTTATTTGTACAATTGAAAGAACACCTATAATATTTACTCTACATATAAATCACTCAATTTTCATTACTAATAACATGCTTTCCATTGGTTTATTCAAAGCATACATGTATAATATATATATAAAAACATTCACAAGACTGGCTGTTCAAAGTGATGACCGCCCACTTTCCCAGAATGCCCCAGTTTCCCAGAATGCGTTGTTATTAATTAACAACATATTTGTCAAAAAGAAGAATATTCAGAATCATGTAAACAGAGAGCCGCAGAGCGAACGTCATCGCTCGTCTGTTCTACTCCAAGTCAAAAATGGAGCAAAACTGAAAATTTATTAAAGCCAAAGTTACATGACACGCTATTGACATGTGTATTGATCCTAGGATCATATATGTACCAAGTTTCATTTGAAAATGTTTAACCTTTTTTTAGTTATGAGGTAAGGTTAAAGTTTTTTGTGATGACGCAGACGATGACAACGACAACGCAAATGGTATCACAATAGCCCAACTTTTTTTCTTTGAAAAGCAGGCAAGCTAAAAATTGGAAATAACAATGTTTTATATCAAATAGTGAGTTTAATAGAAACAATGGTCATTTCAGAGGAAGGAAAAACTCCCCACCCCTTTGGTGAAGCCACATTTTATCTAGTTTACAAAGCTCCTTTTTCAAATTGTAGAAATTAAATATGCTGGTTGATTCTCCCTGAAGCACCACTCAAACTATGATGATCACCGAAACAAAACAAAATATCTTCTATATAAATACAACCAGAAAAATACTACAATAAGTTACGATTTGAATATGTACATCATATTATAGATATTATGGCCCGGCCGGGTAGCTCAATTGGTAGCGTATCTGACTCGTGATCTGGAGGTCACGGGTTCGATACCCGGTTGCGGCGACATTCTTTCGGGCGATTTTTCAATTGCCTCTCACCTCTGATCTATGTGAGAAAGTAGTCAGTGGCTTCGAAAGAATGTTATGTAAGTATTGGTGTGGGAAAGCCAGGAAAACATGGGTAGGTGCACTGACCGCCGTGATATGACCAAAGCTGTTGAAAGCGGCGTTAAACTCCAAACAAACAAACAAAAAACAAAAATAGATATTATGCATCATGTATTGACAGCCAAATCCAACTCTGTAAAAAGTCTGTATGTATAGGTACAATTTGCACTTGTAAAATTGCAATACAATCACCAAATCAGGAACGTAGATACATGATAGAGAGATAGGTAACAGGTAACTTAACCCTTTCCCTCATATAAACGCTTTCGGACGCCTCTGCAGCAGACTGCTTTTTGAAAACATAGTGACAAAAGAAGAAATTGCTCAAAACGAGCAATTTCTCCTTTTGCCACAATGTTTTCCCCCTTTTAGTCATAGGTTATCCATTCAATTCAAGAGATTTTCCATTTTTTGACAGAACATGTTCAAAGTCGTCTGCTGCAGAATTGTTGTATGAGGGAAAGGGTTAACTCTTAGCCACATACTATTAACATGCATCTGTGTGACGAAAAGGGTTAATCTTTTGGTCAATATAGGAAAAATTAAAAGAGTAATGTTACTCTTTATTTTAAACCAGTTATTGTTTAAATAATGTCGAACATCCTTTATGATATATTCATCAGAAGCACTAGTTAAACGTTTAAAACTTTCAGAAAATGTGAGTTTTGTACAAGTGCCATATGTATGTTTGCTACAAGATTTTGAAATGTTGACAACTGTTGTAAAACGTAAAAGAGGAGTTGCTTATCCCTCTTATCTACAGTCCTGACCAAATTCACTTTAAAACCGTTAAATAAAATATGATCACCCTTTCAAAGTTGAATTAAAACTACAGTAACTTAGGAACAGTACACTTCAAAGAAGGTATAAACGTTTCCAAAAAACTATTAAAATAACCAATTAATATTTTTCTATTAAGATACATGTATAATGACTGAAGTTCAAGGTATGCCTTTAGCTCTTTCCCAAATACAACAATTTTGTAACAGAAGACTTTAAAAAATCGCTGTAAATAAAAGTATAATTATTGAATAGTCAAAATGTTTTCAAAAGTCGCCTGCTACAGATGCATTGAAGTTCGTCTGCATGGTGAGAACAGGTTTATAAAAGTCTACACAATTAATTTCGAATTAATAGTCAATACTAACCTGAAATAAAAACTGCTAATCGAAAAAATACTGCAACTGATCAAAACTTACTGTTCTATTTTTGTTTCATATGTTGAGAAAGGAGACACATGTAATAATAACTGCTCATCTATCTTTTGATTAGTCTAAAATTAATAAACCTTTGTACATTTGGACATGGGTTACCCATTAGCATTAATTAAACAACAAATGCATAGTTTATCAACATTTTTGATTTGTTAAAATAAAACTTTCCTACTTTTAACCCTTCTCAGGTACAGATGTCAATTGTCACCTTGGCAGCAGACAGCTTTTGAAAACATTGTTGCAAATGGGAGTAACTGTTCATAACAATCACTTTTTTTCCCGTTTTCTGTCATGTTTTCAACCCTGTGTATTGTGTATAACCCTAGCATAGTGATTAGACTGATACTCAGAGGACTAGATAAGGATGAGTCTTTTTCCCACCAATATCTCTCTTATGACTCAACTAAACCCTACGGTGTGGGTACCCAAAGGAATTGTCTCAGTGGGTTGATTCTTTTGAGTACCCACAACATAGGGGTTGGCTGTTAAATAAGGATTTTGAAATTCTCTTCTTATCTGGAGCTCTGCTAAGAGATATTCTAGGACAAAAGATCAGTTTAGCCATCCTTATCTAGAGATCTGCTTCATCTTATTGAGCGATGTCTTCTTCGCTAATTCCTTTTCTAAGCTGCGGATGTATCAGTTTAACGAGGGACAGGTTTTTTTGTTTTAAATAAACGCAATCCCGAATACATCAATCTGCAGCAGAAGACTTTGAAAACATTTAGGGAAAATGTGACAAACCTCTTTAAATATAGGTGAAAATCGAAAAAAAAACATGGTTGCAAACAAGAGACATTTATCTTTTTAAGCAAATTTCTCCTTTTGCCAAAGTGTTATTAAACATTGTCTGATGACTGTATCAAAATGTGTCCACATGTGTGATAGGTTTCTTTTGAGGATAAAGCACAGGTGTGAATAAAAAAGGAACATTATTCTAATTGTTTTGGTCAGGAAGATGCCTGTTCGATTGCTCTGTCCAATTCCTTAATCTGTTCTGGAATATCGTCAGGTTCCAACATTAGTGGTGCAGATGTTCTCTTTGGTTTTGGGGATTCTAGACTGAACTCGGAGTCATAAGCTGTTTTTGAGTTCAGCATCTCATCTTTGACCTTCTTCCCAAATGCTCGACCAAGGGATCCCTGCAAATTTAAAGGCATTTTACAACATTGGTATAACTCAATGAAATTGACCCTATCTATGACCAAACTTAATTGTAAAGCTTTGTCAATTCATAACCATAAATCAGCAATTAATCGACACAACCTTAGAACAACAACAAACAAGAGCACCCCGGAGCGAACGCCAACGCTCGTCTGTTTTTTTCGAAGTCGAAAAGAGGGCATTACTGGATAATTATTAAAGCCAGAGTTATGTGACATGGTATTGTCATGGGTAACAAGTTTCATTCGAAAATGTTGAATGTTTTTTGAGTTATGAGGTTAGGATAAAGTTTTGTGACAACGACGACGCCAAGGGTATCACAATAGTCCACCATTTATTCTTTCAAAAACAGACAAGCTAAAATTCAGTTGTATTGCCTAATAAACTGCTTTGTTCACCTGATACAGACGACATTGGCCCATTCTGAGCAGAAGATATAAGAAAATATTGACGAAAAATGAGAAGTTTTTTTTTCACCACTTTTGAAATCAAATTTTCGGTTTTAAAGGTGTTACAAAGATGACTCTACAAATATAATATGAAGGAATAAGTAAAAGGTGAGTTTACCCGTAGTGAAATCCGACTTTTCGATCCCGCACTAGACATGGATCCATGACGGGCCGTTGATCTACCTAAGGTTCCAGACTTCAAAATGATTTCTTCCCTGAAATGAAATCAAGGACATTTGATTTGTTAATCCCTCTGTTTGCCTGCGAGAAGACTCTTGAAAAGCAGCAATTTCCTTTTTCCACAATTTTTTCTAATCTTTGATGTCCTTAAATAACTTTCCCACCTGTAGTTACTTTCTGACGCCTCTGAAGCAGACAACTTATGAAAACAATGAGGAAATAATCAATTATTTATAATGAGCAATTTCTCATTTTGCCACAATTTTTTCAACAATAATCAAAATATCGTGTATGGAGATTTTGAACATTTTTGCTTACCGGTATATGTTTTCAAAGTTGTTTGCTGCAGATTTGTTGTATTTGGGAAAAGGTTAACTTTCAGAAAAAAATCATTTGAGTATTGTCACATGAAATCCAACCTTCCAAACCTTGCAAGCAGCAAACAAACCGGGGACTCTACATCCCTGAACAAGCCAAGGACTCTACATCCCTGAACAAACCAAACAAGAGGGCAAAGATGCCGCTGATGGCCCTAAATCGATCACCTGATTGATAGTAAATTAGTAGCAAATATTTAACTGCAAATATCTGGGAAAATTTGATCATTGAGTGCAAATGAAATTTGCAACGGTTTCATCAACCAACCGACCACAGGGCGACTCCAATATACCCCCTGCAAAGTTTGTTTGTTGTGGGTATAAATATAATTATTGGTTAAGAGTTCAAATTTTTGCAGAAAAAGTAGAAATTGCTCATTATAATCAATATCTCCCTTTGCCAGTGTTTTAGAAATGTGTCTGCTGCAGATGCATTAATATGTGTCTACACGCTGGAAGGGATTAACCCTTTCCCTCATTTGACAATTCTGCAGCAGACGACTTTGAACATATTTTGACAGAAATAGAAAATCTCTATAACTGAATGGATAACCTATGACTAAAAGCGGAAAACATTGTGTCAAAAGGAGAAATTGCTTGTTTTGAGCAATTTCCTCTTTTGTCACTGTTTTCAAAAAGCCGTCTGCTGCAGCGTCAGAAAGCATCTATATAAAGGAAAGGGTTAAAGCACATAATCTGACGAAAACAGTGCAAGCGTCATTTAAATCATCAAATCTTCAAAGGTTGTTTTTGTGTGCCAAGGCTCGTTGTTATGTTTTGTTGTTGACATGAGGTTAACAACTTTTTAAAATAACTTTCGAAAATGTTTAAATTATCTTCAGTACAAAATAGTTTTGTATTAAAAGTTATGAGAAGTAATCCTGTTACTCTTCACAATGAGATATGAAAAAGTTTACATTTTGCACTTGACTGGCCATGACTGATCATATTTCATGCAAAAGCGAATTTTATCGGAAGGAAAAGTCATAACATTACTGATTTCATGATAATGATTATAATGTATCCTAATCAGTATTTGAGCCAATACATATATAATTATGAAAACATAAAAAACAGGATTTGAAATTGATGGCAATTGTGATCGAATTTCTTATTTGTCTGTTTAATTATTGGTAATAATTGTTCTCTAGGTAACCAGGATGTTTTTGCAACTAGATTGTAAACAGGGAAAGATCATGATCAGATTGTTCAGCTGTAAGAAAAATTGGAAAATAAAATACTGCCAACTTTTCTATGGACAATCAGCCACAATTAAGTGATTATAGGAAACAGTTATGGTAAAGAATTTCTCCCTTTCCATTGTGTTCAAAATATAGAATAGACTGTCCACTTTCCTTCCATAAAATAATGTGTAATATGCATAGGATGATAAAAAGATAGGCGACACAACCCATGTATAGGTACTGATCAATGTTAAAGCGAACAACAGAATGCTGTAAAAAGTTCATCTACCTTGCAGGCTTGACTAGAGATTCCAGCTCCGTGGCTAAATGTCGTCGGACATACAATTTGGCGGGAGGTATACCGAGACATGAGGCGAGACTATCGGCAGTGAAGGTTGGTTCCAGGACAATTAAGGCACCGTGTACGCCCGACTCCTTTAGATGTTCTGCAAACTCCTGGAATATTGAAATACATGTTATGCATGCACTTTTCCTGATACAGACAACATTCGACTCCTAAGCAGCAGAAGACATTTAAAAGCATTAAGGGAAAAGAAGGAAATTATCATAACGAACATTCTCTTCTTTTCCTATATTTTATTTTTCGTTCTGTATCAAGTCATTATAACCTCCATATTTGCAGATGTTCTATGTTCTATTGCACTTGCATGTGGGAATTGGTTGACTGTTTTCCTTGATAAGTCATGCAACATCTAATGAATTTGAAGCATAATTCTGTTACACAGTTGAAAACCTTTCAGGAAAAGTTGTACAATTAATTCCTCCTTTCTCCATTCTATTTTACAGAGTTGTCTGCACAAGCCGAACGGCCCACAAGCATCACTTTCCTGTTAAGAGTCCCCGTAAAATCTACAGCGGTACTTACCTCTAAATCTATTGACTGTATCCATTCAATAACCTTCTGATTTGTCCATACTATCGGGTCTGTAAAGGTTTTATCACAGTCTAATCTTCGTTGGGCAAGAACCTGGAACACAAGAAATGTACCGTATCCACTCAACCCTTTCCCACCTGTAGACGCGTTCCGACACATTTGCAGCAGACGACTTTTAGAAAAACATTTAGGCAAAACGATAAATTGATCATGATGAGCAATTTCCTCTTTTGTCACACTGTTTTGCAACTCTTTTTCATAATACAACTCTCGTTTATGGAGATTTTTGCACATTTTTGCCAAAATGTTTTCAAAGTCTTCTGCTGTAGAACTGTCCTATGTGAAAATATACCCTTTCCCTCATATAGACGCTTTCTGATACCTCTGCAGCAGACGGCTTTTTGAAAACATAGTGACAAAAGAAGAAATTGCTCAAAACGAGCAATTTCTTCTTTTGACACAATGTTTTCCACTTTTAGTCATAGGTTATCCATTCAATTATAGAGATTTTTCACTTTTTGACGAAATATGTTCAAAGTCGTCTGATGCAGATTTGTCATATGAGGGAGGGGTTAAACAATCCATGTAGAACCCATCACATGACTTGAACCTGTGGTTAGAGAGGCCAATGGTCCTCCACTGCATCACTGTCTTCATCACTAATAATCATAAAGATTTTGTTTTTATTTCTGCCTAAATATAGTCAAAGTCGTCCAGCTGCCACAGATGTGTCCGCAGCAGACGATCTCTGAAAACTTTGTGACAAAATGAGAAATTGCTCGAAATGAGTATTTTCTCCTTTTGTCAAAATGTTTTTGTCTCTTTCCAGTAATTAAACCTTTCCCTCATACGACAATTCTGCTCCAGACGAATTTTGAACATATTTTTTCAAAAAGTAGAAAATCTCTGTAATTGAATGGATAACCTATGACTAAAAGTGGAAAACATTGTGGCAAAAGGAGAAATTGCACGTTTTGTGCAATTTCTTCTTTTGTCACTATGTTTTCAAAAAGCCGTCTGCTGCAGAGGCATCAGAAAACATCTGTATGAGGGAAAGGGTTAACTGCTGCAGATAATTATGTTGTATGGAACAGGAGTATGAATCCTTGAGCTTGTATGCTGTGGTAGTCAGTGAGACAGTTATTTCCATTACACAGCATGAGGGGTTAATCAACCTTTTCTTAAATGCAGATGCACTGTTTGATGCAACTGCAGCTTACTACTGATCAAAATATTGATACAAAAGGAGAACATACACATGATAAGCAATTACTCCTTTTGCAACTAGAACTATCACTGAAGATGATAAATACCCCCTAAACAGCACATTGACCTACACCATAACTTAATAAGTAAAAGGGCCATAACTCTGTAAAATAAAATAACATGCAATTGTAACCCCTTTAGGATATGCACATCTCCTCTTGGTATAAAAGCTTTATGTAAAATTTTATTGAATTCCACCCAGTGGTTTGTAAGAAATAGGCCGGACAAAATATGGCTTCCGACCGACCGACAGACAGACAGACCGACACAGTGACTCCTATATACCCCCTCTTCTTTGAAAGGGGTATAATAATTTGTTTAAGCTTTATTTCATAATTACAAACATTCATTTTTCATATTTTTATCTTGATGCTTTCAAAGTCATCTTCTGCAAATTTGTTGTATTTAATAATGGATTAATTGAAAAGACAGTTGATAATTGTTGTTCAAAGAATATTTAGATGCCTCTTAATCACTGCTTACCTCTTTGTCAAAGTGAAGTCTGCGTAATAACTGGACAGCGTGTAGAATACTGGATTGGTGAAATTTACGGTGAATTTCTAGATGTTTCTCCATGTCCTTTCTCGATATGTTGCTCAACATCCGACCATCAACGAGGTTGCTCTCACAAATGGCAGAGTATTGTGGCAGACCAATATCGTGTAACCACTTATGTGCCACCCAGCTATGGTCTAAACATGAACACTTAGGGCATGGTCTGTAAGGAAAACAGAAATATATACCATGTAACCACCTATGGCATAAATATAATTGCTTAGAGCATGGTCTTTGAGGAAAAAGCAGAAACATAAATCACATAACCACTTATGTGCCACCAGCTAGGGCATAACTATAATTGCTTAGGGCATGGTCTTTGAGGAAAAAGCAGAATCATTTATCACATAACCACTTATGTGCCAACTAGCTATGTCCTAAACATGAACACTTAGGACAGGGTCTTTGAGGAAAAGAAAAATATGTATCACATAACCACTTATGTGCCAACTAGCTAGGGGATAAATATAATTGCTTAGGGCATGGTGTTTGAGGAAAAAGCAGAAACATAAATCACATAACCACTTATGTGCCAACCAGCTAGGGCATAAATATAATTGCTTAGGGCATGGTCTTTGAGAAAAAAGCAGAAACATATATCACATAACCACTTATGTGCCAACCAGCTATGGTCTAAACATGAACACTTAGGACAGGGTCTTTGAGGAAAACAGTAATATATATCACATAACCACTTATGTGCCAACCAGCTAGGGCCTAAGTATAATTGCTTAGGGCATGCATGGTCTATAAGGAAAGCAGAAATATATATCACATAACCACATATGGGCCAACCAGCTATGTTCTAAACATGAACACTTAGGACAGGGTCTTTGAGGAAAACAGAAATATAATTGCTTAGGGCATGGTCTTTGAGGAAAAAGCAGAAACATATATCACATAACCACTTATATGCCAACCAGCTATGGTCTAAACATGACCACTTAGGACAGGGTCTTTGAGGAATACATAACTATATATCATGTAACCCCTTATGTTCCAACCAGCTAGGACCTAAACATGAATATTTAGGGCAGGGTCTTTGAGGAAATCAGGAATCTATATCATGTAACCACTTATGTGCCAAGCAGCTAGGGCCTAAATATAATTGCTTAGGGCATGGTCTTTGAGGAAAACAGAAATCTATATCAAGTCACCACTTATGTGCAACCAAGCTATGGTCTAAACATGAACACTTAGGGCATGGTCTAAACACTTAAAATAACTTAGGGCATAGTCTGAACACATACATGTAGTCTGATAGGAAAACAGAAATCGTCTATGATAAGATCAATTAAATCATTCAATCAACTGAATGCATATACTCATCAACTGATATAACCTTGACCTCATTTCCTGTTTAGTAAAGGTATAATATAAACAACACATGTTTTTGTGATTATATGGTTTGATCTATTTTATTTTTATATAGAAATTTCTATTTGTTGGGGAAATATTTTTCTCCAAATTTTTTCCACATTTGGCAAATTACAAATCAATTCAGCAATGTTAAATGACCTCTCATGGCTTCAAATTTGTTCTGTATTAGGCAAGACTTAACCCTTTCCCTTATACCACAATTCTGCATTAAACGGCTTTAAACATATTTTGTCAAAAAAATAGAAAATCTCTTTAATTGAATGGATAACCTAAAAGTGGAAAACATTGTGTCAAAAGAAGAAATTGCTTGTTTTGAGCAATTTCTTCTTTTGTCACTATGTTTTCAAAAAGCCGTCTGCTGCAGAGGCGTCAGAAAGCGTCTATATGAGGAAAAGGGTTACCTCCACCCACATGCAGTTGCATTTTGACATGGCTTACGCAGATGACTTTCGAAAACATTGTGGCAAAAGGTGAAATCCATCATCATGAGCAATGTTTTCCATTTGCAACAGTGTTTTCAAGTCTAGTCAATCATAATATTCAATAATGTGTCTAGATATTTTTTAAAAATCTGCTAAAAATTGGTGTATTATTAACTGACCCTGTTGGACTGAGATTTCTCTGCTCCTCTATGGCAAGACGAAGTTTCTTTTTGTGTAGTGGGTTTTTGATTTCAAGGGCCGAGGCCAGATCATTATCGCTCATACCTAGTAACACCTTGAAGGAGAAAAATCATTTATAAGAAACAAATAATATCATCTTCAACAGAAAACAAGCAGAGCCCTTGTAGCTCAGTTGGTAGCAACGTGGGCTGTCAATCCTGGGGTTGTGAGTTTGAACCCCAGCTCAGTCAACATTCTTTCCGTCGTTTGACAAAATCATTGTGATAAGCATCATTTGTCTTTCACCAATGGACTAACAGTCTATGTGAAAAAGCAGCCAATTGCTTGGAAAGATTGTTGCATAGATTACTGGTGTGAGAAAGCCAGGAAACACATGAGTAGGTAAACTGGCCGCAATTAAATTACATGACTGAGAAAATGTTAAATACGGCGTTAAGCTCCAACCAATCAATCATCGTCTGCTTTATAAAATTCACTGAAGCAAATTATGTTATTTCTTGTTATTATGGGAAAAGCAGCTCTTTTCAGGGAACGAAAAGCTTATTCAAATGATACCTTGGACTTCAGATTCAAAATTAACCCTTTCTCACATACATCAATTCAGCAGCAGACAACTTTAAACATTATCTAGGCAGCAAATTCAAATGTCTCTATAAATTAAAAGTATATTTACTGAAAAAAAGTTTAAAACATTGTGGCAATAGGAGAAATTGCTCGTTTTGAGCACGTTATCCTGTTGTCACAATGTTTTCAAAACTTGTCTGCTGCAGGCGTCCGGAAGCGTCTGTATGTTGGAAAGGGTTAAGACAGTAACAATGAAAGTAAAAAAAAAAAGAAACTATCACACTTACCTTTCCACTTTTGATATTTGTGGCACATTTTTTCCCGTACATGGGCATATTGAGTACAATTTCAAGCCACGCCAACACCTGATTGGCCTTCCATGTGGACATGTGACTGGATTTTAATTGGTCGACTATTTTTAGCTTTTCCTGGTAGTTTTCTGCATTCAACAAAGTGATTCTTGTCCCTGGGGGTAGTTCTAAAACAAAATAATGATACTTGAGTTTTCAACAGGTGTAGATTAAGTCTTTTGTTCCCACATGAAAAAATTACATTTACATAAGATGACTTTCGAATAAGCAATTTTGACTTTTGCCACAATATTTTCTAAATTTTGATAGAAGAAAGTAATTGTTCATAACGAGTTCAGCCTTTGACTGCTGGAACTGATTTTGCAAAGCCTGTGCCATCAGTATAGATGCAGGCCAGCTGGTACATCCGCACTGATTGGCCCGACTCTGTAATATTGGCTGCTCAACTCGATATATTTATCTTGATATTCCTCGAGTTGGTTTTGGATTCCATTTTAAGCATTGAAAGTGTTAAGTAACGAGGGATGTATTCAGATTCACCTAATGTGTAAGCGGTTAGATTTTTATGTTATGCAGGTGCAAGTTGATTCATATAGAGCTGAAAAGCATTGAAAACTTATTTTAGCAAAGGGATAAATTTCTGATAATGAGCATTTCTTATTTTGCCAACTATATACAAAATAAATATTTCATTGGGAAACATTTTCAAAATTATGCCTATATATTTCCAAACAGTTATTTGGTCATTCTTCTGGCAATTCTTTGTAAATGGGGGTGGAAGAGGAAGAAAATGCCAATCATGAGCAATTTCTTCTTTTTGCCACAGTTTTCTAAAATTTGTCTGCTGCAGTTGTAATTAAAAGTGCCTGAAGGTGGGAAAATATTAAAAGAAATGGAAAAAATCTTACCTCCACTATCTTCCTGTGGCATCGCAAGTGATCGTCGTGTACGTCCCCGTGAAAACACTCGCGAGATGGATGAGCCCAAACTGATTCTCTTCTTCTTCCTCCCCGACTCCGTCAAACCATCAATGTTGTCAACAACTTTGTCCGGAGTTTCGTTATTATTGTCGAGAAAATGGTTGAGTGGTGTGAAGACCTCATCATCTCTTTCGTGTTTCTTTGGTATTCTTGGAGTACTTGTGGGGACTGGATAATAATTGGGAGAGGTGAATTATATTGTTGAAGGACAGAACATTTACAATCTATACCAACATTTCCTAATAACCCTTTAAAACATAAAACAAATATGCAGCACCACTTTAGAAAGTCTCTTTAGAGTATAATATTTAAATAACCAGAGCACCGCAAGTGAACGCCAGCGCTAATTTGTTTTTCTCTAAGTGCAAAAAGGGGCATTACTGAATGACTATTAAAGCCAGAAAAAGGGGCATTACTGAATATTTATTAGAGCCTCAGTAATGTGACTTGGTATAACATGTGTATAATGTTCCTAGGAACATGTGTACCAAGTTTAATTTGAAAATTTTGAATGTTTTTTGAGCAATGTGGTAAGGTTTAAGTTCTGTGACGCCGACACAAGGGTATCACAATTTGTACATAATTGTTTGTTACTTACAATAGGCAAGTTTGCCTGAATGTTATAAATGTATTGTATTATAAATAAAGTTGAAAACATTGTGACAAATGGAGAAATTGCTCATTATTCTTCAATTCAAAACAAAAACAAAACATTGAATGAGTCAATCCATGGGAAATGGTAGAAGGTTCGCATTTCTGAACAGCATATCTGCTGTCTGCTTATAATCTACACACATTGGACTGAAGCTCACTCCAACAAGCTAGTGTAAGTAATATGTGAACATTGTGTAGATCTTGATCAGATTGTGGGAATGCACAGAAGCCAGCCGTGTACCTTTTCCCATGGATGATCTGAAATGATAAATACCCCGGAAGTACTCTTCCTTGGAGCTGTCATGTGCAGAAGAAGGCGGCGTTTCGTATGGAGGCGGATCTTCACTGGTGGGCGTGTGTGAATCCAAACTGTCTGGTGTACTTGGTGTGTCCAGAGTGTATAGCCTATTTCTTGATATTTGCTCTTTCAACTATAAATAAACAGCCAATAGAGATGCCTAAGTAAGGATAAGTCTGATGGTAATTTAGTAAAATCATTTCAAATATTTCTCTTCAAAACCCCTACGTTGTGGATACTCCTTGGAATAGCTTCTTATGAGTACACACATTATATGGCTTGAAGCAGATAATGTAGTTCTGTTAACCCTTTCCCTCATAAGACAATTCTGCAGCAGACGACTTTGAACATATTTTGTCAAATAATGGAAAAATCTCTATAATTGAATGGATAACCTATGACAAAAAGTGGAAACCATTGTGGCAAAAGGAGAAATTGCATGTTTTGTGCAATTTCTTCTTTTGTCACTATGTTTTCAAAAGGCCGTCTGCTGCAGAGGCGTCAGAAAGCGTCTATATGAGGGAAAGGGTTAACCATTGAACGTAATAAATGTGTGAGTGACAGCACAGTTTTATAAGCTGCTAAGTAGGGATAAAATTCCTATATATCATAAGTTACTCATTTCTCTGAACTGACATAATATTAACCCTTTCCCTTATACAATAAATCTGCAGCGGACACCTTTGAAATTATCAAGTCAAAAATATAGAAACTGTATATAAATGATAGGTTGATTATTGAATAGAGTTAAAATCATTGTGGCAAATGGAGAAATTGCTCATTATGAGCAATTTCTCCTTTGGCCAGAATGATTTCAAAACTTGTCTGCTGCAGCGGCGTCAAAAAGTGTCTATATGCATGAAAGGGTTTATAAAAGATAATTGATTGATATATATATAAAGTTTGTTTCTTGTGTTATATATATAAAGATTTTAGTCTTCGAACAACTCTTCTTATCAAGAGTTCTTAATAGCTTAAACCGTTTCTGCAGCTGACACCTTTGAAAACAAAAAAAGTAGCAAAAATATGTAAAATCTCTATAACAAGAAGTATAACTAGAGGTTGTTTTTGGGAAAAACGTATGTCTCCCCCAAGGGGTATTTGTCTGGCTGACTGTATTTTGTCAGTTAGTGATTTATTTTAAAAAAGGGCAATAACTCATCCAAAAGTAGGTCAAATTAAACGCCGTCGTAATATGCACAACTAGACGTTGTACCGATGACTCCTGTGAAGTTTCATAGAAATGTGGCCAAGGGGTTGTGAGATGAAGGCCGGACAAGAATGAAATGGCAATTTAAAAAAAGGGCAATAACTGAACCAAAATTAGGTAAATTAAAAAACCCTCGTAATATGCGCAACTAGACGTTGTACCGATGACTCCTGTGAAGTTTCATAGAAATGTGGCCAAGGGGTTGTGAGATGAAGGCCGGACAAGAATGAAATGGCAATTTAAAAAAAGGGCAATAACTCATCCAAAAGTAGGTCAAATTAAACGCCCTCGTAATATGCGCAACTAGACGTTGTACCGATGACTCCTGTGAAGTTTCATAGAAATGTGGCAAAGGGGTTGTGAGATGAAGGCCGGACAAGAATAAAATGGCAATTTTAAAAAAAGGGCAATAACTCATCCAAAAGTAGGTCAAACTAGAGGTTGTTTTTGGGAAAAACATATGTCTCCCCCAAGGGGTATTTGTCTGGCTGACTGTATTTTGTCAGTTAGTGATTTATTTTAAAAAAGGGCAATAACTCATCCAAAAGTAGGTTAAATTAAACGCCCTCGTAATATGCGCAACAAGACATTGTACCGATGACTCCTGTGAAGTTTCATAGAAATGTGGCAAAGGGGTTGTGAGATGAAGGCCGGACAAGAATGAAATGGCAATTTTAAATAAAGGGCAATAACTCAACCAAAATTAGGTCAAATTAAACGCCCTCGTAATATGCGCAACAAGACGTTGTACCGATGACTCCTGTGAAGTTTCATAGAAATGTGGCCAAGGGGTTGTGAGATGAAGGCCGGACCAGAATGAAATGGCAATTTAAAAAAAGGGCAATAACTCATCCAAAAGTAGGTCAAATTAAACGCCCTCGTAATATGCGCAACAACACATTGTACCGATGACTCCTGTGAAGTTTCATATAAATGTGGCAAAGGGGTTGTGAGATGAAGGCCGGACAAGAATGAAATGGCAATTTTAAAAAAAGGGCAATAACTCAACCAAAATTAGGTCAAATTAAACGCCCTCGTAATATGCGCAGCTAGACGTTGTACCGATGACTCCTGTGAAGTTTCATAGAAATGTGGCAAAGGGGTTGTGAGATGAAGACCGGACAAGAATGAAATGGCAATTTTAAAACAAGAGGGCCAAGATGGCCCTAAAATCGATCACCTGAATGATAGTTAATTAGAAGCAAATATTTAACTGCAAATATCTGTGAAAATTTGATCAGGAGTTCAAATGAAACTGCAAGGAGTGGAAATAGTCCATTTTTATCTTGAAATCTAACAAGAGCTTTCTCAATTTCTGATGCTGCAGCAACAAAGGTTCTACACAGAATGCAAGTATTTGAACAATTTTGAAAGAGGACCATCAAAGGAACATTCCTGTGAAGTAACATTGAAATTGGTCAAGTGGAATGGTAGGAGTTGTCATTTGTAGCTAAAAGTTCAATTTACCCCTTTTGTGATGACGCGAGGTTGCTATGATTTTGTAACTAATCAAAACAGCTTGAACAAATTAAATGTAGAGGATCACTGAAGTAGGATTTATATTCAATTTCCTTAATATCAGACAAGAACTTTTAAAGCTTGGACATTTTGCCCCCTTTCTGATGCTGCAGCAACCCTGGCGGCCATGTTTTTCAACCGATCGGAAATATTTGAACAATCTTGGTAAAGGGTGCCCCAAGAAACATTTGTGCAAAATAATGTTCAAATTGGGCCAGTACTTTTGGACAAGAAGATTTTTAAAATTTTAACAAAAAAAAACCAAGCTCCTCCTCCTGGCGGCCATGTTTTTCAACCGATCGGAAATATTTGAACAATCTTGGTAAAGGGTGCCCCAAGGAACATTTGTGCAAAATAATTTTCAAATCGGGCCAGTACTTTTGGTCAAGAAGATTTTTAAAATTTTAACAATGCACATATAAGGAAAACAGGCTCCACCCCCTGGTGGCCATGTTTTTCAATCGATCGGAAATATTTGAACAATCTTGGTAAAGGGTGCCCCAATCAACATTTGTGGAAAATAATTTTCAAATCGGGCCAGTACTTTTGGACAAGAAGATTTTTTAAGTTTTAACAATGCACATATAAGGAAAACAAGTTCCACGCCCTGGCGGCCATGTTTTTCAACGGATCGGAAATATTTGAACAATCTTCGTAAAGGGTGCCCCAAGGAACATTTGTGCAAAACAATTTTCAAATCGGGCCAGTACTTTTTGACAAGAAGATTTTTAAAATTTTAACAATGCACATATAAGGAAAACAGGCTCCGCCCCCTGGCGGCCATGTTTTTCAACCGATCGGAAATTTTTGAACAATCTTGGTAAAGGGTGCCCCAAGGAACATTTGTGCAAAATAATTTTCAAATCGGGCCAGTACTTTTGGTCAAGAAGATTTTTAAAATTTTAACAATGCACATATAAGGAAAACAGGCTCCGCCCCCTGGCGGCCATGTTTTTCAACCGATCGGAAATATTTGAACAATCTAGGTAAAGGGTGCCCCAATGAACATTTGTGGAAAATAATTTTCAAATCGGGCCAGTACTTTTGGACAAGAAGTTTTTTTAAGTTTTAACAATGCACGTATAAGGAAAACAAGCTCCGCGCCCTGGCGGCCATGTTTTTCAACGGATCGGGAATATTTGAACAATCTTGGTAAAGGGTGCCCCAAGGAACATTTGTGCAAAATAATTTTCAAATTGGGCCAGTACTTTTTGACAAGAAGATTTTTAAAATTTTAACAATGCACATATAAGGAAAACAGGCTCCACCCCCTGGCGGCCATGTTTTTCAATCGATCGGAAATATTTGAACAATCTTGGTAAAGGGTGCCCCAATCAACATTTGTGGAAAATAATTTTCAAATCGGGCCAGTACTTTTGGACAAGAAGATTTTTTAAGTTTTAACAATGCACATATAAGGAAAACAAGTTCCACGCCCTGGCGGCCATGTTTTTCAACGGATCGGAAATATTTGAACAATCTTCGTAAAGGGTGCCCCAAGGAACATTTGTGCAAAACAATTTTCAAATCGGGCCAGTACTTTTTGACAAGAAGATTTTTAAAATTTTAACAATGCACATATAAGGAAAACAGGCTCCGCCCCCTGGCGGCCATGTTTTTCAACCGATCGGAAATTTTTGAACAATCTTGGTAAAGGGTGCCCCAATGTACATTTGTGCAAAATAATTGTCAAATCGGGCCAGTACTTCTGGACAAGAAGATTTTTAAAGTTTTAACAATGCACATATAAGGAAAATAAGCTCCGCCCCCTGGCGGCCATGTTTTTCAACGGATCGGAAATATTTGAACAATCTTGGTAGAGGGTACCCCAAGGAACATTTGTGCAAAATAATTTTTAAATCGGGCCAGTACTTTTGGACAAGAAGATTTTTTAAGATTTGGCAATTTTCCCCTTTTCTGTTGCCGCGGCAACCAAAGTTCTCGATGGAATTTAAATCTTTGAACAATTTTTAAAGAGGTTCACCAAAGGAACATTCCTGTGAAGTTTGGTTGAAATTGGTCAAGTGGTTAAGGAGGAGATGATCTAAATGTTAACGACGGACGACGGACGACGGACGACGGACGACGACGGACGACGTAAGACGGACAAAAAGTGATCAGAATAGCTCACCTTGAGCCTTTGGCTCTAGGTGATCTAAAAAGGGCAATAACTCATCCAAAAGTAGATCAAACTAGAGGTTGTTTTTGGGAAAAACATATGTCTCCCCCAAGGGGTATTTGTCTGGCTGACTGTATTTTGTCAGTTAGGGATTTATTTTAAAAAAGGGCAATAACTCATCCAAAAGTAGGTCAAATTAAATGCCCTCGTAATATGCGCAACAAGACATTGTACCGATGACTCCTGTGAAGTTTCATAGAAATGTGGCAAAGGGGTTGTGAGATGAAGGCCGGACAAGAATGAAATGGCAATTTTAAAAAAAGGGCAATAACTCAACCAAAATTAGGTCAAATTAAACGCCCTCGTAATATGCGCAACTAGACGTTGTACCGATGACTCCTGTAAAGTTTCATAGTAATGTGGCCAAGGGGTTGTGAGATGAAGGCCGGACAAGAATGAAATGGCAATTTAAAAAAAGGGCAATAACTCATCCAAAAGTAGGTCAAATTAAACGCCCTCGTAATATGCGCAACAACACATTGTACCGATGACTCCTGTGAAGTTTCATAGAAATGTGGCAAAGGGGTTGTGAGATGAAGGCCGGACAAGAATGAAATGGCAATTTTAAAAAAAGGGCAATAACTCAACCAAAATTAGGTCAAATTAAACGCCCTAGTAATATGCGCAACTAGACGTTGTACCGATGACTCCTGTGAAGTTTCATAGAAATGTGGCAAAGGGGTTGTGAGATGAAGGCCGGACAAGAATGAAATGGCAATTTTAAAAAAAGGGCAATAACTCATCCAAAAGTAGGTCCAAATTAAACGCCCTCGTAATATGCGCAGCTAGACGTTGTACCGATGACTCCTAAGTTTCATATAATGTGCAAATGGGTTGTGCAAGGTTGAGAAAAGGCCGTACAAGAATGAAATGGCAATTTTAAGAAAGAGGCAATAACTCCTCAATCGCAATAAGTATCGTCATAATGAAACGCCACGTTACGATACTGTGTGAAGTTTCATAGAAATGTGGCCAAGGGGTTGTGAGATAAAGGCCGGACAAGAAATGTGGACGCCCTGGACAAGAATGAAATGGCAATTTTAAAAAAAGGGCAATAACTCATCCAAAAGTAGGTCAAATTAAACGCCCTCGTAATATGCACAACTAGACGTTGTACCGATGACTCCTGTGAAGTTTCATAGAAATGTGGCAAAGGGGTTGTGAGATGAAGGCCGGACAAGAATGAAATGGCAATTTTAAGAAAGGGCAATAACTCATCCAAAAGTAGGTCAAATTAAACGCCCTCGTAATATGCGCAACTAGACGTTGTACCGATGACTCCTGTGAAGTTTCATAGAAATGTGGCCAAGGGGTTGTGAGATAAAGGCCGGACAAGAAATGTGGACGCCCTGGACAAGAATGAAATGGCAATTTTAAAAAAAGGGCAATAACTCATCCAAAAGTAGGTCAAATTAAACGCCCTCGTAATATGCACAACTAGACGTTGTACCGATGACTCCTGTGAAGTTTCATAGAAATGTGGCAAAGGGGTTGTGAGATGAAGGCCGGACAAGAATGAAATGGCAATTTTAA
This sequence comes from Serripes groenlandicus, assembly GCA_031761405.1. Taxonomy (NCBI): domain Eukaryota; kingdom Metazoa; phylum Mollusca; class Bivalvia; order Cardiida; family Cardiidae; genus Serripes; species Serripes groenlandicus. Next base: position 59,640,214 of record JASEVX010000011.1, on the reverse strand, counting down.
GAAAGGGCAATAACTCATCCAAAAGTAGGTCAAATTAAACGCCCTCGTAATATGCGCAACTAGACGTTGTACCGATGACTCCTGTGAAGTTTCATAGAAATGTGGCCAAGGGGTTGTGAGATAAAGGCCGGACAAGAAATGTGGACGCCCTGGAAAAGAATGAAATGGCAATTTTAAAAAAAGGGCAATAACTCATCCAAAAGTAGGTCAAATTAAACGCCCTCGTAATATGCACAACTAGACGTTGTACCGATGACTCCTGTGAAGTTTCATAGAAATGTGGCAAAGGGGTTGTGAGATGAAGGCCGGACAAGAATGAAATGGCAATTTTAAGAAAGGGCAATAACTCATCCAAAAGTAGGACAAATTAAACGCCCTCGTAATATGCGCAACTAGACGTTGTACCAATGACTCCTGTGAAGTTTCATAGAAATGTGGCCAAGGGGTTGTGAGATAAAGGCCGGACAAGAAATGTGGACGCCCTGACAGACAGACGGACAGACAGACAGACAGACAGACAGACAGACAGACAGACAGACGGCGCAGGCAAAAGCAATATGTCTCCTCCGGAGGGAGGAGACATAATTAAACGCCCTCGTAATATGCGCAACTAGACGTTGTACCGATGACTCCTGTGAAGTTTCATAGAAATGTGGCCAAGGGGTTGTGAGATAAAGGCCGGACAAGAAATGTGGACGTACAGATGGACACAATTTTAAAAAAGGGCAATAACTCATCCAAAAGTAGCTCAAATTAAACGCCCTCGTAATATGCGCAGCTAGACGTTGTACCGATGACTCCTGTGAAGTTTCATAGAAATGTGGCAAAGGGGTTGTGAGATGAAGGCCGGACAAGAATGAAATGGCAATTTTAAAAAAAGGGCAATAACTCATCCAAAAGTAGGTCAAATTAAACGCCCTCGTAATATGCGCAACTAGACGTTGTACCGATGACTCCTGTGAAGTTTCATAGAAATGTGGCAAAGGGGTTGTGAGATGAAGACCGGACAAGAATGAAATGGCAATTTTAAAAAAAGGGCAATAACTCATCCAAAAGTAGGTCAAATTAAACGCCCTCGTAATATGCGCAACAAGACATTGTACCGATGACTCCTGTGAAGTTTCATAGAAATGTGGCCAAGGGGTTGTGAGATAGAGGCCGGACAAGGAATGTGGACGTACAGAGTAACAGACGGACACAATTTTAAAAAAGGGCAATAACTCATCCAAAAGTAGGTCAAATTAAACGCCCTCGTAATATGCGCAACTAGACGTTGTACCGATGACTCCTGTGAAGTTTCATAGAAATGTGGCAAAGGGGTTGTGAGATGAAGACCGGACAAGAATGAAATGGCAATTTTAAACAAGAGTTGTCGGAGGACAATATAGCTCGCCTATCAGGGATATCGTCTATCAGGGCCTACTTCAGAACAGTTATAGCATGGGTATAAAGTCCAAAATCCAAAAGTGGAATAATTCAGTTGAAATTGAATTTACAAAAGAAAGACAAGAATTACGCGTAATTAATTGTCTCACTGTGTCCCCTGCTTTGACTATCAAGGCAAGTGTAAAAGACAAAAAGTAAACAAAACTCCAACATTGAGCTGAACACAATTATTTTTAAACAAGAAATAATAAAAAAAAAAAAAAAAAAAAATACAAGAAATTTAAAAAAAAAAATTGAGCTGAACACAAAGTTCTAAAATTCAAGAAAAAAAATAAAAAATAAAAAAATGATGCTCAAAGTTCAAAAATACAAGAAAATGAAAAAAAAAATGAAATTAATCCAACAAAATATGAAGAAGCTATGCCCAATTTTCAAAATCCAGCAAAAAACAAATGTTTTACCCCAAAAAATATGAAAGCCCTAGAACCAGTACTTATTGAGAAAAAAAAAATCGAAACTTTAACGTTGAGCTAAACGCAAAATTGAAAAATACAAGAAAAGAAAAAGAAAAAAATCCAAATGTTTGAAAAAAATCCATTCCAGAGTTATGGGACTTGACATACAAGGTCCCCTAATGACCCTTAATAAGTGTGTGAAGTTTCAAAGCAACAGCATACACAGTGTCTGAGAAAAGGCCTTGCACGCAAAGGTTTGACCAAATTTCTAAGTCCAAAAAGGGGCACAATTCAGTCAAAATCCATTCCAGAGTTATGGGACTTGACATACAAGGTCCCCTAATGATCCTGAATAAGTGTGTGAAGTTTCAAAGCAACAGCATACACAGTGTCTGAGAAAAGGCCTTGCACGCAAAGGTTTGACCAAATTTCTAAGTCGAAAAAGGGGCACAATTCAGTCAAAATTCATTCCAGAGTTATGGGACTTGACATACAAGGTCCCCTAATGACCCTGAATAAGTGTGTGGAGTTTGAAAGCAACAGCATACACAGTGTCTGAGAAAAGGCCTTGCACGCAAAGGTTTGACCAAATTTCTAAGTCCAAAAAGGGGCACAATTCAGTCAAAATCCATTCCAGAGTTATGGGACTTGACATACAAGGTCCCCTAATGATCCTGAATAAGTGTGTGAAGTTTCAAAGCAACAGCATACACAGTGTCTGAGAAAAGGCCTTGCATGCAAAGGTTTGACCAAGCTGGCAACGCGGACGCCAACGCCAACACCAACGCCAACGCCAACGCCAACGCCAACGCCGGGGTGATAACATAAGCTCCCCTATTTCTTCGAATAGGCGAGCTAAAAAAGGGCAATAACTCATCCAAAAGTAGGTCAAATTAAACGCCCTCGTAATATGCGCAACTAGACGTTGTACCAATGACTCCTGTGAAGTTTCATAGAAATGTGGCAAAGGGGTTGTGAGATGAAGGCCGGACAAGAATGAAATGGCAATTTTAAACAAGAGGGCCATGATGGCCCTTGAATCGCTCACCTGATTTTTTATTTTTTTTCACTTAAGCTATATAAGCCTCGCCCCCTGGCAGCCATAGTTTCCAACCAATCAACTTGGCTTGAAGGAAACTGATAGAGGGTCACCCTAGGAACATTTCTACAAAATTATTTGAAAATCGGCCAGATACTTTTGGAGGAGAAGATTTTTTAAGTTTTCACTATAGCCATATAATGCAAAATAGCCCCCGCCCCCTGGCGGCCATGTTTTTCGACCAATCAACATTGCTTGAAGGAATCTGATAGAGGGTCACCCAAGGAACATTTCTACAAAATTATTTGAAAATCGGCCTGACACTTATGGAGGAGAAGATTTTTTAAGTTTTCATTATAGCCATAAAAGGCAAAATAGCCCCGCCCCCTGGCGGCCATGTTTTTTGACCAATCAACATGGCTTGAAGGAATCTGATAGAGGATCACCCAAGGAACATTTCTACAAAATTATTTGAAAATCGGCTTGACACTTTTGGAGGAGAAGATTTTTTAAGTTTGCACTATAGCCATATAAGGCAAAATAGACCCGCCCCCCCTGGCGGCCATGTTTTTCGACCAATCAACATGGCTTGAAGGAATCTGATAGAGGGTCACCCAAGGAACATTTCTACAAAATTATTTGAAAATCGGCCTGACACTTTCGGAGGAGAAGATTTTTTAAGTTTTCACTATAGCCATATAAGGCAAAATAGCCCCGCCCCCCCTGGCGGCCATGTTTTTCGACCAATCAACACGGCTTGAAGGAATCTGATAGAGGGTCATCCAAGGAACATTTCTACAAAATTATTTGAAAATCTGCCAACCAATTCAGGAGGAGAAGAATTTTGAAGTTTTTTCAGTTTCGTTGCCATGGAAACCAGAATTTTGCATGGATCTCAAAAATTTGAAGGAATTCTGGTGAGGTCATTGAGAGGATGCTTTCTGTGAAGTTTCATCCAAATTGACCCACTGGTTACTGAGGAGAAGAAGTTGACGCACGACGCACGACGGACGACGGACGACGGACGACGGACGCCGGACAAAAGGCGATCACAATAACTCACCTTGAGCAAAGCTCAGGTGAGCTAAAAAGGGCAATAACTCATCCAAACGTAGGTCAAATTAAATGCCCTCGTAATATGCGCAACTAGAAGTTGTACCAATGACTCCTGTGAAGTTTCATAGAAATGTGGCCAAGGGGTTGTGAGATAAAGGCCGGACAAGAAATGTGGACGCCCTGACAGACAGACGGACAGACAGACAGACAGAGGGAGGGAGGAGACATAATGATTGAACTAAGTTGAAAGCTTATAATAGGTGATTTCTCCATTCACCAAAATGCTTTCAAATGCTGTCTGCAGCAGATGCGCATTTTGACGACTCTGCTGCAGACGACTTTTGAAAACACTGTGACAAAGGGTGAAATTGGTCATACATATGAGCAATTTCCCTTTTTTTTACAATGTTATCGACTCTTTTCAATTATTATACTTTTATTTACAGAGATTTTTCCATATCTTTGTCAACATGTTTTTAAATTCATCTGCTGCAGATTTGTTGCATGTGGGAAAGGTTTTAACCCTTTCCCACATACAGAAAATCTGCAGCAGACAACTACATGGTGACAGAAACAAAAGATAGCTTAATTGTTACATAAAGTTGAAAACATTGTGGCCAAAGGGGAAATTTTTTGGCCACAATGTTTTCAAAAGGTGGGAAAGGTTTAAGGTAATACCTCTGTGAGATCTCTCTCCAATTTCTGTATATGTTGTTCCCTCTCCTCTGATTGTGTCTGTAAAAACACCGCTTGTTCTGCGGCATGTCTAGCTTTCTGGATTATCTCCCATTTCTCTCTGTCACTCTGGTCCTTCTCTGCCATTAACTAGTATAAAAGGACAAAATACATTAATACTTTCATGACTTAAAAGGTTAACTTGATATACTTAAATATTTTCCAACATACTTTTAATTTGCAGCAGACTACTTTTTTAATGTCTATGAAAAAAAATATGGAATGTCAGAATCGTAAAACTTTTATTTTTGAATAGAGTTGAAAACATTGTGGAAAAGGGAGATATTGCTTATAATGAGCAATTTCTCCTTTTGCCGCAATGTTTTCAAAAGTTATTTGCTGCACACACATCTTAATGCATCTTTAAGTAGGTTAAGAATCTTTTGCCATTCATAAAACATCATTGGGAAAAGAAAGTCGAAATTGCTCTTTTTGATAAATTTCTCCATTTCCAACAATGTTTTCAAAGTTAGTCTGCTGCAAAAGTTTCAAATGTTATCATTATCAAGGAGATAGTTAATTCATAGCTCAAAGGACATTTATGAGACAAAAATATGTGCAAATACAAGCCATCATTCTGGTGCTTAAACCTTTGAACGCTTTCTGAGGCAGAGATTACTATTGAATACATTTTGGCAAGCAAAGAAATTCATCATAATGAGTAATTCTTCTTTTCTCCACAATGTTTTCAATTCTATTAAAAAATCATCCTTTCATATATAGAAATGTTTCCTTTTTTTGCGTAGATAGTTTAGAACCAGGATTGATTTGTTGTAGTTATATCACAACAGGCAATTCACCTACCTAAACCTTGCGATTTCTTGCATTCATGCAAATGTACTCCACACAATATTATTTTCAATCCAGGCCAACTATCTATCTTCCCACATAAAGACGTTTAGCCCATTTGGGGAAGACATAAATTATGCAACTATACACAACAACTTTTATCACTCAGAAAGGATAAATGGCCTATTAATATTAAAATACTGTCAAACCTGTGTTAAAGACCACCTTTGTATAGCAGTTTACTGTCTATAGCAACCACAATTTTATTTTCTAAATTAATACTTTTCTGTATAAATGACCCTGCAATTTAAGACCACCTGTGAACAAATACCAGATTGTTCACTTCCCATGTGTGGTCTTTAAACACAGGTTGCACTGTACCTATTATCTACAGCTTTGTTTATCATTCAAACGTTATTTTTCCATCAGAAATAAGATCCTTGGAAACATGCCTAATGTTGGAAAACAGTGCAGATCTAGATAAAGACTGCATTGCATGTATGCACAGTGCCAGTCTGGATCAACAATGACAGCAAATGCGCTAAGGTAGGTTTTCCTTGAGCATTGCTTGAATTTGCAATCAGTCCCATTCCCACATATAGACGCTTTCTGTCGCCTCTACAGACTATTTCGAAAACACTAACAAAAGGAGAAATTGCTGAAAACAAGCAATATCTCCTTTTGTCTGAGTGTTTTCAAATCTATTCAATAGTTATACATTTATTTCTAAGAAAATTTCAATAGTATTGCCTGGAATTTATAGTTTTCAAAGGATTCTGCTGCAGAATTATACAGTATGGGAAAGGGTAAATCTGGAGCCCTTGAGATCTACTGCAACAGCCACTTATAATCAGGTAGTTAACTTTTGAAACTTCTCCATGAAAATTTTACCTTGATTGAAAAACTTTAACATTCAACATAATTAGAAATCAGATATGCTTTCTGGATATTGATCACTGTGTTTCCATGACAACAGCACCACCTACCTGTTTGATGCTCTCATCGCTTTCTCGCATTCGCTGTTCATAATTCCTGATAAAATCTCGAAGTTCTGACTCTTTCTCCTCAAGCGTACTGTATAGCTGTTTCATTTGGTTTAACAGCTCCAGTTTCTCTCCTTTGAGTCTTTTTCGGTCTGCTTTCAGAGCTGTTAATTTAACATTGAGATTTTATTATTGTTATGAACCCTTTCTCACAATACATCATATCTTCAGCAGACAAATTTAATTTACATCTACGCATAAAATTAATATGATAAATTGTTATAAGTAAAAGTTTGATTATTGACTACAGTTGAAAACATGATGGCAAAAAGAGAAATTGATCCTCAGAGCAATCGCCAACGCCATTCTGTTATTTCTTAGTCCAAAAAAATTTATTATTAAAGCAAGAGTTATATGATTTGGTATTGACATGTATTGTTTCAAGGAACATGTGTTACAAGTTTCATTTTAATATGTGTAATTGTTTTCGAGTTGTGAGGTAAAGTACAAGTTTTATGATGACAAGGCCAAGAGACTATAACATTATAGATCAACTTTTTTTCCTGAAAAACAGACAAGCTAAAAAGATTGTCTGCAGCAGATATGTCAAAATGTTTCTGAAAGTGAAAAAGAGTTGATTAACCCTTTCCCTTATACAACAATTCTGCAGCCGACGACTTCGAACATATTTTGTCAACAAATAGAAAATCTCTATAATTAAATGGATAACCTGTGACTAAAAATGGAAAACATTGTGGCAAAAGGTGAAATTGCTTGCTTTGAGCAATTTCTTCTTTTGTCACTATGTTTTCAAAAAGCCGTCTGCTGCAGAGGTGTTAGAAAGCGTTTAAATGAGGGAAAGGGTTTATAGAGATTATTCATAGTTTTGATGTCTGTTTCCGAAAAGGTTTGTCAGCTTTCCTACATTATATTTATAGACAATTGATTGATTGGAGCTAAATGCTATAATTATTCAACAGTATTTCAGTAATATGATGGCAGCCAGTTCATCTAACTATGTTTTTCGTGGTACCTGTACTCCACACAAAGTTCTACCAAGATAACTGACTATAACTTCCAAGATAACTGACTATAACTTCCAGGATAACTGACTATAACTTTCAAGATAACTGACAATAACTTCCAGAATAACAGACGATCATAACTTTCAAGATAACTGACTAATAATCTCTTCCAAGATAACTGACAATAACTTCTAAGATAACTGATGATAACTTCAAAGACAACTGAATACTAACTTTCAAGATAACTGACTATCTCTTCCAACATACCTTATTATAACTTCCAAGATAACTGACTATAACTTCCACGATAACTGATGACTATAACTTCCAGGATAACTGATTATAACTTCCAAGATAGCAGTCTATAACTTCCAGGATAACTGACAAATATAACTTCCAAGATAGCAGACTATAACTTCCAAGATAGCAGACTATAACTTTCAAGATAACTGAAGACTATAACTTCCAGGATAACTGACTATAACTTCCAAGATGGATAACTGACTATATCTTCCAGGATAACTGACTATAACTTCCAAGATAACTGAAGACTATTACTTCCAGGATAACTGATTATAACTTCAAAGATTGCAGACTATAACTTCCAAGATAACTGACAACTATAACTTACAGGATAACTGACTACAACTTCCAGGATAACTTATTATAACTTCAAAGATAACGGATGACTATAACTTCCAGGATAACTGACTATAACTTCCAAGATAGCTGACGACTATAACTTCCCACAAATACTATTTAGCTAACTGATGGAAGACTTCAGACACTAGACACCATGACTTTTGTTAACTTTTGTCAATCATCCGAAACAAGCCGAGTCTTGGCTTGAACGCATAACCCTTGATTGCTAGCCCTTGTCATAACCAGCTGATGGAAGACAAATAATAAACTAATAAAAGAAGGCTGTATTTATTCTTATACTCCTACATGTATCACAACTCTTTCCTTAATTAACCCTTTCCCTCATACGGCAATTCTGCAGCAGACGACTTTGAACATATTTTGTCAAAAATTAGAAAATCTACATAATTGAATGGATAACCTATGACAAAAAGTGGAAAACATCGTGGCAAAAGGAGAAATTGCATGTTTTGTGCAATTTCTTCTTTTGTCACTATGTTTTCAAAAAGCTGTCTGCTGCAGAGGCGTCAGAAAGCGTCTATATGAGGGAAAGGGTTAAGATCACTGCAACAAGCAGAAACAAGAAACCGCTGAAGACGGTAAGGCCGGATTGTCGGCAATTTGACCTTGAAAATCGACAAACTAAGGTCAAGGTCAAAGTAACAATAGAAATCAATAGAACTTGTTACTGGTTACCTTCAGGCAAAGTTTCAAGTTTGCAACCCTTTCTTGTGCTGAGATTTTGCTTAACCAGAAACTTTAACCATTTTGCCTAACCTAAAACTTTAACCAAAATGTTGACGGACAGACAGACAGACAGACAGACAGACGGACAGACGGACATCGCCAATCTATAGACCGGAATTGCTTAAGCAATCCGGCCAAAAAGGAGATATAGCTCAACATCAGCAATTTTTCCTTTCCTCATAATATTTCAGACTCATTTTGTCAAGGTTTACATTACCTTCTTTTTCCTCAGTATTTGTCAGAGAAGATAAATATGTTTTACCATTTTCAACATGTAGATGAGTTTGCAGCAGACAACTTTTGAAAACATTGCGGGAAAAGTAGCAGTTGTGGTGCAAAATGAGCAATCTCTTAATTAATTTCCCACCATGTGTGTTCTCGTTTCTATTATTTTACTTTCATTTAAAGAGATTTCCAATATCTATGCCCAAGATGATTTCAAAGTCGTTTGTCTGCTGCAGATTCTTTCCATTTGGTAACAACTCAGGAGACATAATTATGCTATTTGACAGAGGCTAAAAAGGTTCAAGGGAGACAAATATGTAAATATCTTCACAACAGTTAATAAAAGGTTATCTTACCAGCTAGGGCTTCTTTGGCACGATTCAAATCCTGTTTGGTTTGTATTAAGTCCAGTTTTAATTCACCATAACTTGGGTGATCACCGTTCACAATTTTAAGTCCTCGTAGCTCACTCACTTCTCGTGTCAAAGTTCGAACGGTATTTTCTAATTTTTGGTTTTCTTCTTTAAGTTGTATCAGTTCATTGTCTTCATCTGCTTTGCGTCTTGCAGTATCTGTAATAGTAGAGGAAATTATAAGACCTTTACCTAATACAGATGTCATTTGACGCCTCTGCAGCAGCCAGTTTTTGATAATATAGGTGAACAAGATTTCAGCAGAAATTCCTGTCGCAACTGCAAGGGTCTAGATAACCCTGAAAGTAAAGTTTCAAGCTTCTGTAACGCAACACATCCTCTCAATCTGACAAAGATGTCTACGAAAAATCATCTACTTATCATAACGCCCCAAAAACAGGTTGGTATTACTGATGGTCGAGCCTGGTCACATGATTGCACCCACAAACAGAAGAATTAACCCTTTCCCTCATATAGATGCTTTCTGACGCCTCTGCAGCAGATGACTTTTTGAAAACATAGTGACAAAAGAAGAAATTGCTCAAAACAAGCAATTTTTCCTTTTTCCACATGTTTTCCACTTTTAGTCATAGGTTATCCATTCAGTTATAGAGATTTTCTACTTTTTGTTAAAATATGTTAAAATCGTCTGCTACAGATTTGTTGTATGAGGGAAAGGGCTAAAGTATATACTGCAACAGCAATCTTTGAAGTTACTATAAAAAGGTACTTGCTTTTTTTAACCGTTTCTAAAATACCACAAATCTGCAGCAGAATGCTTTGAAAACATCTAGGCAAAAATATGGAACCTCAAAGTCTCTTTGAATATAGTTGAAAACATTGTGCCAAAAGGGAAAATTGCGCATGATTAGCAATTTCTCCTTTTGCAACAATGATTTCAAAAGATATTTACTGCAGAGGCATTAAAAAGCATCTGTATGTGGGCAAGGGTGAAACAATTCATAATCATTTTCCCCCTCTGTATCAAATTAAACTGTCCGATATTTAAGTCACTACATGTTTTTACTAAAATTGTCTTATGAGGTAAACTCTGAACCCTCTCCTCCCTCTTGCAGATACATTTTGATACATCTACAGCAGATAACTTTTGAAAACATTGTGGTGAAAGGATAAATTGCTGATAATGAGCAATGTATCTAATTGCCCCAAATGTTTTTAACTCTATTCAATAAGTATAGTCTCATTAATAGAGATTATGCTTTTGCTTTGACGTTTGCAAAAGTCGAATGTTGCAGCTTTGTTGTATGTAGGAAAAGGTTATACATCTTTTCCTCTGATTTGCCTGAAGAGCATTTAACCCTTTCCCACATGCAGATGGCTTTCAATGTATCTGCAGCATATCTTTTTAAAACATGAGGGCATAAAGGAGAAATTGCTCATGATAAGCAATTTCACATTGGGCATGTTTTTAATTTTTTTTAAACTATAAGCTATTCATCAAATTAGATTTTCCATTTCCTTGCCTAATTAGATATGTTCAAAGTCGTCTCAAGCAGATATGTTGTATGCAAAAAAGTTTTTTTTAAGATAGATCAATTCTACACGATTAGATTTCAAATTCCATTCTGCAATAAATTGTGATACCTGCTAAGCCCCACTGTTCAGTTACTTAGTTTTCTCTGGAATTTGATAAAAAAACAAAGATGTTTGATATCCCACAAGTGTGAAGGCTTACACCCTTTCCCATATACAACAATTCTGCAGCAGACGTCTTTGAAAACCATTTTGACACAAATTTTGAAAGTCCCTATGAATGATATGTAACAAGAGAAAGTTGATGCAACGCATCAATGTCGCCGGATATCCATAGTGCAGTTATGCATAACACTAACATTATAGTAGTTGAATAAACAGTTATCAACTGAGGGGCATATTGGAACATCAGGGGTGGGGTCAAGTGAAAATGTATCATAACTTGCATTGTTTTGTCAACGAAGTAAATGATAATTGAAGCCTTTCATTGTTTATGATCAATCTCCATTCCAAAGTGGGTTGACCATACACACAACCAACTAATTATTGATCATAAACAGTAATGGAAATGAGTAATCTGCCAATCATTAGTCTTAGTATGTATACAGTGCTTTCATTAAGGAATAATTATAAGATTTGTGAATTCCACATACACTTTTCAAGATGTTTGTCAGAATATTTGAATTTTATTATCTTTCAATAAAACCACAAAACAGACAATTTAGGATTTGCATGCAATAGCACGTCATTTTACCTTTCCTCTTTTAAAGTCAACAGTGGACACCTTTGCAGCAATCTACTTTTAAAACAATGAGATAAGGGTTAAATCGCTGAAGACATGAGTTTTCTCTTTTTCTCAAAATGATATTAGCTTGGCATCCTAATTATATCATACTTTAACAAATGTTTAAATGTAGTCCAATATTTATAAATTAGACCACCTTCGAAATATAATATCAACTAAACAGTTAAATCTCATTGAAATTGTTGTATAATTTAAACTTAATTTCGAACATAAACTTAGATAATGAAAATAACAAACTACTCATGTTTTAAAATTATATTATGATGAGCGCCCTTGTGTCAATGATGCATAACAATATGCAGATCGGAAGCAATATGCCTTTAGGGAATTAAATGACACATTTAAAATTTTCAAGGACGAAATAATTTTGTACGAAAGACCCGATTCTTTCTTATTCGCAGAGGTGTCGTTCTTGAAACTCTCTTTATAGGCAGAGAGTGTTCGTTCAAAGTCATTTTTCCATTAAAACCAGTTTTATCTCGATTTGTTCTTTTCTTCATTTGTTTCGAACCAAATAAACATTTTAAATCACCTATAATTTACTATTTGTAAGTGAGTGTAAAGAGCGGCTCTCTGCAAAGGAGATTGATCTACGCAGTTGGTATTCGCAAGTCACGCAGGTGCGCGTAAGTAAACAAATTAGACTGCGACGTAAAGGTTTGTAGTTATCGCCTTTTGATTACATGTAGTATATAGTGTAAAATAAATGTATACCAGTCTAGCTAATAGGGACTGTTTTGTCTTCGTAAATAAAACAAAAAAACATAAATGCGAGTCCAAATAAAGAAACTGAAAATACCTAAAACATCGGAATATTTATTTCATTTTAGATGTGTCATTACTTAGTGTTTTTAAACAAACACAATTGTAATATGTTCAAGACATCTAAATGTGTTTCTTTCAAATAATAATCCCCCCTCCCATGTGATTTCAGAAAACCTATTAAAAATAGAAGTCGCGGGCTTCTGCCCGGAGACTAATAATAACCTTTTCCTACATACAACAAAGCTGCAGCATTCGATTTTTGAAAACATCAAAGCAAAAGCATAATCTTATTTTGAAAACTTCTTTGAAAATGTATGGAAATTCTCTGTAATTAATTAACTCCTTTCCCACATACAGCAAAACTGCAGTAGACGACTTTGAAAAGATAGCAGACCTTTTTGAAATTCTCTATATGTGACATGATAATAATTGAAAAGATCGAGTTGAAAACATTGTGGCGAAAGGAGAAAGTTCCTCAATATGAGCCCTTGCATCTTTTGCCACAATGTTTTCAAAAATAATCTGCTTCAGGTGTCAGAAAGCATCTGTATGTCATAATGTGGGAAAGGGTTGTACTGCAAGGTGTTAAATAACAGACAATATAGGGCCATTATGAAGGAATCTGATAAGTCAAGTCAGCCCTTTCCTACAGACAACTTTTAAACCATATTCGGCAAGTTAAAAAAAAAAAAAAAATTAATTAAGGTTTAATTATCTAATAAAGTTGAAAATGTTGTGGCAGAAGGAGAAATTGGTCATAATTCCTTCATTTGCCACAACATTTTTAAAAGTCTTCTGCTGCAAAGGTAACAGAAAGCGTCTGTATGTGGGAAAGGGTTAAATTACATACAGACAGGTGCATTATCTTGGGGGAAGTTTATGCAGCCTGGCAGTTATTTTAATGAGACACATTTTTGCAGAAGATTCAGTTCCCTTTTTAATAAAAATTTTATTTAACCCTTTCCCACCTGCAGACCCTTTTTGAAAAACATTGTGGCTTAAAAAAAGAAGTTGCTCAAAATGAGCAATCTGTCCTCAAGTCACAACTATTTTCAACTCTACTAAATTTATTATAATTTCATTTTTTTTAAACAGATATTTTCAATGTCGTCTGCTATAGAATTGCTGTATGCGGGGAATGGGGGTAAGCATAATCATCTTTCACCATAAGAGTTTACCTGGCACCAGTTGGTCATTTATTAGATAGACATTCGGATAAATAACATGCTACCTTTTGATTGATTGATTGATTGGGGTTTAACACCGTTTTCAAAAAAAAATTCAGTCATATCACGGCAGCCAGTTCACCTATTCATGTTTCCTGGTTTTCTCAAACCAGTTCCCCACACAACATACTCTTCAAGCATCTGGCTGCTTTTCCACGTAGACTGTTAGCCCATTGGTGAAAGATGTATGAAGCTTAGTGTCACAGTGACTTTTGTCAAATGTTGGAAAGAATGTTGGCTGAGCTGGGGTTCGAACTCACAACCCCTGGATTGACAACCCGCGTCGCTACCGACTGAGCTATACCGGGGCCACTTTTTGACAAAAACATTGGCATATTTCACAAATACATGGTGTTTTTAGCGGCTTTCAACAAGTTTTCAGCATTTCCTGGATAAGTTCTGGGATTGATTGATTGTTTGATCGATTAATTGGGGCTTTATGCCGTTTTCAAAACAAATTCAGTCATATCACAGCAAGCACAATCCTGAGAAAGTCATTATGACCATTTTTAAATACTTTAATATTGGATTGGCTGGGAATTGAATATGCAATCCAGCACCAAAGGTGGACTGTAGACTCTCTACCACTACACTAAAGGGCTTATCGCTTGCAAAGACTGTGACAAAGTTAACCCTTTCCCTCATACGACAATTCTGCAGCAGACCACTTGGAACATATTTTGTCAAAAAATAGAAAATCTCTATTATTGAATGGATAACCTATGACTAAAAGAGGAAAACATTGTGGCAAAAGGAGAAATTGCTCGTTTTGAGCATTTCATCTTTTGTCACTATGTTTTCAAAATGCTGTCTGCTGCAGAGGCGTCAGAAAGCATCTATATGGGGGAAAGGGTTAACCCTTTCCTTCCATACATACAACAATTCTGCAGCATAGATGACTTAGAAAACTTCTTGGCAAAATGATGGAAAATATCTATAAATGAAACAATGGTCATATATTATTTGAAAATATTGTGGCAAAAGATGAAATTACTATTTTGCTTTTGTCACAATGTTTTCAAAAGTTGTCTGCTGCAGATGAATCAGGGAGCGTCTGTATGTGGGAAAAGGTTAACAAGTTAATTGACATGAGTGAACAAATACAGTAAAGTAATGAGTGTTAACTTTAATTACGCAGGCTATTTCATGCAGACATCTTCAAATTTCAACATTGGAACTATTTTCACCTGATTCACACAACCAGAAACTGACTGACCAGAAGAACTGACCGTATATGGGGTAACCTTTCCACCATCCTGGCGCATTATGATGCATTTGCAGCGGACTGCTATAGAAAACATTATGGCATGAGGAGAAATTGCTTATCATGAACAAATCCTTTTGCCTTGTATTGTTTTCAATTCAAGTATCCCATGATGCTGTATATGAGAAAGGGGGTTAGGTGCAGATATATCAAAGGACAGAGTCTTTGCAGACGACATAAAAGACCCATTATTAATGTAATGATAGGGCATGAAGAACATGTTAAACACCTGCATGATTTTGGGGCAATTTATATGTAATCTAACACTTCCCCACATATAAAGAATTGTCAATTAAGATGACATTGACATTATCTATGCAAAATATGGGAAATCTCTATCATTGAACGTATATTTATTGAACAAGAGTTGAAAACATTGTGGCATATGGATTAAGTTGCTAAAGATAAGGAACTCCTCCTTTTTTCCACAATTGTTTCCAAAAGTAAAGTCACCTATGGGTGTGTCAAATTGTGTCTGCATGTGGGAAAAGATAATGTTATTAAAAAAATTTAAACAGTTGTTTTAATTTTTTCAATGTTTCATCCTTTCCCCAAAACAGACACATGGTTTTATGTCCATGCATGGGACATTTTCTACTAGATGTTTTCAAAGTCGTCTGCTGCAGATTTCTTGTATGTGGCACAGGGTTAAAATACCTTAATATTATACATTTTCTACTAGATGTTTAACCCTTTCCCTCATATAGACAGCTATTTGAAAACAGTGACAAAATCATGCTGCCGATTTGTTGTATGTGGGACAGGGTTAAGAATTAGTCTTCTGCTGCAGATTTGTTGTATGAGGGAAAGGGTAAAGAAGTCTTCTGCTGCAGATTTGTTATATGTGGGAAAGTGAACAGATTATCCCTTTCCCACATACAGATGCAATTGTAAGCCACTTCAGCAAACCACAATTTTGAAAACATGGCGTTAACCCTTTCCCTCATACGACAATCCTTCAGCAGACGACTTTGAACATATTTTGTCAAATAATGGAAAATCTCTATAATTGAATGGATAACCTATGACTAAAAGTGGAAAACATTGTGACAAAAGGAGAAATTGCATGTTTTTGTGCAATTTCTTCTTTTGTTACTATGTTTTCAAAAAGTCGTCTGCTGCAGAGGCAGAGGCGTCAGAAAGCGTCTATATGAGGGAAAGTGTTAAAAGAAGAAATATTTGTGCATAGTTGTTTTAATATTCAACTGCTGCAGATGTTGTAGGTGGGAAAGTGTTTAACCTTTTCCCACATACAACAAAATCAGTGCAGCAGATGACTTTGAAAACATAGTGACAAAAACCTGAAAAATCTCCATAAAAGATAGGTTAGTTGTTAAATAAAGTTGAAAACATTGTGGCCAAAGGTCATCATGAGCAATTTCTACATTTGACACATTGTTTTCAAAAGTCGTCTGCTGTAGATGCGTCTCAAAATGCGTCTGCTAGTGGGAAAGTGTTTTAAAACATCGTGACTTACATTCAAGACCACTGTCCTCTTCCAGGATTCCATTCTCCTTCACCGTTGGAATGTCTGTATCGCTCAATTCCGTCAGCCGTTTATTTGTGTCCTCAAGTTCCGTCCTCAACGCGCTAACTTCCTGATTGGCTGCGCATATAGACCCATCAATCTTAGTCGCCAACTGTTTGTTTTCCTCAACCATTTTCCTGAACTTGGCCTGCGCATCAAAAAGTAATCTCCTTATAAGCCCGACAGAGGATTTGAGAGTTTCTTGTTCCCTAGGGTGTAGGTCTTTCTCCACTTCAAACTCTCCATTATGGACAGGGTGGAATATATACTGAACAATCTGCTCATTCAGTGAGTCCAGGGATTGTATGGCTGAAAGTATACAGAAAATGAATGTAATTTCTTTATTGCATTCAGAGGACTAGACAAGAGGGGGTGAACAGGTCTTTTCCCCATAATATTTCTCTTATAATTCAACAAAATCCTATGTTGTGGGTACTCAAAAGAATCGTCTCACTGAAACGATTCTTTTGAGTACCCACAACATAGGGTTTGAATGTCAAATAAGGATTTTAGAACATGAAAAATGCCCCTTTCTAAGGCTCTGACTTTATGCATGCTTTTTGATGAATTATTGAAAATATTATTACAGTGAAATGTATTCTGGCTTACGGTAATTTGCAGACACATTCTGATGCATCTGCGGCTGAAAACTTCAATTAATTAATTTCTATGTTTTTACCCACATTTTTTCGAAGTTGTCCGTTAAAGATTTACTGTTTGTGGGAAAGGTTTAAGTTTATATAGTTTTCAATGTTAACTTAATATCTCTATATCCAGCCTTAAATGTCTGTCACAGCAAATGCATCAAAATATCATGATGTACATGCACAATGAACACACATTTTCTCATTATATTGGAAAAAAAAACGCCGAGACATGCCATATTAAAACATCTAACTCCTTAATTATGACTTCATAATGACATCTGACTATTCCGCAAAATCGATTACCCCCCAAATATCAGATTTTAGATTCTAGGAATTGATAGTCCTTGATGATGAACTTGGACTACATGTTACATCATCTAGACATTTTGGAAAATATTTTCTAAGACAATTATTCCTTTCTCCTTTTTCCTTGCACTGTTTTCAAATGTGATTTGTTGTAGAATTTGAACTTTCTGATAGGATAAAAGAATGTAATGTCTCATAGTTTTGCACTTTGAAATTTTCTTTCCGAAAAGCATTAAAATTTCTTCTGCTGCCAGGAAATGTGCAAGAAAATTTCCATAAGAGATATTTTTGCAAATATATGACGTGGGTTCTAAACGAATTCCAAAATAATCTAAGACGTGTAAAAAAACACAAACCATCTGTTAACATATAAACATCCAATTTATGATCATTTCACCAATATTTAATTTGTGCAGTCTAGACCAGCAGAAATTTACCCTTGTTCTGAAATTGTTCCAGAATAGTTGCAGCTTAACCCTTTCCCTCATATAGACGCTTTCTGATGCCTCTGCAGCAGACGGCTTTTTGAAAACATAGTGACAAAAGAAGAAATTTCACAGAACGTGCAATTTTATTTTTTGTCACAATTTTTTCCACTTTTAGTCATAGGTTATCCAATTATAGAGGTTTTCCATTTTTTGACAAAATACGTTCAAAGTCGTCTGCTGCAGAATTGTCGTATGAGGGAAAGGGTTAAACCCTTCAACATAACAATAAAATTACACATAATTCTGATGTAAATATTATGGGAGTGTTCATGCACCACCTCTGTGTTTGCCTCAGGTGCGGGAGGACGCGGGTTAATAACCAGGTCATACCAAATGACTTTGAAAATGGCTGTAAATGTGCTCCGAGGGTTGTGGGGTTAGAAATACGGCCCACTCACTGCTGTCAGGATCAATAGACCAATAGTTTTGGCAATCTAACATTAGGAATCCATGTAATATATAACCAGAGCTATAGATAAGGGGCGTTCTTCATGTTCTAAAATCCTTATTTGAGCCTCTAACCCTATGTTGAATTTACAGTTTTACCTGTATGTTGTTTAAGCTAGGTGTTGAGTGCTTTGGGAATATCTAGAAAAATTGTAACCATAATTCTGATTCAGAGTTTAACCTTTGCCCACATACAACAGTTCTGCAGCAGACGACTTTGAAAATATATTGGCAAAAATGTGAAATATCTCCCATAATTGAGTTTAATCATTAAATAGAGTTGAAAACATTGTGGCCAAAGGAGAAATTGCTCATCAGGAGCAATTTCTTCATTGACCACAATGTTTTCAAAAGTCTTCTGCTGTTATTGCGTCAAATGCGCCTACAGGTTGGAAAGGGTTTTTAGGAAAAAAGAAAATGACTCGATTTGAGAAATTTCTTCTTTTTCCACAATGCTTTTCAAAAGTCATCTTCAGCACTTTCAAAGGCGTTAGAAATCGTCTGCATCAGGGAAAGGGTTGAATTACAAGTTGCATGAACTTTTTGGTGAGTACAAAACAGTCCCTTTTCAATTCACAACAATGTATCATTTTTTTCTGGTTTCAATAATAATTTATAACAGATTATATATCTCAACCCACACAATTTATTACCACCCTTAACTATCTCCAACCTGCAGACGTATTTTGATGCATCGGCTGCAGATACGACTTCTGAAAATATTGTGGCCAATTTAGGAGCAATTTCTCCTTTTTGCAAAAGTATTTTCAACTCTATTCAATGATTTTTAAAACTTTCATTTATAAAAAGCAGTACGAATGACTGGCTGTTGTCAGGATAAATTGACCAGAAGTACTGGTAACTTACCCAGAAAACACCATGATGTAACTGATTTTATTTTTAAAGTGGCGTAAAACACAAAACAATCAAACATTCAATGATTTGCAAAAGCTTTTCATGTTTATTTGCCAATGTCATGCTTTCAAAGTCATCTGCTACCAGGTTGGTGTATGTAGGAAAGGGCTATTATGCTGTATTAGCCATTATTTAGCAAAACTCACTGAGGAATGATGCTCTGTGGCAAAGTTAATTGCATCATGGATTTGATCCCCAGTCAAGGTGATTCTGGTGGAGTGATCTTGGGCAAGGCACATTTCTTAGCCTTTAGGTACTGGTTTGTTTACACAGGGATCATGAATAAATAACCTGTCGCTGTGATATAATTAAAATAATGTAGAAAATAAACAAACAAATTAGAAAAACTCAACAATATACGGGCATGTCTATATTATGTGCTCCACCCCTTGTATAACCTCCAGACCGTATGTTGTAGGTACTCAGAAGTATCTTTACAGTGAAGCAAACGTTGTGAGTATATAACCACGTTATAGGATTTAATTGGGTTAAAGAGAGTTTTGTAGAGCAGAGTAATTCATCATTTCCCACATACAACAAAACTGCAGCAGATGATTTAGAAAACATCTGGGCAAAAGTATGGAAAATCTCTTAAAATGAGGAATTTTATGAATGAAAAGAGGCTGTTTGCCAGAATGCTTTCATTAAAGTCGTCTGCTGCAGATGCATCAAAATGCATCCATATATGAAAGAGGATTAACCCTTTCCATCATACAGACAGTTTCTGATGCCTCTGCAGCAGACGACTTTTGAAAACATTCTGGCAAATGACCTCTTTTCATTTTGAAAACATTTTGGCAATTTCTTCTTTTGCCACAATGTTTTCAACTCTTTCCAGTAATTATACCTACATTTACAGAGTTTTTCCGTGTTTTTGTCTGGATGTTTTCAAAGTCGTCTGCTGCAGATTTGCTGTATGAGGGAAAGGGCTATATGCAAGTAAATAGAGCTATTGTGGAGCATTAGGATCAGATCCAGTTATAACCATTTCCTACATGTAGACGCTTTATAAGGCATATCTGCTGCAGACGACTTTTCAAAACATTGTGAAAAAAGTAGAAATTGCTCATGATGAGTAATTTTTCCTTTGTCCACACTTAGAATTTTCAAGTCTATGCAATAGTTATACATTCAGTTACAAAGCTATTTCTGATTTCATGTTTTCAAAGTCGTCTGATGCATATATATGTTGTAGTTCCAGGTGTCAAGGGTTTTCAGTGGCAGATTCCTTTTCCTGATAAAAAAAAATATTTACTCAATCACCATGTGCTTGTGGTAAAAAATATCTTCATGGGGATTCAGATTATAAACAGTAAACAGACGAGCTCTAACTTCTTTACATGGAGATAACACTTTAATCCCTTTCCACTTTCACACGCAGTTTGGCGCATCGGCAGCTGACAAACGTTGAAAACAATGTGACAAAAGGATAAATTAATAATAACGAGAAATTTCTCCTTTTACCACAAAGTTTTTTCAACTCTATTCAATAATAATTAAGCCTTTCATTTATAGACATATTCCTTATATTTTCCTAGTTGTCTTTTAGTTCAGAATTTTTGTTTGTATGGAAAGGGAGGGTTAAACTACGCCATAGGATCTAACAGTTTTTTGGCAATATTCTGGAAAAGATGAAAAGATTTTATTTTAACCTTTTCCCACAAACAATGTATAGACGCTTTCTGACGCCTCTGCAGCAGACAACGTTTGAAAACGTTGTGACAAAAGAAGAAATTGTTCATGATGATCAAATTCTGCGTTTGCCACAATGTTTTCAACTTATTTCAATGGTTCTAACTTATTATATAGGTTTTCTACATGTTTGCTAAGATATTTTCAAAGTTGTCTCAGCCAGCTGCAGATTTGTTGTATGTGGGAAAGGGTTAACCCTTTCCCTCATATGACAATTCTGCAGCAGACGACTTTGAACATATTTTGTCAAAACATAGAAAATCTCTATAATTGAATGGATAACCTATGACTAAAAGTGGAAAACATTGTGGCAAAAGGAGAAATTGTTTGTTTTGAGCAATTTCTTCTTTTATCACTATGTTTTCAAAAAGCTGTCTGCTGCAGAGGTGTCAGAAAGCGTCTATATGAGGGAAAGGGTTAAAGGGAGTTCCAAAATGTTTTCAGGTACGTTTTCAAAGTTGTCTGCTGCAGATTCGTGTTATAATAAGCAATTATCTTCATTAACTACATAATTCTTTTTTTTTCTTGCAACAGATACTTTTGAAAACATTGTAAAATGTGATCAATTCCTCCTTCTTCAACAATGTTTTTTTGACCTAATCGATCCTGACCTATGCAAAAATGTTTATTAGTGAAGGCCTTCATACATTTCAAACCCCTATAAAACAAACATTTTCATCCAAGTTAATTTGTCATTTGATTATATGAAAACATATAATGGTATGTAACATTTACAAACGATTCATAATTGATGATTGATTGAATGAATTGCTTTATTCAACAAGATGTGTTTGTGAAACACTGATGCCCCCGAATGGCAACATCTAGGTCAAAGGTCAAGGTCGCCATGTCAAAAATGTTGGTACTGACAGAAAGGTCATGTCACAAGGAATACACATGTGAAATATGGTAGCCGTACCTGTTATGGTTCAAAAGAAGTGGTCAAAGTTAAAAAAAAATCTAGAATGGCAACATCTAGGTCAAAGGTCAAGGACGAAAGGTGAACAATTTTGGTATTGACAGAAAGGTCATGTCACAAGGTATACACATGTGAAATATGGTAGCCGTACCTGTTATGGTTCAAAAGAAGTGGTCAAGGTTAAAGTTTTTTTCGAGAATGGCAACATCTAGGTCAAAGGTCAAGGTCGCAAGGTGAAAATTGTTGGTGCTGACAGAAAGGTCATGTCACAAGCTGTTATGGTTCAAAAGTAGTGGTCAATGTTAAAGTTTTTTTTGAGAATGGCAACATCTAGGTCAAAGGTCAAGGTCGCAAGGTTAAAAATGTTGGTACTGACAGAAAGGTCATGTCACAAGGAATACACATGTGAAATATGGTAGCCGTACCTGTTATGGTTCAAAGGTAATGGCCAAGGTTAAAAGTTTTTTTCGAGAATGGCAACATCTAGGTCAAAGGTCAAGGTCGCAAGGTCAAAAATGTTGGTACTGACAGAAAGGTCATGTCACAAGGAATACACATGTGAAATATGGTAGCCGTACCTGTTATGGTTCAAAAGTAATGGCCAAGGTTAAAGTTTTTTTCAAGAATGGCAACATCTAGGTCAAAGGTCAAGGTCGCAAGGTAAAAAATGTTGGTACTGACAGAAAGGTCATGCCACAAGGAATACACATGTGAAATATGGTAGCCGTACCTGTTATGGTTCAAAAGTAGTGGTCAAGGTTAAAGGTTTTTTATGCAGACAGACAGACGTGCAGACAGGCCAATAGGTCAAAGGTCAAGGTCGCAAGGTCAAAAATGTTGGTACTGACAGAAAGGTCATGTCACAAGGAATACACATGTGAAATATGGTAGCCGTACCTGTTATGGTTCAAAAGTAGTGGTCAAGGTTAAAGTTTTTTTTGTGCAGACAGATAGACGTGCAGACAGACAGACAGACAGACAGACGTGCAGTGCAGACAGGCCAAAAACTATATGCCCACCGAATCTATGATTCCGGGGGCATAAAAAGCATACTTTCATCTATAGAGATATTTCGTAGTTTAACCTTGGATATTTACAAGTCATCTACTGCAGACTTGTTGTATGTGGGAAAGGGTTAATCTTTTCTTTGCTGATTCTTTTTTGATAATAGAAAACTTTTAAAATGATATAGGAACTTGTCAAATGCACTCTGTTTTGAGATAATATGCTTTTATTCTTGAACCCTTTCCCACTAATGTACCGGTAGACGCATTTCAACACATCTGAAGCAGATGACTTATGAAAACAATTTGGCAAAAGGAGAAATTGTTCATGCATGATGAACAATTTCTCCATTTACCACAATGTTTTCAATAATATTACCTGCAGTTAAAGAGATTTTCCGAACTGTTATCTAGGTGTTACCCCAGTCGTCTGCTTAGCCGATTTGCTGTTTTGGTAAATGGTTAAATCATATTCCCTTTATTAGTTTAAACTTATTTATTTTACATCGATTGCGAAACCAGCTTTAAGCTTACTATTAATCATGCTCGAAGTCTGCTTCCTGAATACTTAACCAGTACTTGCGCCGTTTAGTTACTCCCTTTATTATAGATTCAACTTCAATTTGGAAGATTCCAAAAACTTAATTCATATTAAGAAAAGGGTAACAAAAATCGTACCTGAATAAAAGGTTATAGCAGTCCATTATACAATTTAATGTATTTTCTAAATGGGTAACAAAAATCCTAGATTTACTTCAGTCCACATACATATATACAGCTATTTGTATTTTCTATGTCATTAACCCTTTCCATCATACGACAATTCTGCAGCAGATGACTTTGAACATATTTTGTCAAAAAATTGGAAATCTCTATAATTGAATGAATAACCTATGACTAAAAGTGGAAAACATTGTGTCAAAAGGAGAAATTGCTCGTTTTGAGCAATTTCTTCTTTTGTCACTATGTTTTCAAAAAGCTGTCTACTGCAGGGGCGTCAGAAAGCGTCTATATGAGGGAAAGGGTTAAAACAGAATTAGGAAGATAAATATCACAGTCCACTGTTAAAGTAAGTAAATGTCTTTTTGGTTTGAAAAGTCACACACTTCCTCCTTATCCTTTACCCTTTCCCTCATATAGACGCTTTCTGACGCCTCTGCAGCAGACGGTTTTTTAAAAACATAGTGACAAATTGAAAGCCGAAATTGCTCAAAATGAGCAATTTCTCCTTTTGCCACATTATGTTTTCCACTTTTAGTCATGGGTTATCCATTCAATTAAAGAGGTTTTCTATTTTTTGACAAAATATGTTCAAAGCCGCCTGCTGCATAATTGTTGTATGAGGGAAAGCGTTACTACAAATGGCTTTTCATACTCCTGTAGCAGATGACTTTGGAAACATTATGGAAACATGGTACCTTAGATACTGGCTGCTTATATTGCCTGACATCCTCGGTACCCAGGCTATTCATAACATATATGATACCCTGGGCAAATTGGCTGTACAAATCTCGTACTCATGAATAATTTATCAGGTGAAATGCAGCCTTTTGATTGGCCGCATGACACAAACCTTTTGCGATACTAAAATTACAGTGTTGTTACGGAGGAAATCGTGGAGCATGCTTTACGAAATTTCGCTAGCCAATTTGCCCAGGGTATCATATATTTTATGAATAGCCTGGGTACCGAGGATGATTGCCTGATTGACGTGTGTAGAACAGCAACAAATGATCTGTTACTCCTGTCAGCGCTGGGTCATCTTAACCCTTTCCAACATACATTAAACTTTGAAAACATAGTGACTAAAAAACCTGAACAAAATCCATATAAGATAGTTAAATTGTTAACCCTTTCCCTCATACGGCAATTCTGCAGCAGACAACTTTGAACGTATTTTGTCAAAACATAGAAAATCTCCATAATTGAATAGATAACCTACTATGACTAAAAGTGGAAAACATTGTGGCAAAAGGAGAAATTGCACGTTTTGTCACTATGTTTTCAAAAAGCCGTCTGCTGCAGAGGCGTCAGAAAGCGTCTATATGAGGGAAAGGGTTACACAATGAGCATTTTCACCTTTTGTCACAATGTTTCTAAACAATGTTTCTAAAAGAGGCGTCAGAAAGCGTCTGTTATAATGTGGGAAAGGGTTAATGATGGGAATAGGAAAACAAAATAGTTTTCAGGGGTGGCGAAATATGATTTTGACTTACTTGTCCGTTTTTTCAAAATGCTTTTTTTCACTTGTCCGTATGATAGTTATATAGTAAATCCCTAAAAAGTTTCACTTATCCGCACAGGCTCTGGGACAAGCTGGGCAATATACGGGCAATGGATTTTGCCACCCCTAGTTTTATAAACATTGTGAGACAGAGGAAAAATTGCTTGATCATTTGGGAGCAAATTCTCATTTTCCTGCATATTTTTCAAAGTGCATCTGCGCATGACTATTTTGCGAAAGTTGGATCATCAGTAAGAAATTGGCTTGACAAAAAGGTGCACACAGGCCAATAACTGCAGAAGTTATGCATCCTTGTGCACAGTATTCCCATCTGCTGATCACACAAGTTATAACAAGACGAATGTTTGACGCAAAGCCTCAAAGAGAAGCCGCAATTTTTCGTTGTTCATGTAGAAATAAGAAAAAAGAACATTTAAATCCACAAACAACTGTAGACGGTTACATACGCTGACATATTTATCCCTTTGAAGACTGTTGTATACTTCAAATTACCTCCCTTTAAGCAATACAATGATATTTACCTTGTGATTCGTATGAATAAGATTAATAAACATTGAAATTATATGAATGAAAACTATTATTTAAATTAGTAACAACATCAAAATCAAATTTAAGCCAAGATAAATGTGTACACATTTCATTAATTGTTTGTAGATACACTAATGTATATAGGTATGAATATAAAATTTATAAAATTATAAACAAATTTTCATTCAACGTACTAAGTCTGTGAATCACACAGAAACACCCATTTCAATATACCAACATGTTAAAGTAAATTTAAGTATGAACCGTTTTTGTATATACTGAAACTAGAAACGTCCGTTTGTGTATAAGTATATTTCCAATATTTGCGATTTTATATTGAGACTAGCTAACCCGGCACGACGTAAACTTTCCTCTACCAAATTGGTTGTTGTATGTGGGAAACGGTTAGCTGCTGAACATGTATTTAAATATTTGTATTCCCTTTAAATTGTTTATTTAAATCGTTATACATGTGTATTATTAGACAAAGGTGTCAGACCAAATGGGAACTTAGTTAAATTGTGCGTATATACTTCAAATTACCTCCCTTTAAGTGCTACCAGGATTTTTTTCTTGTGATTCGTATGAATAAGTTTGATAAACATTAACATTTCAACTAGACGGCAACATTTATTGTAAAACAAATATTTCTGTGGTTTATGTATGTTCATGTCTGCACTTCTTCATCTAGAATTACTGCGTAATATATGATAGCATGTAAGGAACGGAATGGCATTAATGCCGAGCGCGAGGGTAAACAACGCCAAACAACAACAACAAGAAACAGACTACATTTACTGCGTGCCTTTTCTTGTTCATGCTTCCCGGTTTAACATACTATCAAACTAAAAAGGCGTATGAGGCAGGTAACCAATTCAGTTTACTGTTTAGACAAGATACAGTATGAATTTCGCTTAAATAAAAATGTACATAATATTCAATTAATATGCTGGCCTTTGTCTTTTGTTTTTAATTTGTAAAACTCACACATGTATATAGCGTGTAAAAGGGATGTTTTAAAAGTCATTAACTTAAATTAATGTACTTAGTACTGTAAGGACAAAGAGAAATCAAGATATGTGGTCACCCTGGCAGGTCTAAATATTCTCCTTATATGAAATTTCTAAGCATCCCTACAGGAAGCCGCCTCCTGGCGGCTTCCAATGAAGCGGATACATTGCTATTGGCTAAGAAAAAGGGAGATAACTAAAAATAAACATGCCAGAGTTATCGTTCTTCAGGTCACATTACTTATAGCCACCTACAAACCTTAAGTTTGAAATTGATACATTGGAAATTTTTCACATATAGACGCTTTTCTACACCAGACAATTTTTGAAAACATTCTGACAAAAGGAGAAATTGCTCATAATAAACAATTTCTCCTTTTGCCACTCTGTTTTCGACTCCATTCAATAATTATACTTTACAGACATTTTCCATATATATTTTTGTGAGAATGTTTTCAAAGACTTCTGCTACAGATTTGTTGTATGTGGGTAAGGGTTAATTTAGAAAATGTCCAGATGAAACCATTGTGTGCTCCAAATGTTTCAAAAGTAATTATGTGTACAGTTAAATGCAAAGTCATTGTATTGATATATTGTTACTAATTACAGTTAAAACTAGATTGCAATAACCCTTTTTCCACATACATCAACATAAATCTGCAGCAGCAGTCTTTTGAAAACATCTAGTCAAAAATATAGAAAATACCAATTAAAGAAAGAATAACTATTAAATAAAGTTAAAAACTTTATAGCAAAAGGAGAAGTTGCTCAATATGAGCAATGCCTCCTTTTACTGCATTTCTTTTCAAAAGTTGTCGTCAGTGATGCGTCAAAATACAACTGCATGTGTGAAGGGTATTATAAACATCTAAATGCAAACAATTGCATTGATATCTTATTACATGTGGCAGCTACAAATATTTTAACCATTTCCCATATACAAACACTTTATGACGCTACTGCAGCATATGACTTGAAAATTTGTGACAAAAGGAGATATGGCTCATATTAAGCAATTTTTTGATGTTATCAACTCTTTTCATTATTATTATACTTTACCTTTTGAAGAATTGTCATAATGGGAAAGGGTTAAATTTAGTCATCAAATCATGTCTATGTAAATTGACTCTTGATTCCCAAAAACTTTGTATATCTTCTCACATGGAAAATCTCTATTAATATACCTATAATTAATCATTAAATAGAGTTAAACACATTGTGGCAAAAGGAGAAATTACTCAATATAACCAATTTCTCCTCATGCTACAATGTTTTCAAAGGTCACAGGTCTGCTGCATATGCTTCAAAATTACCTCTGCAGGTGGGAAAGGGGGTTTAAATCCTGTTTTGACTTTCAAACTCTTGTGTGGGATCTCAAAGAATTATTGTATTGCACGAGACTGTTCCTTTGAGTGCCAACCACAAAGTGTTTAATTGAGGAATAATTGATTGATTGATTGGGGTTCAACGCCGTTTTTAACAATTTCTCAGTTATATCACGGCGGCCAGTTCACCTATGCATGCATTTTCTGGTTTTCTCACACCAGTACTCCACACAACAATCTTCTCAAGCAACTGGCTGCTTTTCCACATAGACTTAGCCCATTGGTGGAAGACGAATGACGCATGTCGCATTGACTTTTGTCAATCGTCGGAAAGAAAGTTGGCCGAGCCAGGATTCGAACTCACAACCCCTGGATTGACAGCCCGCGTTGCTAATGACTGTCTCAGCTACCGGGGCTCGGCTATATTGAGGAATAATGCAGGTATTGTGGGACAGCGACCCAAGCTACCCTCTGACCTTCACACTTTCCCGCATACAGACACTTCTTTACACCTCTGCAGGAGACGACTTTTGAAAACATTGCGGCAAATGCAGGTATGCTCATAATAAGCAATTTATCTTTTAGCCAAAATGTTATAACCTCTATACAATAATTACACTATGTAGAGTATTTTCATATTTCTGTTTTAAAAGTTGTCTGCTGTAAATTTGTTGTACTAAAGAAACAGGGTATACTAACTTTAAAGAGTTTGAGTTTTTCTGAAAAATCTAAGTTTTAAATATCCTCATTTTCACAACATTCCTTAATTAACACACTCGATCAAAACAAATCTCCACATTCATCCTGTAAAATCCAAACAAATTCCAAAACAAAACCCGGACCTTAACTCTTTCCCTCATATAGACGCCTGTTTCTGACGCCTTTAATGCAGCAGACAGCTTTTTGAAAATTTTGTGACAAAAGAAGAAATTGCTCAAAACAAGCAATTTCTCCTTTTGCCACAATGTTTTTCAACTTTTAGTCATAGGTTATCCATTCAATTATATAGATTTTCTATTTGTTGCGAAAATATGTTCATCTGCTGCAGAATTGTCGTATGAAGGAAAGGGCTAATATCTCAGTGTTTATGTTTATGTTTATACCCTTTCCCACATACAACAAATAATTATGCCGCAGACAATTTTGAAAAAGATCAAAACAAAATGTAGAAATACTCTATTAATCAAAATATAATTATTGAAAACATTGTGGCAAGGAGAAATTGCTTTTAATTTTTATGAGCAATTTCTTCTTTTGACACAATCTTTTTAAAACTTATCTGCTGCAGATGTGTCAAAAAGCTGCTGTAGGCGGGAAAAAGGTTAAGTTTAGTAATCAGGGTAAAGTGTTGACAACCTAGCGGTCAGACCAGGTGTGAAGTGTGTCGCAGATTTTGATCACTAAGCCTAATCCTCACAAATGACCCATTGAATGGTCAGATAATCCCAACTGACCAGTGACCCCATATATGGCTATAATAATATGTAAAGTCTAACCCTGTCTCTGATACATGTGAAATTGGATGCCTTAGCAGCTGATTATTTTATAGACTATTCTGAAAAAAGGAGAGATTGCTGAAAATGAGCGTATTATATCTCCTATTCTCACACTCTTTACTACTCCACATGTCCATATCAAAATCATACTGTTAGTTTTCCATGGAATATTCTTCATTTATTTAATATGATGCATTTATGGAAAACAAGATAAAAGGTCATTTGTTAACCCATACAACGAATCTGCAGCAGATGACTTTGATAATAATAATTGATAAAAAAAATATGGAAATTCGCTGTAAGTGAAAGAACAAAAATTATTGAATAAAGTTGAAAATATTGGGGCAAATTAATGGAGAAATGGCTCATTGTAACAATAGTTTCAAAATGTGTCTGCTTAGAAGACCACTCGTAATAGGAAAAGGGTTAAACGACTTTACATATTATAGGGTGGCATGATAAGCAATTTCTACTTTTACCAAATTGTTTTGAATTTTATTCAATCAATGTTCTTTCATTTTAAAGAGGTTTCGATATTTTTTCCCAGATCTGTTGCAGATATAAGTTGTATACAGGGAGAAAGGTTAATAATTAAATAGAGTAACAAGAGAAAGTTGATGCAAGGCATCAGTGTCGCCGGAAAAGACTGCATTGATTTATTTATGTATTCTTGACTTTCCTTAGTCTATTCAATCATTAGGAACGCAGTAATGAAAACATTTGCTTATAAATTTTATATACATACCTATACATTAGGGTATCTATAAAAAATTAACGAAATGTGTACACATTTATCTGGCTTAAATTTAATTTTGCTGTTGTTACTTATTTAAATAATAGTATTCATTCATATAATTTCAATGTTAATCTTATTCGAATCACAAGGTAAATATCCTGGTATTGCTTTAAAGGGAGGTAATTTGAAGAAAACAAAAGTCTTCAAAAGGAGAAATATATCAGCATTACCGTCTACAGTTTAAATTGTTCTATTGTTTGTGGATTTAAAAATGTTCTTTTTTTCTTATTTCTACATGTACAATGAAATATTGCGGCTTCTCTTTGACGCTCTGCGTCAAACATTCGTCTTGTACTTGTCTAAAATAAAATAATATCACTCGCTTTTTCATATCGAAATGCGCATGCGCGAAAATCGATGTTAAAGGTCACGAAACTACACAACAGAATAGGGTCTATATTTAGCTTAGAAACAGTTCCTACTTTAGATATTCATGGATTAACATTATTAAATGAATTCTACACAAATCAAGACATCTCTTTGAACATGAAAACAACATTTAGTAAGTTAAAATTGCTATTAAAAGGAGAATCCGAAATTGACCTCAATGATGACACATAAGAGTCTGCATTAGGGGGTGTTGGTTCACGTCTTGAAGGGACCACTTTTGTCTTCGTAAATAAGACAAAAAACTTAAATGCGAGTGAAATAAAAAAAAATGCAAACATTAAAAAATCGGAATATTTATTTCATTTTAGATGTGTCATTTATTAGTGTTCGTAAACAACCACAATTGTAATATGTTCAAATCATCTAGATTTGTTTCTTTCTAATAATAAGCCGCCCTCCCATGTGATTTCCGAAAAGCTATTAAAAATAGAAGTCGCGGGCTTCTGCCCGGCGACTAATAAGTTGATCGATCTACTGTAGATTTGTTGTAATCAGAAAAGTGTTATTTACCTGAAACTAATATTCCTTTAAGTGTCAATATTCCAGGAAAAAAAGGCTGCATTAAAAGATGAAAACTTTTTAGAGTTCAAAACATTTTTTTTTCCTGAATTCTCTCTTTCTCTCTCTCTCTAAATTTTACACAGTTTTCAAGAGTTGTTATTAATGCAGTTGTCTGAATCAGATAGATGGTTTACCCTTTCCCTAAAATGACAAAACTGCAGGGGACAACTTTGGAAACATTAAGTAACAAATATATAGAACTTACAATTGTCTCTATACTTTTAAGAAGAATGACTGAATAAAGTTACAAACATTGTGGCAAAAGCAGAAATTGCTGATAATGAGAAATTTCTCCTTTTGTCAGTGTTTTCAAAAGTTGTTTGCTCAAGAGTGATCACAAAACGCCTCAATGTGGGAAAGGGTCAAGAAAAGAGTCCAGTAAGGCCAAATTAACCTCTGACACATGTCTATTATGTAATTTTGTAACAATATAATTTGTTAATGGTCACTTGACTCAAGGGCCCTTATAATATTCATTTCTTTGTGACAATTAGACCCAAGCTCGTCCACCCTTCCCTTATATAAAGATGACTTAAGGTGCTCATGCTACTAACGACTTTTGAAAGCAATGATGGAAATGAAAAAATTGTTAAAAAAATCAGCAGTATCTCCTTTTCCCCCCCCGTCATATTTTAGGTCCATAAGATAGTATTAAAGCAGCTGATTCCATAAAAGACCCCCATCTTCGATAAGTATGATAAATTCACGTAACCTTTTACATAATACAATATTTTAGGTTTGTCATTATGTATATAACTTCCCTCTAATATAAAGACGACTTCAGATGCTTATCATAATGCTAATGCGACTTTTTCAAGAAAGCAATGATGGAAGTGAAGAAATTGCTAAAAAAAAATCAGCAGTATCTCCTTTTGCCCCCACCATATTTTAAGTCGAAAGATAATCTTAAAGAAGCGGATTCTATAAAAGTATACGCTTAACCATTATTTCATTTTCTTGCCTACGTCATCTGCTGCAGTTTATTGTATGTGGGAAAGGGTTAAAACTTTTGAGTATCAAGATACATTTGATAAGAACAATTTGTTTACATCGTGCCTTATGTCAGGGTCATATTAAGTCGAGCTTAAATAAAAATATTGTTGTTTAATTTTAGACTTCTTGACCCCTAGATTAGATTATGTAAGATTTTAGATTTTTGTATAAAACCTTTCCGGCACATCAAACAAATCTGCAGCTCGCTACTTTGAAAACATCTACGCAAAAATATGAAAGAATATGAAAGCATTATTTTATAATATTATAAGTTTGAAATCATTATATATGGCAAAAGGAGAAAATGCTCAATATGAGCAATTTCATTTTTTGCCACAATTTCTTAGCTTTAAAAAGTCATGTGTTCATTATAATATTGCATCAAAATGTGTCTGCAGGTTGGAAAGGGTTAAAGTGAAAGGATTATTTCTTAAGTCTACTAATACTAATAACCCATTACTTCACACAGACGACATTTGACGCCTGCTGTTGCAAACAAGCAAATTCACCTTTTGTTACAATATTTTCAACAAAAAATTGGTGAAATTATTCGTCTGAAGATTGTAAAGCAGACAACCTTAATGAAATGTCATGTGAATCCAATGAAAGTCTCTCTATTTTGGATCATAAAGTTTGTATTCCTGGACTCAATTTACAATCAATGGAAAGATGAAAAAGTAAAATAATGAAAAAACATTCCTCCTTGAAGTTCATGGATTCAACACACAAAAACTATAATAATATACATAATAATTATATATTGTCAAAATCTTTAATATGTAATACTACTTTTTTTGTAGGTTGAGCAAGTTTTAACCCTTTCCCACATAAATCTACAGCAGATGACTTCGGAAAAATATCAAAGCAAAATTATGGAAAATCTCTATAAATGAATGTGTTATAATTAAATGGAGTTAGAATACATTGATTGCTTGCTGCTATAGGAGAAATTTGTCATTTTTGTTAAAGTGACTTCTGCTGCAGTCTTACATCAAAATGCATCTGCAAATTGGAAAAGGTTAATCTTTGAAGATCTTTGAAGACACAAGAAGGTTACTTGCATAGATGCATCAAATACTATCAGAAAAAGGGTTAATCATAGTCCACTATTTTCTTACATGACATGGGCCTTCTTTCTCCATACCACATTATTATTTATTTCCAAACATCATCTAGCTGTCAAGTGTTATTTATGTTGGTGATTTGTGTCTCTGTGTGCAGCTGTCAGGGTTAATGGCTTACCTGGGTAATCATCTTACCCTCCAACTAAAAACATTCATTCATAAATGAACTTCAATCCTGGGCAATGGGGCTATGGACATTTGCCACCAGTGTAGACCTAAATCAGACTGCATAATTCACAATCATTGTAGACTCAAATTAGACTACAAAATGCACAACTATATAGTGTAGACTCAAATTAGACTGCAAAATGCACAACCAGTGTGACTGATACCCAAATTAGACTGCAAAATGCACAATCAGTGTAGACTCAAATCAGATTGCATAACAAGTCAACCAGTCTGTGACTGATACCAAAATAAGACTGCATAATTCACAACCATTGTAGACTCAAATTAGACTACAAAATGCACAACTATATAGTGTAGACTCAAATTAGACTGCACAATGCACAACCAGTGTGACTGATACCCAAATTAGACTGCAAAATGCACAATCAGTGTAGACTCAAATCAGATTGCATAACAACCAGTCTGTGACTGATAATCATACCCAAATAAGACTGCATAATTCACACTCAGTGTAGACTCAAATCAGATTGCATAACAACCAGACTGTGACTGATACCAAAATAAGACTGCATAATTCACAACCATTGTAGACTCAAATTAGACTACAAAATGCACAACTATATAGTGTAGACTCAAATTAGACTGCAAAATGCACAACCAGTGTGACTGGTACCCAAATTAGACTGAAAAATGCACAATCAGTGTAGACTCAAATCAGATTGCATAACAACCAGTATGTGACTGATACCCAAATAAGACTGCATAATTCACAATCAGTGTAGACTCAAATCAGATTGCATAACAACCAGTCTGTGACTGATACCCAAATAAGACTGCATAATTCACAATTAGTGTAGACTCAAATCAGATTGCATAACAACCAGTATGTGACTGATACCCAAATCAGAGTGGATAATTCACAATCAGTGTAGACTCAAATCAGACTGCATAACAACCAGTGTAGACCCAAATTAGACTCCATAATGTACAATCAGTGTAGACTCAAATCAGACTGCATAATGCACAACCAGTGCTTCGTAGTGATGTAGTCTCAAATCAGACTGCATAATGTACAATCAGTGTAGACCCAAATTAGACTCCATAATGTACAATCAGTGTAGACCCAAATCTGACTGCATAATGTACAATCAGTGTAGACCCAAATCTCACTGCATAATGTACAATCAGTGTAGACCAAAATCTCACTGCATAATGCAGTCTGATCTGGCTCTACACTGTTTACCATCAAGTCAATAGACCATGCATAAACTCTTTCAAAACTGAATTTTTAAAATGGACTTGTCCTCCCTTGCATTTGGAAGAGTCCATATCAAAATCTTCTCATCTCACTTTGTTTCCTATTCTGCACAAGCTAAAATGTGAAAGTGTCTCTATACAATGAAAGTATAAATATTAAATAGAGTTGAAAACATTGTGGCAAAATTAGAAATTGCTCATTATAAGCAAATTATTAATCCTTTTGTCACAATGTTTTCAAAAGTTGTCTGAGAGACATCAGAAAGCACCTTTATGTGGAAAAGGGTTAACTCACTTACTCAATTGTGTGGGGCATACACCACTTTTGACTGTATAGCACATTCTAAGATGAATTATTTAACAGGCAGTTTAAACCCGATACAGACATATCAGTTCTAATGCAAATAGTGTTATGAACAATTTAAATGCTCAGTCTGTTAGACAGCGCTCTCGATTATTCCACTGCTTAATATCAGTTACTAAGATAATGGATTCTAATGTAGTACATTGCATGCAAAACATTAACCAGAATTTCTTAAAGTGTGATCATTTGCATTATATGCAGGATAGAGTTATCTAACTTATAATCCAAGCTAATCCTATGTTGTGGGTACTCAACAGATTCGTCTCATTGAGACGATTATTTTGAGTACCCACAACAAAGGGTTAGAGGGTCAAAAAATAATTTTAGAACAATTGCAAAACGCCCCTTATCCCTTTCCCTCATATAGACACTTTCTGACACCTCTGCAGCAGACAGCTTTTTGAAAACATAGTGACAAAAGGAGAAATTGCTGAAAACAAGCAATTTCTCCTTTTGCCACAATGTTTTCCACTTTTAGTCATAGGTTATCCATTCAATTATAAAGATTTTCTATTTTTTGACAAAATATGTTCAAAGTTGTACGTCTGCCGCAGAATTGTCGTATGAGGGAAACGGTTAAAGCAGACGGCGTTTTGAAAACATAGTGACAAAAGAGGAAATTGCACAGAACGTGCAATTTCCCCTTTTGTCACAATGTTTTCCACTTTTAGTCATAGGTTATCCATCTGTCAAAATATGTTCAAAGCCGTCTGCCGCAGAATTGTCGTATGAATGAAAGGGTTATCTAGATCTCTGAGTCTAGGAACAGCTCTGCCATACATTTATATCAATTAGTTGGATTATCTACAATAAGGCAGTTTTCATCAAGTGGCTGGGGTAAAAGATAAACAATGTTTCGTAATGATGTAGTCTAAAATAGCCTCTATACATCACATCATGTAAACAATGGATGAAAGGAACCACTTGACCGGGGTGTTCAAGAGTCTGTTTTCCCATTAACTTGTTGACTTATGGCCACAAAGCTGGACATAGTTTGTCTGTATCAGCGTTTCAATTTTTTACACTCCTTGCTGTTTTATCCTTTCCCACTTGCAGACGCATTTTGACGAGTCCGCAGCAGATGACTTATAAAAACAAGAGCACCGCGTACGGCACAGACGCTCTGAGCTGAACAAAAAACCTTAACCGGACGACCACGCCGCCGCGGACGACGCCAGGGTCATGACAATAGCTCTCGTTTTTTCAAAAGTCGAGCTAACAATGTGACAAAAGAAGAAATTGCTCTTGAGAAGCAACTTCTCCATTTGCAACTATTATTTCAACTTAATTCAATATTAATAATTTTATTTTAAGAGATTTTCCATAGCTTTGCAACAACTTTATCATATTTGTTGTATGTGGGAAAGGGTAAAAAATATAATTTGGCATATACGCTTTCAATATAAGAGTTGACAATGGAAAACAATGATAAAACAACCACCAAACATTCTTTAACATGGAGCCAATAGCCTACTTAATTATGTAATACAACTCAAAATAACACCTGCTTTAACCATCTCCTACAAATGAAAAATCTAACGCAGATATGACTTTGAAGAAAACTAGACAAAAATTGCATCTGCAGGAGGGAAAGTGTAAAAAGACTTTTTAGTAAGCCTGAGCATTTTAACACTTTCCCACATACATCAATTCTGCAGCAGACAACTTTAAAAACATATAGGAAAAATTATGGACAAAGTTTCAAAAGTCAGCTACTGAAGATGGCTCAAAACCCTTCAAATTAGAATAAATTAACTTACATGACTTTCTAATCCTTCAAATTAGAATAAACTTACATGACTTTCAAATCCTTTAAAACAACTTTTTAACTCCACAATAATGCCACTGTTGTTAACTGAATGAATGACAGCACTATACTACACCTTGTAGTTAAATGGGTTCATACAATATAAGACACATGCGACACGTCACATTAAAAACACACCTTTTGGATTTTGCAACCAGGGCATAATTATCAAGAATGGTAACTTCATCTCTATTCATCAACTAGCCATGCAATGCAAGCTTGCCTCGAGAATCCTCTAAGAATGTTTCTGATCAAAGGCTTACTATTATTATGCATTTTGATCGAAAAATTGACATTAACCCTTTTCCGAAATACATCAAATCAGCAGCGGATGACTATGGAAACATATTGGCAATAAAAGGTGTGGAAACTGTCTTTACATGAAAGAGCTATAATAATTGAATAAAGTTGAAAACATTGTGGCAAATGTAGAAATTGGTCATTTATATATAATGAGCTCCATTTGCCACATTGTTTCAAAAAGCCATCTGCCTCAGAGGCATCACAAAGCGTCTATATGTGGGAAAGGATTAATTTGAAAACCTTGGTTTTATGTTTTCATGTAAAGTGGTATACAAAGGTGCAGTGCAGTATGTCATGATGTTTTTACTTCATCAAATACAATATATCAAAACTTTCCCACATACATCAAATTCAGGCAGAATTTAATAAGACAACTTAGAAAACCTCTAGGCAAAAACATTGAAAATATCTTTACTTTAAAGTATAAATATTGAATAGATCCAGTTGAAAACATTATGGTAAAAGCAGAAACTGCTCATTATCAGCAATTTCTTATTTGGTCATAATGATTTCAAAACTCACCTGCTGTAGATTGTCAAAATGTGTCTGCTTGGAGAAAAGTGTAAACTTGTATGTTTTACTGTAACTCATTATGCTATCTCAACTTTGATGTTATGTTCAAAAAACAAACTCAACTGGTCCCCACATGTAGACGCATTTTCAAACCTCCACAATTATTTTCAAAGCATCATGGCAAAAGGGGAAATATCTCATTAAATACTAGCGAATTTCTTCATCTGTCATAATGTTTTAAACTCTTTTCAATAATTAAATATACCTTTATAAAGAGAAATTGAAGCCGTTTTGTATTTCATTATTGTAACCTTGATGCATGTTTAAATAACCCCTTCCCACATTCAACAAATCAGAAGCAGACAACTTTAACCCTTTCCCTCACAATTATTAGACGCTTTCTGAAGCCTCTGCAGCAGACAGCTTTTTGAAAACATACCCAGGGACAAAAGAAGAAATTGCTCAAAACGAGCAATTTTCTCCTTTTGCCACAATGTTTTTCACTTTTAGTCATAGGTTATCCATTCAATTATAGAGATTTTCTATTTTTTGATAAAATATGTTCAAAGTCGTCTGCTGCAGAATTGTTGTATAATTTCATATAATGTTATCTTAACTCTTTCCCACATAAAACGAATCTGAAGAAGATGGATTTGAAAACATTTGGGCGAAAAATGAAAAAATCTCTATAAATGGAAGTATTTAATTATTAAATAAACTGAAAACATGATGAACAATTTCTCCATCTGTAAGAATGCTTTCAAAATTTCTCTGTTGCAGTGGCGTCAGAAAGCATTTGTTATGAAGCCACTAGGTTACTGTGATGTTGATATGATCTCAAAAAAGTGGTTCTATCTGTCTCCAATTGATATATATCATCTAAATACTTGTTCTTTTTTAAACTGCCTGCTATTGTTTTTCAATCCTTAGCAGGATGAGACACATTTTGAAAATATTCTATAACCCTTTCTCACATAAATACACTTTCTGACACCTCTGCAGCAGACAATTGTTGAAAACAGTATGTCAAAAGGAGAAATTGCTCAAAACAAGCTATTTCTCCGTTTGCCACAATATTTTCAATTTTTTTCAGTAACCTTCATTAATTCATAGAGATTTTCCATATTTTTGCCTAAATGTTTTCAAAGTCATATCTGCTGCAGATTTGTTGTATGTGGGAAAGGGTTAACTATGATGTATATTTCTCCTATTTCAGAAATATTTTTCAACTCTATAAAAAAATAAACTTACAAATTTCCATGGGTACGAAAACAAACCACCAAATAACGAAGCTTTCAATTTATATTTGATTCCAATGTCTTCATCAGGAAATAAAATGGAGCATATCAAACAAAATATCTTTCTAAAAAGTGTCTTACATTTATGCAGATTTAGATAATGACTTTGATTGTGCAACCATTATCAAATTATGTTTATAAATGCTTGAAGCCCATAATTTTAAGCCAATGTTGAGTTGTGATCACAATACAATAACAGATCGAACAGGTGTTAATACAATGATTACTGTCCAAATATTATGTCAACACCTATACAGGTCTCAGATTTTTCCCCCTGACGTTTCATAGAATGTAAACATAATCTGCTTGGTCTTTTACCCATAATTGAGACAGGTTAAAATTGTCTTAATCCTTTTCCACACTCAACAAATCTACAGCAGAGGACTTTTAAAAACATCTGTCCAAAAAAATGGAAAACGTCTACATACGTCATATGTTAAAAAGTATAATTATTGAACAGAATTGCAAATACTAGGCCAAAGGAGAAATAACATATACACAATTTCACCTTTTGCCACAATGTTTTCAAAACTTGTCTGCTGCCGAGGTGTCATAAAGAATCAGATTCTGTAATCACTATGAGGAAAAGGATTAAGTTTTAGTTTCCTAACCATTTCTGTGATAGTTGATATAATTCTACATTCTCCATCCCAAAAAAATATCCATTCCACATTTCTAATTTACGCATTCCCACAAACAACAAATCTTAAGAAGACGATTTTAAAATCCTCTTGGCAATAAAATGAATAATCTCTTTAATTATGTGAATATAAATAAAGTTAAAAACATAGTGGAAAAAAGTGAAATCACTCATATTGAGCAATATCTCATTTTGCCACAATTATTTTTTAAATGATCGTCTGCAGTAGATGCATTCTGGGAAAGAGTTAAATCCTGTCTGACACTACACTTATTCATGATCTAACAAATACTGAGCTAGGAAATGTGCCTTGACAGAGGACACTGTCTTCGCCGTAAACACCGCAAAGAGGAAGCGAACCTGGGACGAGAAGTGCTTAATGGGGGATTCCTAAAGTACATCTACAAATGAGTGCTTCTGCTCAGATGTAGTATAACGTAAGGAACATACTAGTGCATTTTAACAGTTATAAAGTAGAATTCCCACCAATATATGCTCTAAAAGAGTTTATTCTTTTGTTTTATTAAGGTTTCAAATTTCAGTTATATCACAGCAACAGTTGAGCTACTCATGATCCCTGCATGGTTGAGCAAACCAGTACTAGAGTAGGACATGTGCCTCTTCCAAGGGCACTCCACCAGGACTGCAGAGACTTAAGGGATCAAACCTGGGATGTCTGTTCCAAATTCCAAAGTCTTTCCACTCAGCTATGGCAAATTCCTCTAATGAGTTTGAAGGAGCACATGTGTGTCCTGCCAATGAAGGGACAAATATATCTATGGCAAATTCCTCTAATGAGTTTGAAGGAGCACATTGTGTGTCCTGCAAATGGAGGGACAGATGGATGCCTGGTCACATGGAAAGACAAATGGATGGAAATAGAGATGGATGGAGAGACAGATGGATCCCTCATCACATGAAAAGACGAATAGATGGAAATAGAGATGGATGGAGAGACAGATGGATCCCTCGTCACATGGGAAGACAAATGGATGGAAATAGAGATGGATGGAGAGACAGATGGATGGAAATAGAGATGGATGGAGAGACAGATGGATCCCTCATCACATGAATGGATGGTGAGACAGATGGATCCCTCATCACATGGAAATACAAATGGATGGAAATAGAGATGGATGGAGAGACAGTTGGTGTGAGAGATAGATGGATGGAGAGATAATTGAATGGACAGAAATATGGAAGGACATGGAGAGACAGACAGATGGGTGAACAGAAATATGGAAGGACACATGGAGAGACAGACAGAAGGATGAACAGAAAGATGGACAGAAACATGGAGAGACAGACAGATGGGTGAACAGAAAGATGGACGGACATACAGACAGATGAACGGAGAGAACAACGGAAAGACAGACAGTATGAATGGACAAACAGATTAAGGTTACTCTAAGCTCTGATGAATCTGAAATACCATAAACTATAAGTAATGGTTTTTATATCCTGTTTATTCATGGATGTATGAACTTGGCGTAAAAATAATAGCCCTAAATTTAATATGATAACATGACCTTGAACTTATGTAAACTTGTCTATTCATCAAACTGATGGATTAGTCATCCATAAAATGAAAATTTAACCCTCCCTTTCCCTCATACAATACATCTGCAGCAGAGCATGTAACTAACAATTTGGCAAATCTCAATAAACAAAAGTATACAATAATAATTGAATCAAGTTGAAAATGGTATGAGCAATTATTTAAAGACAGAATGGTTATAAATGTAACACTACAAACAACATATCTGCAGCAGACGACTTTGAAAACAATCATGCAGATAGATGGAAAATCTTTATAAATGAAAGAGTTATTATTGTAAAATAGTCAAAACATTGTGGCAAAAGGTAAAATTGCCCATTGGAGCAATTTCTCCTTTTGTCACAATGTTTTCACAAGACGTCTGCTGCAGATGCGTCAGAATGTGTCTCCAAGTGGGCAAAGGTTGAATGAAAGATAAACTAGAGATTGCTTTTTTGAAAAAGCGCTTGTCTCCCCATTTGTGTGGTCGTAGGGGAGGAAAAGAAATGATGATCAGTAACTTTAACTCAGTAGGGGTCATCTACAGGTTAGGACCAACCTGCACACCAAGTATGAAGTTCCAGGGCATAAGCGTTCTTGAGTTATTGAGTAAAAAACGATTTTTCAGCTGAAGATTACCGTGACCTTGACCTTTGACCTTGTGATCTCAAAATCAAACAAAATCAATAGGGGTCATCTACTAATTTGCACACCAAGTATGAGTAATTGAGTAAAAAACAATTGTTCAGGTGAATGT
Organism: Serripes groenlandicus; assembly: GCA_031761405.1. Lineage (NCBI taxonomy): Eukaryota > Metazoa > Mollusca > Bivalvia > Cardiida > Cardiidae > Serripes > Serripes groenlandicus. Next base: position 59,598,146 of record JASEVX010000011.1, on the reverse strand, counting down.
TACTGTGACCTTGTGACCTCAAAATCAAACAAAATCAATAGGGGTCATCTACTGGTTAAGACCAACCTGCGAATCCAAGTATGAAGTTCCTCGACATAATCATTCTTTATAGTTATTGAGCGGAAACCATTTTTCAGCTGAAGATTACCATGACCTTGACCTTTGACCTCAAAATCAATAGGGGTCATTTGCTGGTGGTGACCAACCTGCACACCAAGTATTAACTTCCATGGCCAAAGCCATTAAGCAAAAACAATTTTTCAGCTCATTGTCACTGTGACCTTTCAGCTCAAGGTCACTGTGACCTTGACTTTAGACGTACTGACCTCAAAATCAATAGGGGTCATTTACTGACCATGGCCAATCTGCATACCAAGTATGGAGTTCCTCGGCCCAAGTGTTCTTCAGTTATTGAGTGGAAATAAGTGTGACAGACTGAAGGACGGAACGGGCAAAAACAATATGTCACCCCCATGTATGGGGGAGACATATAATTACTCTCATACCTAGTCCACAGAGGTTGTTAACCCTTTCCCACATACAACAAATCTGCAGACGAAAACATATTGGCAAAAATGTGACATATCTACAAAAATGAGTTTTTTAAATTGTTTAAAAAATGTTAAAAACCTAATGTGGCAAAAGGTAAAATTTCTCATTTGAGAAATTTATCCTTTTGTCACAATTTTGTTTAAGAAGATGTCTGCTGCAGATGTGTCAGCATGTGTCTACAAGTGGGAAAAGGTTAAATGAAAGATTAATAATTACCATCATACCTGCATGGTCCACAGAGGTTGTTTAGAATGAGTACAGTATTGACATAAATACTCCTTGTTGTTAATCAATTCTACCTGGGTTGCTAATTAACTGTAAATGGGACCAATTATCATGATGTGTTTACACCTAAAACCTTTCCCACACAATGCAGTCACACATTTTGACGTAATTGCAGCAAACAACTTCTGAAAACATTGTTGCGAAAGGAGATATTGCTCATAATGTGTAATTTATCCCTTTCAAAACAATGATTTCATCTCTATTCAATAATTAAACTTTTACTAATAAAGATTTTTCAAATCTTTGCCTAGATTTCAATTGCTGCAGATACGTTGAATGATGGAAAGGGTTAACAAATAATTGGATATTACTCAGACTTTGACCTTCAGACTTCTCCTGGATGCAGGGGACTTTTGATGCCGCTCCAGCCGGAGATATTTGAAAACATTTTGGGGAAAAGAAGGGTTGCATAATGGTGCCAACAGCTCTAGATAAGGTGCATGTTTCATTTATTTATATCAGATTTTTTTTCCTTTTCCCACATACAACAAATCTGCAGCAGACTACTATGAACACAATGTTGACAAAAATGTGGAAAATCTGCGTACAAATAAAGTATATTTTTTGAATAGAATTGAAAACACTGTGACAAAAGGTTTTTGTAGTATTTATGAACAAATTTGCCTTTTGTTACAATGTTTTTAAACGTTGTCTGCTGCAGATGCGCCAAAATATGTCTGCAAGTGGGAAAAGGTTACTAAATGAGGGAGACTGTAAGGTAAAAAGATCTGTTTATATACTTCTTCATAATACATTTCTTTTCTTTTTTTTACGCCGTTTTTAAAAAATTCTCAGTCATATCACGGCGGCCAGTTCACCAACTCATATGATTCCTGGTTTTCGCACACCAGTACTCCACACAACAATCTTCCCAAGCAACTGGCTGCTTTTCCACATAGACTTAGCCCATTGGTGGAAGACGAATGACGCATGTCGCAATGACTTTTGTCAAACGTCGGAAAGAAAGTTGGCCGAGCCGGGATTCAAACTCACAACCCCTGGATTGACAGCCCGCGTCGTTACCGACTGAGCTACCGGGACTCGACCCTTCATAATACAAACACTCTAGGACGCATATTTGTTTTCTTCTTTCTTTAGCATATTTTCACTGATTATTTATCCTATACATCAGAGGTTTTCAAGTTTGAAAAGTCTAAAAATGTATACCTTAATTATTAGAAAGTGGGTTTAACTATTACCCTGTGATACGTGGCAGTCAGCAGCAGAAGACATTTTGAAAATATTGTGAGAAAAAGATACCTCAGTAGTCTGCATGTATGAAAAAGTTAACCCTTTCCCTCATATAGGCGGTTTCTGACGCCTCTGCGGCAGACAGCTTTTTGAAAACATAACGACAAAAGAAGAAATTGCTCAAAACGAGCAATTTCTCCTTTTGCCACAATGTTTTCTGTATTGTTTTCTACAACTTAACTTATTCTCTCGCTGCTAAATTTCACAAAGTCGACTCATCCATGATGAAAATTGGAGTACTCCATTTTTCATCTAACAGGAAATTTGGTAAAATTTAATGTCTAAGTGGCAAACATTGCAGATTCGTAACGAGCTGTCTCACCTGAATCTGCATTGTTTGCAAAAGTCTTTAATAACCTTTAAGGCAGTGAAAGGCTTAGATAATTAAAGAATTTCTCCTCCTTTTCATATGTCTTCAATTATGATGAGCCCAAAATGTTCAAATCAGGTAAGTCAGGGTTCATCTGGCATACCATTCCTTTCCAACATACCCATGCTGTTTACCAATTTGTAGCTGAATACTTTTGAACAAATTGTGGCAAAAGTAAAAATTACTCATTATTCTAAATTGTTCTGCAATGTTTTCCATATATATATATATTCAGTATCTTATTGCAAATTTGATGTATATGGGAAAGGGTCAAATATATGTTACCTCCAAATTTCTGTGTATTTATCAGTGGCAGATTTATAACAGGTGCATTGTCTTTCATGATTAATTTACTCTTAAATCATGATAAATATCATTAACTTTATCTATTTCATTATCATGTTTTCTGTTAACCTTTTCCCTAATGCAGTCAAGTTTTGAAGCATATGCAGCAGACGACTTTTGAAAACGCTGTGGCAAAATGAGAGAAATCAATTACCTCAAACATTATATTTTCATTTATAGCCAGGTTGACTGCTACAGATTTGTCATATATGACAAAAGACATCAGGATTAATAATTTAAGCGCCTGCTTTGACTAGTGTGGCAAATTTATGTTACATAATATGGATTCAAAAATGATTCATGCGGGCTAATTCAGCTATCATCCTACGTATATCACCATGGGGACTATTTTTAACTGCATAACATAACCAGAAATTGATTCTCTTCCCATATATGAATACACACGTGAACAGCATCCAAAATTGTTAAAAAACGGCTTTTTGAAAACATAGTAACAAAAGAAGAAACTGCACAAAACGTGCAATTTCTCCTTTTGTCACAATGTTTTCCACTTTTAGTCATAGGTTATCCATTCAATTATAGAGATTTTCCATTATTTAACAAAATATGTTCAAAGTCGTCTGCTGCAGATTTGTCGTATGAGGGAAAGGGTTAATCAAAACACGCAATTTCTCCTTTTTCCACAATGCTTTTAAAACAATGATACATGATATTCGCAAAACCACCTCGGTGGTGAAGTGAAAGAACAATCCATCCCACTTGGGTGCAGGAGGTCGCGGGTTTAATCCCCTGGTGAGGTATATTTATTGTCTTAGATATTAAAAATGGTAGTGTAACGCAGGGCTCGAATTTAAGCTCGCATACTCGCTAAATGCGAGTCATTTTTGCTGATAGCGACCTGATAAAAAAATCAACTTGCTAAAAATCGCGAGTCCCTTATTTACAAAACAAAATCTCGAAACAAACGCTAACGGGTACGCATGCAATAAGTTACCGTGTCGCTAGCGCAATAAATAGTAATATTTGACATCTGAGTGTGAATATATACATTTAAAGCTGAGGAACAAATCATTTAACTAACACAATGTCATTGAACTGATTGTCCAATCAAAATCGTCTAATTTGCATAAACAAAGAACCGATAGTCATATCAAATATTATGGCGCCCCATGTAAAATCATTAAATACGTATCCGATGTAAATGAGATTGAAGTCGAATTATTTGTTAACCCTTTCAATAGTATTAATGAGGTTGTGAATCTTTTCTTTGTTTAATGAGAAAATCGTCTTCAATAATTGAGAAATTGAAAACACATTAGAATATTTTTCGGGGCTTCATAATAAATGCTGTAGCATGGGGGTGTCATAATATTCGTAATTAACCAATCAAAAGACAATTCCTCAATTCAACAAAAAACCTATATAATTCTACTCATAAAGAGATTGTATGTTTGTCCTATACAAATGATTAACGTTGTTTTGGACACTTGCGACTGACTTCTTTACGAAATGCCTGAAACGGCGAACAAAATGTAGCTTCATTAATTATATTTCGGCGACTTAAGAACACAATGTTCGGATCTCAAACCTGATACAAATAATTTACGTTGTTTGCGACACTTACGACAGGCTTCTTTACAAATTGCCTGAAACCTTTACGGAATGGACGGCGAGTAAAAGGTAGCTTCATTAATTATATTTCGGCGACTTTAGAACACAATGTTCGGATCGCAAACTAGGAAATACGTAAGTTGCCGAGTTCAATTAATTAAAGGAGAAACCGGAAAACAGCAAATAAATAATTAAAAGATGTCCACTTATTAATTGTTATTTATATTTCGGCGATTTATTTCACCATTGTTTAAGTTTATGTGTTCTATTCCAAACGATGAGATTACGACGCGTGATGATCGACAAACAAGAAATATCACTTCTCCCTTTATTAATGAAACGCTTATAGTATTATGTCTCAGATCGCGCGAATGATACTCTAGATTTCCGTTTCCAATTAAAAAATAATAGCTCATCAGTTTTTATAAATGACTTTTCTTCATTTGGTTTTACTCAAGGCCCAGTGTACAGTGCTGGAAAATATATATTTTTTTTTTCATATTTAACTTTTGAACATTAGCTTATAAAGCTTATTTATTGATGCAATCTTCACCAGAACACCCTGAATTTGTATTATTTGGGGGTTGTTTCTGTGTGTTATTTGGCTTAGTCTTAAATGCATCATGTGAGAATAATATAATCCGACTGGTGGTGTATGCTTGGTGCTGAAATACTTCATATTTTGATGAGAATTAAAGTTGCTGATGTTGCCCTAAGAGAATTATATGACCCAAAAACCTGCTGTGACAAGACGGTGGTTGTCTGGACTAAGACAGAAAAGACCCCATACTCTGCCATATGGAGCCAGAAACTGAGACACAGTTTCTAGACTATGCTGTATATCCGACAGTCTCAACAGCTTCTTTTCACAGCATGTTTTGGACCATATTTACATTACATTGACCATAATATTGTATTGCATTATTGTAGTTAGCATTGTGTTGCTTAAAATTAAAATTCTAACAAGTACTCAAAAATGCAAGTTGTTTTTTCATTTAGCAAGTAACAAAAAATAGCACTTGCTAAAAAATGCAAGTAGAAAATGTGGCTAAATTCGACCCCTGTAACGTGCAATCTGGCTAAAGACGCAAAAGATTCCTTCAGCGAAAAGTATACTCAACCCTGAAGGGGTCCACTTGTCTTTAATAATACGGTGATGTAAATTTTGCATATTAAATGCAACGTTACGCTACTTCCCACTCCGAGAAGACTCGTCCCGAGTCTTGGCCTGGGAAACCCGTGGGTAAGGCAACTCCGGTATGGCAGTTGTCTTCATCCCTGACCCCTGTGAAATGAATAATTACTGTTCATGAACAGTTCTTATATAATTCATGCAAAGTTCAGGTACCTGGTTCATGAACAGTTCATGGGATGTATATGAAGATAAAATGGCACAAATTCTTAAAAAGTTCTTAAATATGTAGTTCTTGAACAGGTCATGAACAGTTCATGACACATTCAGGAAACATTGTCATTAAAAAGTTCATGAATTGTTCAAGAACTGAAAATTCATGAAATATTCTTTATTTTCTTTTTAAACATGAACTGTTCAAGAACTTTTTCCAGTGCAAATTCATTGTGCCATTTTCTCTTCATGGATTGTTCATGAACGGTTCAAGAACTATCGCTCATGAACAGTTCTAGAACTACAGTTCATGAACAGTTCAAGAACTACTGTTCATGAACAGTTCATGAAAAGTGCATGTTCAATTGGTTGGTAACCAGTGTATGAAATAGTCTGGGTGGACCTAAGAACCAGATTTTGTACAGAAGAAAATACAGAAAGCCTGTGCAGATTATGTACAGAAAATATTCTGGTTCATTGAAACATAGTTGAAACAGAATTCAATAAAATATGTTTTATATGAAGACAATTGGCTTCTTTCACATGTGGCAATGTGATACTTAAATAAATCACCAATATAAACTTATTGTTTATGACATAGCATAATACAATTTGCTAATTTAATAAACAATGTAACATTTAAGACATTTACCAAATGTGCCCATCAAGTTGTTCATAAGAAATTACAAAAAACTTCTCTGTGCCTTTGAAACATAACATATTTCTCCCACCAAAAAACGTAAAGGAAGTAGTAAACATTACTAACTTCTTTTTGAAGAGTTCCTGTGTTTTATGCTTGAGTTAACTCCCTTGGTATATTTCAAATTCAAGTTCAGTTCCAGTGGTATTTTTGGTTATTCTACTGGTATTCCAGTAACATAGCAGGTAACAAATGAAATTTCACAGGAATTGCATTAATGTTTTTCACTAGGGCCTTTACTTTTGACAAGAAGATTTCAAAAGTTTTCACTATAATACATTTATAAGAACTTCTTTGGTTCTAGAAGTGTTCTAGAAGTGTTCTAGAAGTGATCTATAAATGTTCTTATTTCTCTATTCAGAATGGTAGTTTAAGAGATTCACACTGAGTTAAAAAGTCATTGTAATTTAATTAAATATCATTTTAAAATCAGTGATATATTTATATTAAACTTACTATTCAAGAACAGAATAAGAACTTGTAGGGTTCATTAAAAGTACTTGAATTACACTTGACAGATGTTTATGAACTTGTTAAGAATTTGCCATGTTCTTCTTCAGTTCTTGAACAGTTCACGAACAAGTTTGTCTTACTGTTCATGAACTAAAGTTCCTGAACTGTGATTAAGAACTATTTAATAGCAGTTCATGAACAGTTCATAAGTGGCATGAAAAGTTCATAATTTCAAGAACAACATTTCACAGGGACACCGCTGCCACCAATGTAACGTGCCGGGCTAAAGACGCAAAAGATCCCTTCAGCGAAAAGTATACTTTTCGCTGAAAGGATCTTCTGCGTCTTTAGCCCGGCACGTTACAGTAGCAATGGGATGAAGGACAGTCATGTTATGACGGAAAATAATGATGTAGACTCAGCGACACAGCTTTAATATGCTAATATAGTGACAGAAAATAGTGACATCATCGCACATTATCTGGCTAAAGAAGCAGAACTTGAAAAGCTAAACAAGCAGAACTTGAAAAGCTAAACATCTTTAATGACCTTTGGATAGCGTTACCACTGACTGGCTGGTGTCAGGACAAAATGGACCAGTTGAACTGGTAACTTAATAGGAAGAATTATTGAAAGCGGGCGGCATATTTAACATACATGCAAATCCTTTTTAAAGTTTTCCTGATATAAACTCACCCTGTGTAATTTGATTGTTTATACATGTATCATGTTTTAAAAGCATTGTGGAAAAAGGAGAAATTGCGTGTTTTGATTAACCCTTTCCCTCATAAGACAAATCTGCAGCAGACGACTTTGAACATATTTTGTCAAATAATGGAAAATCTCTATAATTGAATGGATGACTAAAAGTGGAAAACATTATGACAAAAGGAGAAATTGCACGTTTTGTGCAATTTCTTCTTTTGTTACTATGTTTTCAAAAAGCCGTCAGAAAGTGTCTATATGAGGGGAAGGGTTAATGACTTCAATTTCCTATGATTTTATTTAAAGTTGGTTCTTACACAGGTACCTAAATGTGGCTTATATCAGGTAAAGGATTAATAGCCAACCGTTTCTTTTCACTGTTAGATCCTAAAGTTATACCTCATCTTTTCATTAGTAATCCGTAAATGACTTAACTACTTGGAAACACTTTCGAAAACATTGTGACAAAAGGAGAAATTGATCATGATAAGCAATATCTCCTTTTGCCACAAAATTGTCAACGCTATTAAATTACTTTATTTCATAGAGATATTTGTCCACAGTCTTATTCAGATATTTTCAAAAACCTCCTCGGCAGATTTATAGTATGTGGGAAATGGCTAAAACAGACAGGAAGCAAGCTTACAGAAGTTATATCCATTACACTGTTATCATACACATAAACTTCAAAACTCGAATCTATTCAAACATCTACAGGAAGCAACCTATTGAATTCAGATAGTTGTTTATAATTTATACTCTTGACCCTTTCCCTCCTGTCTATATATACCTCCTTGGTGGTGTAGTGGTAAAGTGTCCGCCCAGGGTGCGGGAGGTCACGCGTTTGATAACCGCCAGGGTCAAACAAAAGACTCTTAAAATGGTAGTAATGGCTGCCGTCCTTGGTGCTCAGGGTTGCGGGGTTAGCATTACGAATGACTGGCTGGTATCAGGATAAATGGACCAGTAGTACTGGTAATTAACTTACCCAGGAAATGGTGTGACATAACTGAAAAATTTCTAAAAGTGGCCTAAGGCTGGTACCAAAACAATCAATCAATCAGCCGTTCTGTCTATAGCCTCATCTTAAACTCAACCAGATTGACCTACTAGATCCTGACCTTTGTGCAAATATAAATATTATAATGACATAGATGGTTTAATCAGTTAATATTTAGTATCGTCTAGTTACATGTTTTATTTAATCTGTTAATTTATAGCATTGTCTAGTTATGTAAAACAAATATCACAAATTTGGTGAATATAAATGCAAGTCTTAAAATATTTGACCACCCCTTTTCCACATTGCAGAACAAATCTGCATCAGATGTACGACTTTGAAAACATCTTGAAATAAATGTGGAAATTCTCTATAAATGTAAGTAAATTTATAATAGAATAGAGTTGAAAACATTTTGGCAAAAGCAGAAATTGCTTATGATGAGCAATTTCTTCTTTTGCCACAATGTTTTCAAAAGTCATCTGAGCGGTCAGAAAGCAACTGTTTGTGGGAAAGGGAAAAGTGAAATGATGGAAGTAAAAGATGGCAGCAGAATCCAAAATAGTCAGGGAAGTAACAGATTAACCCTTCCCCTCAAATAGACGCTTTCTGACGTATCTGCAGCAGACAGCTTTTTGAAAACATAGTGACAAAAGAAGAAATTTCTCAAAACAAGCAATTTCTCCTTTTGCCACAATATTTTCTACATATCCACAATGTTTACTACTTTAAGTCATAGGTTATCCATTCAATTATAGAGATTTCCTATATTTTGACAAAATATGTACAAAGTCGTCTGCTGCAGAATTGTCGTATGAGGGAGGGAGGGAAAGGGTTAATTTGGTCAAGTTCAAAGGAATATAATTATGTTTTATCTCTATTTATCCTTGAGATGTTAATGGTGGGTAACACAGTAGGTCATTATACACATTATCTGCCAAAAATCTTTCAAACATTGCTTTCAGTCCCATCCCTAGATCTAGAGCCAAATAGTTACTAGTTCTGTAGAAACTAGAACTATCACTGAAGATGATAAATACCCCCAAAAACAGCACTTTGACCTACACCATAACTTAATAAGTAAAAGGGCCATAACTCTGTTAAATAACATGCAATTGTAAGACACATCTCCTCCTGGTATAGAAGCTTCATGTAAATTTTCATTGAATTCAAACCAGTGGTTTGTAAGAAATAGGCTGGACAAAATATGGCTTCCGACCGACTGACCGAACGACAGCCCGACAACCCGACACAATGACTCCTATATACCCCCTCTTCTTCGAAGGGGGTTAATAATGAGTGTATACCTTCACCAGAATGCATTGAATATATGGCATTGAGTTTAAATTCATTGTAAATATAAGATTCACTGGATAATGTTTGATTCGATAATTTTTAGTATTTTTGACCATGTTTGAAAGTGACAATAGAGTATGTGAAAAAATATTTTTGTCCGAGTCCGATTGATAACCATCATCGTGGGGGTGAATTCTTTCTTGCATAATACATTACCCCAATTTTATTTGGATTATTTTAAAGCTTAGAGGTAACTCTTATCAATGATATAGGGTAATAATCTGCCAGAAAATAATTCACTTTGTACCTAAGTTGCTCCTAAATACTTTATTTTACAAAATGTTAGGTAAATATATCTCTTTGCATATTAAATCAATTGAAAATCATTGGGACAGCTTCTTCCCAATTCAGATCAGTTGACCTGCATATTTTATAGTTAAATTTATCAACAATTCATAATTATTTTTGTTTTATTTGTTTAAATTCCATTTTCTGATTGATCAGTATACATATTTATATAAAAAGAAATTGAACATCTTATATCAACAATACGCACACGCAGAATATTTGGACAATTTTAACAATGAGATATAACACTATTTCATTTCCTTTTTGAATTTGTTTCTTCATTCCTGTTTATTTCTATAAATGTTTGTAATATGTGTGTAATAAACGCAATTTCTCCTCGTCTCGTTATGAGCAATTTCCCCTTTTTTGTCACAATGTTTTCAAAAGTCGTCTGCGGCAGAGGCGTTGCCGTCTGTATATGGGAAAGGGTTAAGTTAATAAGGGCAGAATTTTCTGGGTGATATTACAAGTACTGCTAGTAAGTTTGACCCTTTCCTACTTGCAGACGGCATTAATTAATTCCGACGCATTTGCAGCAGACGACTTTTGAAAACATTGTGGAAAAAGGAGAAATTGCTCCTGATGAGCAATTTCCCCTTTTGCCACAAGCTTTTTAACTCTATTTAATGATTACACTCTAACTCTTGGAGATATTTCACATTTTTGTAATATGTTTTCGAAGTCGTCTGCTGCAGAAATTCGTATGAGGGAATTGGTTTACCTGACATCAGCACATCCATTGTAAAGTTATCCCTGCAAAGCTCTGCACGAGATTTCTACTCCTTTTTTTGCAAAACAACAACAACAACATAATCCTTTTTGGGTGTGTGTGTTGTTGCAGGTGGAGGGGATCAACAGTAGAAAGATGTGTTTAGAGAATGAGTAAACCCTTTCAATCACATTCAACAAATCTGCAGCAGACGACTTTGCAGAAATCATCCGAGCAAAAGTATGAAAAAGCTCCCTAAATGAATGTATACTCATTGGAGTATCTACGAGTTAAAAACATTGTTGCAAAATGGGAAAGTGCTCATCATGAGCTGGTTTCTCATTTGGCGACGATATTTTCAAATGTCGTCTGCGGCAGATGCATCGGAATGCGTCTGCTTGTGGTGAAGGGTAAATTATCACAGTTCTGTAATATCTGTAAATTAATACCAGTTTTGTGCAGTGACTGAAAACTCATAAATACCTTATAATCTCACATATGTTTTCTTAACCCTTTCCTACAAACAGACACCTTCTGACGCCTCTGTTACAAGCTGCTAAGCAGATCCCTTTTAAAAACATAGTGAGCAATTTCTCCTGCTGCCAACATGTTTTCAACTTTATCAAATAATTGTTCAATTATTTTTAAAAAGCTGCGATCAAACTTTGATTTGATTTAATGTTTTCTACGTCGTCTGCTTCAGATTTTGCTGCATGTGGGAAAAGGTTAACAGGTTGGGGAGCAATTTAAGTCATTCATGACAAATAGTTTAGCTGAAGTCAAACTCACCTGAGTCATATAAGATTTTCGTTTCCATGGTGTTTTATGCAACTTTCAACAATTTTAACGTTATATATCATCACATTTCCTGATAAGATTCCCACTAACTACTGGTCCATTGTCAGTTTGTTCCAGACACTAGAAAATCAGTTGTAGTGATAACCCCTCAACCCTCAACGCAGGAGGGAAACCTGCAACTACTACCATTAATTTCTAAAGACAGGGATCGAACGATCATATTAGATACTTAACCCTTTCCCACATACAACAAATCTGCAGCAAACGACTTTGAAAATATCTAGGCAAAAACATGAAGCATCTCCATAAATGAGAGATTAAACTTTAAGGGTTTAAACAGTTGTCTGCTGCAGAGGCGTCAGAAAGCGTCTATATGAGGGAAAGGGATAAGATGTACACCCTTTCTCACATACAACAGATCTTCAGTAGACAACTTTGAAAACATGGTGACAAAAACATGGAAAATCTTTCAATATGTAAGTATAATTAATGCATTTTTTCTTTTAGTCACAATTAATACTTTCTTAAATTGTCTGTTGCAGATCCATGGAAATGCGTCTGCAGGTGGGAATGTGTTAGACAAGCGGGTTAGAAGGCACAAATGGGTTATCTATCAATAAGGCAGTAAGTAAAACAGCGTACCAGACAGACAGGTAGACCACACAATTATTAAAGAGATCACTGATTGTCACAGGCAGCAGAGACAAAACTGACCAACAGCCACAAAACCATCTTATTCATTAGAACAAACCCCACAAAAATTTTACTACTGGAAAAGTGTTGACTCCTTCATGCATGCTACTAGCCTGTAGATAAGCTATCTGATAAGCACATTCCACAGTAGGTAACTTTACTCTGACTCATCAAGTATTAACAGTAGCTCACAATAGTACCTATCAATGCCCTCATTTTAACCTGCTCCCTCATACAATTCACCTAGACTCTTCCATAATTATAGAAAAATAAACCCACCAAAAATCTCAAGAAAGCCAGAATATCTGGGCCAATGTGAGCATTATCAATCTTTGAAAAAACTCATTCAGGAAAAACTTAGTTGGGTCTACTTGACGATAATTGTTTTAACCCTTTCCCTCATACAGACGCTTTCTGACGACTCTGAAGCAGAAGACTTTTGAAAACATTGCGGCAAAAGAAGAAATTGCTCATAATGAGCAATTTCTCCTTCTGCCACAATGTTTTCCACTTTAACCCATTACTTCACATGACTTTTCATAGGTCGTCTGCTTGACAATCATCAGACGAACAATTTCACCAATCTAGAAAACTGAAATATTTATATTGATAAAGAGTTGAAAATATTGCAATAAAAGGTGAAATTGCTCGTTTTGAGCAATTTCACCTTCTATTGTAATGTTTTCAAAAATCGTCTGCAACAGCAGGCGTCAGATGTCGTCTGTGTGAAGTAATGGGTTAAATTAAGTCATTGGTTATCCATTCAATTATAGAGATTTTCCATTTTTTGACAAAATATGTTCAAAGACGTTTACTGCAGATTTACTGTATGTGGGAAAGGGTTAAGTTATACAGAAAACTTCCCCCACCTCCACAGTGGATGACTTTTGAAACTATAATGCTGAGCAATTTCTCCTTTTCCAACAATATTTTCAAAATTATTTATTGAAACTTTACAACAAATTCAATCATAATCTGTGCATATTTTCAAAACAGACATTTTAAACTATAACATAATTATGAGGCAAACCGTCATTTTGTCCATATCTGTCATTCTTTGCTTTATTTGATCTGTTTGTTAGCATGGGGCTTTATGGCGCTTTTAACAATCTTTAAGTTATATCACAGCATTTCCTGGATTATTGACGCCACGTGGATTCGCGCAGCTTCAGTATTGTATAGGTTTTAATTTTGTACCATGGGGTGATGTAATCGAAAAGGGAGCAACCAACATTATCATTGTAAAGAAAAACGACCTTTATGATTCAATAAATTGTATTAACTGGTTTAAGAAACATCAAGATGCAAAATACGTATGTCTTCTACCGTTATTACAAATCTTTAGACACATTTAATTTGTAGTTAATAACTTTTTTCCCCAACTTCCTAGGCTACGCTTTTTTTACAATTATCCTGACACCAGCGAGACGGTCTAAAGGCTAACCCAATAATCCTGAGCGCTAATGAGGGAAAGCCGTTACTGCAATGTTTTATGACTTTGGTATGGAATTGCCGGGTATCCAACCTGCGACCTCCTATAACCCTTTCCCTCATACAACAATTCTGCAGCAGACGACTTTGAACGTATTTTGTCAAAAAATGGAAAATCTCTTTAATTAAATGGATAACCTATGACTAAAAGTGGGAAACATTGTGTAAAAAGGAGAAATTGCTCGTTTTGAGCAATTTCCTCTTTTGTCACTATGTTTTCAAAAAGCTGTCTGCTGCAGAGGCGTTAGAAAGCGTCTATATGAGGGAAAGGGATAACCGAGGCGGTCTCTCTATCACTTCACCACCATGGCAGTCTTTGTAACTTACATTTGATGACAATTTAGTATTCTGAGATTAGCATAACAGCTAACCGATTTACACTTTCCCATATACAACAAAACTTTAGTAGACAACTTTGAAAACATTTTGACAAGAGAATGGAAATTATCATAAAATGAGAGCAAAATAATTGATCAGTGATGAAAACATTAGAGGCAAAAAAGGAAATTGCTAATTATTATCTGAAGCAGATAACTTTAAAAACGTCTAGGCAAAAGTTCAGAAAATCTTTTAAATAAATGAACAATAATTGAAAAGAGTTGAAAATATGGTGACAAAGGAGATTTTTTTGCTTTTGAGCAATTTCTTCTTTTATCGACATGTTTTCAAAAAGCTGTCTGTTGCAGAGGCATCAGAAAGCATCTATTTGAGGGAAAGGGTTAAAGGTTACAATATTTGGGTCACATCATACCAGTTTTAATTTCTCATTTCCAGCCGTTCCTTTCAAATTATCTGTTAATCGCCTGTAGCATGATTTTCAAACATGCTTCAAAAATCGCCTGGAATTTTTCTCTCAAAATGTCTTATCCTTACTGTACACTGAATGTATCTCCTTTGTACAAGATTCAAGTTATTACAACCCTTTCCAACATGCAGACGCATTTTGACATTTCTGCAGCAGACGCATTTTGACACTTCTGCAGCAGACGCATTTTGACACTTCTGCAGCAGACGACTTTTGAAAAAAGGATGAGCAATTGTATCCATTTGCCACCATGTTCTATTATTTGTTCATAATGTCCACAATTTTGCCTTTGTATGTTTTCAAAGTTGTATGTTGCAGATTTGCTGTATGTTGGAAAGGATTGAAAAGCCTGTTGACAACTTTAAAACAGCTATAAACATTTATGAAATTATTACAGAATGAATATTATTACCCCTTCATACGAAAATTCTGCAGCAGACGACTTTGAACATATTTTGTCAAAAAATCTCTATAAGTGAATGGTCAATCTATGACTAAAACTAGAAAATATTGTGGCAAAAGGAGAAAATACTCGATTTGAGCAATTTCTTCTTTTGTCACTATGTTTTCAAAAAGCCGTCTGCTGCAGAGGCTTCAGAAAGCGACTTTACGAGGGAAAGCGTTAAATAACAGTTTGCATTTAATATCACCATTAGCATGATTCCTCTGAACCCATACACCAAATAGGCCGCAGTGACAAAGAAAACATCTAGGTAATCATATGGTAATATAGTTAGTATAATTAATGAATAAAGTTGAAAACATTAATCTGGCAGCAGACGAAATGGCTCATTTATTATGATCGAGCCGTTTTTAGTTTTGCCACAATGTTTCCAAATACATCTGCCACAAATGCATCTATGTGGTACTACCATTTTGCACTGCTTTTGACCAGTATATTCAGTCATAAATAACATGTGCATTTCCGAGGTTAATAATGAGAACTAGTGATAAGTTGATCCTGATACCACTGCCTCAGTAAGCCACTGCTATTATGAAACCATTGTTTACCCTTTCTCACATGAAAACACTTTCTGAAGCCTTTGCAGCTGAGGATGGTTGACTTTTGGAAACATTGTGTCAAAACGAGAAATTGCTCAAAATGAGCAATTTTCTTTTTCCCACAATGTTTTCAACCTTATTTAATAATAATTACATTTTCATTTTTAAAAATATTCAATATTTTTGCCAAGAAAATTTCAAAGTCGTCTGCTGCAGATTTGTTATATATATAGGAAATCTATTAGGATCAAAGCACTTACCTGATGTGTTATCATTTGAGTTCAATGCTTCTAAAACATCAAACGGTAAGCTCATGACATATAATTGATAATTGGAGAAAATTCTTGTTTCTTTATAGCAATTTCTCCTTTTTTCTCAATATTTTAAAAAGTTGCCTGTATTAGGGTTAATAATGTGAACAACTTTGGAAGTTGAACGAGTGCTTTCTGATGCCGCTGCAGCAGATGCCCTTTGAAAGCATTGTGTCAAAAGAAGAAATTTCTCATTAGGGCAATCTTTTTCAACTTTATACAATTATGTCATTTAACCCTTTCCCTCATATAGACGCTTTCTGACGCCTCTGCAGCAGACGGCTTTTTGAAAACATAGTGACAAAAGAAGAAATTGCACAAAACGTGCAATTTCTCCTTTTGCCACAATGTTTTCCACTTTAAGTCATAGGTTATCCATTCAATTATAGAGATTTTCCATTATTTGACAAAATACGTTCAAAGTTGTCTGCTGCAGAACTGTCGTATGAGGGAAAGGGTTAAAGAGATTTTCCATATTTTTGCCTAGATGTTTTCAACGTCCTCTGCTGCATATTTGTTTATGTGGGAAAGGGTTAAATAAAGATGAAAACATGGTGGAAAAAGAAACATTGCTCTGTATTATAGTCCTCTTTTACAGATGTATTAAAATGTGACTGCGTGTAGGAAAGGGTTAGGATAAAAAAATAAAACTGTGGATGAATACAAAAAACCTACCAAAGTATAATTCACTCAATAATCCAGAAAAAAACACTCGAATATACAACCCATTTCTATAGGTTAACTAATCGCCAGTATTTACAACTGAATGACCGAGAAATCAAATATTTTTTTTTTTACCACAGGCCACAAAACTGCCGTCTGCTGCCGATTACAATTTGTAGGTAAAACCATTAACACACCTCACTGCCAAATATCAACTCTCGGATATATAACTTTAAGTTATCTCTGGCAATCTGGTTGGGATAAATCAAAGGGCTCACTGTAGTGACAGCTACCCAATTAAACTAGTCTAAACCAACTTCCACATTGAACTAGTTTAAAGCTCAACCAACTTTCACAATGAACTAGTCTAAAGCTCAACCAACTTCCACATTGAACTAGTCTAAAGCTCAACCAACTCCCACATTGGACTAGTCTAAAGCTCAACCAACTCCCACATTGGAGACTAGTCTAAAGCTCAACCAACTTCCACATTGAACTAATCTAGAGCTCAACCAACTTTCACATTGAACTAGTCAAAAGCTAAACCAACTTCCACATATAACTAGTCTAAAGCTCAACCAACTTTCACATTCAACTAGTCTAAAGCTAAACCAACTTCCACATAAAACTAGTCTAAAGCTCAACCAACTTCCACATAGAACTAGTCTAAAGCTCAACCAACTTTCACATTGAACTAGTCTAAAGCTCATCCAACTGCCACATTTAACTAGTCTAAAGCTCAACCAACTTCCACATTGAACTAGTCTAAAGCTCAACCAACTTCCATATACAACAAATCTACAGCAGACAACTTTGAAAACATATTAGCAAAAATGTGAACAATCCACAATCCATAAATTAGTTTAATTATTCAAAAATGTTGAAAATATTGTGCTAAAAGGAGAAATTGATCAATATGAGCAATTTCTCATTTTACCACGATGTTTTCAAAAGTAATCTACTGCATATGCGTCAAAATGCGTCTGTATGTGGGAAAGGGTTAAAAAAGTGTTGAGTGTTTGATCAGCAATCAATGAATATTCAGATCAGACTGCACAGTTACAAAGGCTGATGAGTCTTCATTTCTTATACATACATCCCTTAACCCTTTCTCTCATACGACAATTCTGCAGCAGACGACTTTAAACATATTTTGTCAAAAATAGAAAATCTCTATAATTGAATGGATAACCTTATAATGGCTAAAGGTGGAAAACATTGTGGCAAAAGGAGAAATAGCTCGTTTTGAGCAATTTCTTCTTTTGTCACTATGTTTTCAAAAAGCTGTCTGCTGCAGAGGCGTCAGAAAGTGACTATATGAGGAAAAGGGTTAACCCTTGCTTAATTGCAGACACATTTTAACACATCAAATTCTACAGTAAAAGACTTTTTGAAAATATTATGGAAAAGGGGCTCTTTACTAAATATGAGCAATTACCCCATTTTGCCACAATGTTTTTAACTTTACTTTCATTTATAAATAGTCCATATTTTTTCTGGCATCTGCTGCATAGTTTGTGTATATAGGTATCGAGGGCTTGGTGTGAAACAGTCGTAACTAAAATCGGTATTTTTTTACCAAGTTCATAAAGTCTTTATAAGCGTTAAATCATTTTTCTTGGTAAACAATGGAAATTTAGGTGCCATTGCTTGTTCTGAGCAATGGCACCTAAATTTGCATTGTTTACAAAGGGGTCAAAATTGCCCCTAAACCAGGGTTTTCAAAATAGGTTTTTAGTTACAACCGTTTCACGACAAGCCCTTTTTATGGTGAACCCTTGCCCACATGTAGTAGGTTGAGGCATATACAGCAAGATGACTTTTTAAATTCTCTCCTTTTGCTCCAAATTTTTTCATCATCTGTTACAGATCCGTCAAAATGCATCTGCATGTAGTAAAAGGTTAATGTGAACAATGAATATTGCTTGTAGAATGAAGTGATGAATTTTTGTTTACAAGGTTAACCCTTTCCCTCATACGACAATTCTGCAGCAGACGACTTTGAACATATTTTGTCAAAAAAAAAAAAAAACATGGAAAACATTGTAGCAGAAGGAGAAATTGCTCGTTTTGAGCAATTTCTTCTTTTGTCACTATGTTTTCAAAAAGCCGTCTGCTGCAGAGGCGTCAGAAAGCGTCTATATGAGGGAAAGGGTTAAAAGATTGGGTAGTTTTGATAAATGACCAAACCAGGTATGTCAGACATACATGTAGTTACATTATTATTCAATTAATCACTTTACATCAAGAAATGAAGATGATAAATTGAGACAATGAGTCAACACTGTCCTGTGTTTGTGTGCTCTGACAGATGACCTTTTTTCTTATGTGCTGATGCATTTTGATGTATCTGCAGCAGACGACTTTTCAAAACATTGTGGAAAAAGGAGAAATTGCTCATAATCGCTGGAAAAGAAGAAAAGGAGAAAAGGCTTAATCAAAGAAAAATAATTATTTCCTCAATTCAATAACTTCATACAATATTTTTCTAATTTGTCTCAAAACATTTCTTTCATTCATCTATGTGGGAAGGTCACAGCCATTTTCCTTGGAAGAATTTTGCGTGGAGTGCTGGTGTGGAACGCTGGTGTGACGAACAAGTATCATGGTTAGGTAGATTATGGCTACCCTAATAATAATAACAGAAAAACTGATGAAAACTGCCTTCAACTCCAAATATTATCAACCAACTAGTGTTCATCTAAATATATCTAAATATTTGTGATTATTGGTAGTGCCTTGAAACAGCCCTTCAGGTTTATCACTTCAATAAAGTCTCGAAGGACATTTGGATTCCAGGAAACAATATGTGCAGACATATGTTTTCACACTTTCTCACATACAATGAATCCACAGCAGACAACTTTGAAATGATCAAGGTCAAAATATTGAAAATCTCTACAAATGAAAGTATGATTATTGAATAGAGATGAAATCATTGTAGCAGAAGGAGAAATTGCTCATCATGAGCAATTTCTCCTTTTGCCACAATGATTTCAATAGATGTATGCTGCAGAAGCAAACAAGAGTGTCTGTGGGAAAGGGTTAACGAATCTGCAGCAGCGGAGATTTCTATTGAAAACATTGTGGCATAAAATGGGCTAAGTCTATGTGGAAAAGCAGCCAGTTGCTTGGGAAGATTTTTGTTTGGAGTACTGGTGTGAGAAAACCAGGAAATGCATGAGTAGGTGAACTGGCTGCCGTGATATAACTGAGAAATTGTTAAAAACAGCGTTAAACCCCATCAATCAATAAATTGTGGCATAAAGGAAATTGCTTATAATTTATAAACAATTTCTCCTTTTGCCTTAATGTATTCAATTACAGATTCAGATTTACTTCATGTATAGGAAAGGCATTTCAAAACTGATGGAATGTAAGTTTACAGATGTATATCATATAATAGCTGTAATGCAGACAGGTTCCTTGTGCACTATACGAGGCATCATGCAACCTTCCCACATAGAAAATTTAGCCCATTGGTGGAAGACAAAATGACACTTATGATTCTCAAAGACTTTTATCAATTATCGGAAAGACTAATAATTATAGGGCTAGCCATAATTAATGATTGTTTGGATTTATACACTGCTTTCAACAAGATAATCAATGCCCAAGCTAGGGTTTAATCCCATGATTTTATTGTTTGGTGTTTGACGCTGCTTTGAATCTTGTTTTCAGTTATATCACAGCATTTCCTTGGTAAGATACCAGCACTACAGATCCATTTATCCTGACACCAGACAGTCAGTCATAATGCTAACCCCGCAACCCTGAGCGCCAAGGAGGGAAGCCATTACTACCATTTTTAAAGTATTTGGTAAGACCCGACCGGGGATCGAACCTGTGACCTCCCACACCTGAGGCTGATGCCGTACTACCACTAAACCACCGAGGCGGTACGAGCCATGATTACGACTCTCGACTTCTGGATTCAATACCTTTGTTGTTAAATGACTGGAGCTGAGGGTAGTATGGGGTAAGGGTTAATGTTATTCACAGGTTATTTTTTTTTATACCATCAAGCTTATTACAGATAATTCCAAGATAGGTTGGCCCGACAACCTGCTGAGTAGTCCCAGGGGATATTAAACTTCAAGGGTTAACACTTTCCCACATAAAAACATTTTTTGAAGTAGATGACTTTAACCCCTTTCCCACATACAACAAATCTGCAGCAGACGCCTTTGAAAACACCTTGGCAAGAAAGAAGAAAATCTATAAATACAGCAGTATTTATTGAAAATAGTTAAAAACACAATGTTTTCAAAAGTCATCTGCTGCAGATGCGTCAGAATGCTTCTGCAGGTGGGAAAGGGTTTACTGTTTCTTTCACATACTAGACACTTTATGAAGTAGATGAATGTAAAACTGTCTTGGCGAAATATGGGAAATTTCTAAAAAGAAAAAACAATAAACATTGTGGCAAAAAGAGATTGAATTGAGCAATATCTCTTTTGGCTAGAACGTTTTTTAAAAGCCATCCAAAATGTGTTTAGACTCTACATACCATGGACATACTTTCGTGCCTTTTTAAGCAGACATCCTTTGAGAATGTTTAGTGAAAAAGGAAAATAACTCAAACTATGCAAATTCTCCTTTTCCCACCAGGTTCTTAATTCTTATTCAAACTCTGGCCTCCAATGTTCCATTTATTTTATATTTTGTTTTCCCCGAGATATTTTCAAAGCAGACGGCATTATGAGGTAAATAGGTTAATCCTCCACATCATTGAGACATTTACCTGGTAAAATAACATTAGTGACTATAAATCCATTTTATGAAAAATAACGCTACCTGTTATTGTACTTTTAATTTAACCCTTTCCCACCTGCAGACGCGTTTTGACGCAATAGCAGCAGAAGACTTTTGAAAACATTGTGGCCAAAGGTGAAATTGCTCATCATGAGCAATTTCACCTTTGGCCACAATGTTTTCAAATCATGAGCAATTTCACCTTTGGCCACAATGTTTTCAACTTTATTTAACAATTAAGCTATCCTTTTTAGAGATTTTTTAGGTTTTTGACAGCATGTTTTCAAAGTCGCTTGATGCAGATTTGAGGTATGTGGGAAAGGGTTATAAGCTCGTCTTAGGTAAGTACCTGGCTGGCTGCAGTGACGTCAGAAACTGTGTCTGCATGGGGGAGGCATGTTTAACCCTTTCCCTCATATAGACCCTTTTCGACGCCTCTGCAGCAGACGGCTTTTTGAAAACATAGTGACAAAAGAAGAAATTGCACAAAACGTGCAATTTCTCCTTTTGACACAATGTTTTCCACTTTTCGTCATAGGTTATCCATTCAATAATGAAGATTTTTTCTATGTTTTGACAAAATACGTTCAAAGTCGTCTGCTGCAGAATTGTCATATGAGGGAAAGGGTTAAGTGTATTCTAATAGGTAAACATTTCAAAATGTGGAAAAAAGATCAAATAACTTTTCTATCTATAAAAAGAAGTTTTTATCCCTCTTTTACAATTGACCTGACATGTGATTTTCAAAGGGGACCAATGCATTGTGAACAATTATGTTGAGAACCAGAGGTCTAGATAAGGAGAGGTGGTATCCAGCTTCTTTCCCCCAAATATTTTATTATCCAACCAAAATCTTTGTTGTGGGTACTTAAAGAATCGAGACGATTCTTTTGAGTACCCACAATATAGGGTTACAGGGTCAAAAAATGATTTTTGAACATGCAAAACGCCTCTTATCTAGAGCTTTGTGGGAACGATTAACATTTTCCCATGTACAACAAATCTGCAGAAGAGAACCTTTTAAGCATCTGGGCCAAAATATGTAAAATCTTTTGAAATGCAACCATAATTTTTTCATCAGTATTAAAAACATTGTAGCAAAAGCAGAAATTGCTCATGATGAACAATTTCTTCATTTGCAGTATTGTTTTCAAAGATCTTCTGCTGCAGATGCGTCAAAATGTGAAATTCAAAGTATTATTTTGGCAGTTAAAAACATTTCAATATCCGACATTACTTAATTTCTTTGTAGTTTAACTTGGTTTCATTCGCATGTTATGCATTTTGAATGGTCTAAATTATGGGGACTTATGTAATACCTTTTATTTTCAATTTGTCACCTTTTTCCGATATATATATTTTGTTCATTTTTGAGTTGGAAATAATGTGGAAAAAAGGAAAAAACTCTATTTCAAGTAATGGCCGACTACAGATAGCACGAATTTTCTCCCTTGTATCATAACCTCAGAGTGATTTCCCTTTGCTGTTGAGTTGGGTTTGGTTTTAGCTGATGGCAGAAAGTTTTGCAGAAAAAAGTAGAAGGTCAAAGGGAAGTAAATCATTTTCCATAGGCGACCATTATAGCATTATGGGTTATGGTTCGTTACTAGCAAATGAATTAACACATATTCCTATATCAAACTAAAGTTCATTCTTAGAACTACCAAAAAAGCAAAACAAACCCACATGTTCACTGTTTTTTGACAGAGCTAGGAGGTCAAATCAAAGGTCACCCTTATCCCGCACTGAATTTTACTTTCAATTTCAGAAAATACAGCATGTTCTGAAAATGGCTATTAGATTGTCAACATAGCTAAAAGCAAACACTATTTTGGTTATAAATCAGTCAGAGGTTATTCAACTTTATGAAAATCACTTTCAACTTTCAACAAAATCATTATTGTCCAATGGGAGCCAACCTCAGTCTTATATATTCATCTGAAATTCCCTGGACAAAATTGTCTGCCCGGCAAGCCGATCCGATTTACTTCCCTTTGACCAGAAGTAAACTTTCACAGAGAGTATTTAGATAATAAACAACAACACAATGGAAGTTGCGGACATTCTTTCATGTAAGTGGAATATCCCTTGTATTTTTCAGTGCATTATTATGAGCAAAGCACATTTCCTAGCGTATTACTGCTTTGTTTACCAAGGGATCATGAATAAGTAAACTATCCCCGTAATATAACTGAAATATTGTTGAAAACGGTGCGAAACACCAATAACTATTTTAAACAAGAGCACCGCGTACGGCACACACGCTCGACTGATAGGGAAAAAACAGAAAAAAAACAAGAGTTGTTGGAGGACAATATAGCTCGCCTGTCAGGGCCATCGTCTATAAGGGCCTACTTCAGAACAGTTATAGCATTAGGTAAAGTCACATAGTATCACCTATTGCAAGATAAAACACCTTTTCAATACAATGCATGCAAATGTTAACCAAGTCCATACAGGCCTTTTTGGGCCTTTTAAATCTGTAAATTTATTTATATACGATAAGCAACAGCATACACAGTGTCTGAGAAAAGGCCTTGCACTCAAAGGTTTGACCAAAATTCTAAGTCCAAAAAGGGGCAGAATTCGGTAAAAATCCATTCCAGAGTTATGGGACTTGACATACAGGGTCATATAATGACCCTAAATAAGTGAGTGAAGTTTCAAAGCAACAGCTTCTACAGTGTCTGAGAAAAGGCCTTGCACGCAAAGGTTTGACCAAAATTCTAAGTCCAAAAAGGTGCCCAATTCAGTCAAAATCCATTCCAGAGTTATGGATTATGACATACAAGGTCATCTAATGACCCTTAATCAGTGTGTGAAGTTTCGAAGCAACAGCATACACAGTGTCTGAGAAAGGGCCTTGCACGCAAAGGTTTGACCAACATTCTAAGTCCAAAAACGGGCACAATTCGGTAAAAATCCATTCCAGAGTTATGGGACTTGACATACAGCGTCATATAATGACCCTAAATAAGTGAGTGAAGTTTCGAAGCAACAGCATACACAGTGTCTGAGAAAAGGCCTTGCACGCAAAGGTTTGACCAAAATTCTAAGTCCTTCTCAGATTTAACCCTTTCCCTCATATAGACGCTTTCTGAAGCCTCTGCAGCAGACGGCTTTTTAAAAACATAGTGACAAAAGAAGAAAAATGTGCAATTTCTCCTTTTGCCACAATGTTTTCCACTTTTTGTCATAGGTTATCCATTCAACTATGGAGATTTTCTATGTTTTGACAAAATAAGTTTTAAATCGTCTGCTGCAGAATTGTCGTATGAGGGAAAGGGTTAAATGCGTACATTTGATTGAAGCTACTCATTACCAACCAATGGTGGGGTACTGAAATCAGCATGAACAGGCTAGATTTAAAGGGATATGCTCCCAAATGAAATTTAAATAAGATTTTACTGAAATTTTGTTAAAATGACCTTTAAACCTTAATTAACAAAATAACAAAAAGAAAATATAGGGTCACCAGGTTTATTTTTTTTTTACAGGCTCCTGAAAATATGAGGTTTTATATATTTTTCTACATTTTGGTCGAGAAAAATGAAATGTTCTATTAAGACTAGAGATGTCTACTTTCAGATATATTTTGCAATTTGCCATTGTCTGATCACTATGATATAACATTAACATCATATCTCAGTCTAAAAAAATATATTTTGAAACAAAA
The DNA here is from genome assembly GCA_031761405.1 of Serripes groenlandicus. Taxonomy (NCBI): domain Eukaryota; kingdom Metazoa; phylum Mollusca; class Bivalvia; order Cardiida; family Cardiidae; genus Serripes; species Serripes groenlandicus. Next base: position 59,573,021 of record JASEVX010000011.1, on the reverse strand, counting down.
CCTTGAAGAAATTGAAAAAAATAAGCAAATGAACAACTATAACAAGTAGTCCACTGACACGTAAATTTAGGATTTTTTGAACAAATTATGCATAAAAACATAAAAAAAAAAAAAAAATACCAATAAGAACTTGTTCTTACTTTATATTGAGCAAGATTATTTCATTAGCTATCCATAAATGCAAAGAAATATATGTGTCACCGTGCTTATTTTCAAAATAATCACAAAAATATACATGTATGTTACAAACAATTTTTACAAAAAATGATCAAAAATCAAGATAAAATTCAATGGCAATACTTTGACTTGTCATGGCTGTCTATAGCTGGCAAAGAATAATGAAATCAAGGCCTCATATTTGTAAATGTGATCAATTTCAACATTAAATCACATGAGACGATTCTTAAATGTACCCACAAAATAGGGTTTAGTGAAGCAATAAGTGAGATATTGAGGGAAAAAGAGTAGTTCACCCCTTCTTATCTGCACCTCATGAAGGAAAATTGTTCTCATTGTTTTACCCTCTGTTCTTGCCTGGTACAACCACATCTTGACAGGATGTGGCAAATATGTTGTCCCTTTTCCCCCATATAAACAATATTTGATACATCATGGCTTTTGAAAACATAGTGAAGCAATAAGTGAGATATTGAGGGAAAAAGAATAGTTCACCCCTTCTTATCTGCACCTCATGGTGGAATATTTTTTCTCATTGTTTTACCCTCTGTTCTTGCCTGGTACAACCACATCTTGACAGGGTGTGGCAAATATTTTGACCCTTTTCCCCATATAAACGACATTTGATACATCATGGCTTTTGAAAACATAGTGAGAAAATGTAAAATTGTTCATAATGAGCAATTTTACCTTTTCCGAAATCTTACAGTCTGTTAAACGAATGAACGCCTGACCTTATAAAAAATAAAACAACATATATACTTATTGAACTTAAATACATGATATGTTTGGGTTATTTCAATATATGTTTTTCAAAATTCTTATAACTTTCTACAATTTGCCTATTAATTAACCCTTCCCCTCATATAGACGCTTTCTGACGTCTCTGCAGCAGATGGCTTTTTGAAAACATTGTGACAAACGAAGAAATTGCTCAAAACGAGAAATTTCTCCTTATGTCAGAATGTTTTCCACTTTTAGTCATAGGTTATCCATTCAATTATAGAGATTTTCCAATTTTTTACAAAATATGTTCAAAGTCGTCTGCTGCAAAATTGTTGTACGACTATGTGGGAAAGGGTTAACTTGTTTCTTGTTTGGGGACTGACACTGCTTAATTAATTGTTCTTGCTTTCACACAACCTAGGCTTTGTCTATTAACAATTACATATGTATTAATATCACTCCATTTTGTAACTGTATGGTCCAGGTCCTTTCTAATTTTAGACAGTGTTGTTGTGTTGTCGTTCATTATTAATGTTTATACTCTTTCACCCTCTTTCTTTGATTAAATCTACACCAACATCTGATTCCATAGCGTTAGCACAACATGACCATTTTTTTTAACACATTTGAGATGGAGTTTTTTCATATTCAGATTTACTGCAGGTTTGGCAGTCAGATACCTGTACAGCAAATACGCAGACTTTCTCAGAGGTTTTGCCGAAGAGTACCCACACCTGATTTACTGTCATAAGCTCTACTGCTGCCGCGCTTCTTCTAACCCATGTCATACTTGAAAGTGACCTCCCTGGAGATTTCTGAATTATCCGTGGGCACCCTGAAACAAATATAACTTTTATGTCAACACTCATATGAAGGGGAAAATATCAGGGAGTAAAGCCCCTATTCAAGAAAACAGAGATAGAGAAAAAAACAAGAGGGCCTAGATGGCTCTAAATCTATCATTTGAGTATAGTAGCAAATGCTACTTCTTATAAAGGTAAAAATTTGACAAAGAATGGGAACGAACTGCAAACTAGACAGCTAAACTATCTTGAAATCAGACGAAAACATTAATTGGAATTAAATTTTAAAGTTTTGCCAGAAAACGCCATGATATAACTGAACCATTGTTGAAAGCGGCATTAACCTTTTCCCTCAAATACAAGCTTTCTGACGCCTCTGCAGCAGACAGCCTTTTGAAAACATAGTATTTTCTCCTTTTGCTACAATGTTTTCCAGTTTTAGTCATAGGTTATCCATTCAATTATAGACATTTTCTATTTTTTGACAAAATATGTTCAGTCGTCGGATGTAAAATTGTTGTATGAAGGAAAGGGTTAAACACCAAACAATCAATCTTCAGAAGTTTTTGGAATCTTTTGAAATCCTTTTTTGAAAAAGAAGCAATAATTCAGAATTTCTCCTTGAACCAAAATGTTTACTATTCTTAAATATTTTTAAACTTTTGAATGCAAAGAATTTGAGGGCTATGTCATACATCTGAAATACTGTTGAAAACAACATAAAACACAAAACAGTGAAGATATCGAACGATGAAAGAAAACTTACTCCCAAAAATCACCTTGCCGCACAGGAATCTCTTGCCACATTCTGACTGTGTGGGTCAACTTCTTCCCGTCGTCTCATCAATGCTGTGTGGTGAAGGCATTTTATTTCCATTGTCGCCATTAGCCCATTCATCTGCCTGTATGTAACTATGTTAAGCCTGCGTGCATGACACCTGTAAAACAAAACATTGATTCTTATAATTCAGCTGTTATGAATAATCAAATGATTTAATGACATTGGAATTCTGCATATCTACCAAAGTATTGGAATCTAAACTATTACAATGTAAATATAATAACAAATGTCATAGATCTATGAAAAAAAAAAAATCTGATCAATTATTAAATTCTCAAAAACTATGTTTTCAAACCTGTCAAATCAGTATTTCATCATTCACCATCACATACACCGATTTAATTTTTGGACCTTGCAAACAATAAAAACACTAAGATAAATCCTTTCCCTCGTACAGAAGCATTTCGATGCCAGACAACTTTTGAAAAACATTGTGGCTAAAGGAGAAATTGCTCGAGTCAAGATGAGCAATTTCTCCTTTTGCAAGAATGTTTTCCACTCATACAGACAAACAGAATATATTTTGTTGTCTTTGCATACAATAAAGACACTAATGACTAATGAAAATCCTTTCCGATATATCAGGGTCTTAAGACCCTGGATATATACAGACACATTTTGACATCTGTGCAGCAGAAAACTTTTTAAAAACATTGTGAGCAATTACTCATTTTGCAAGAATATTTTCCAGTCTTTTTAATAACAATTTCTTCATTTGTTTAAATTGTTAAGATTTCCTGAATTTGTAAAATTGTCTAGATGTTTTCAGTCGTCTGCTGCAGATTTGTTGTATGTGGGAAAGGGATAATGTTCTTCTTACAAACCTATTGTGGTAATATTGGCCTGGGGCGAAAGAGTACCGGTTCGAACCGGGAATTCCCCCAGTTGGTTTCCTGGAATGCGATCTGGGGATTCCGGTAAACTGGAGCATCACGGGGTTTCCGGTTACCATGATAAAAGTGAACAGACATACATTTGGAGACTGGAAGACAAATATACAGTAATTCGACTTACCAACAAACATCGGCGTGTCTGAGTATATCAGACCGATGTAACTAAGGTAAGTCCTTAGAATTACCACAATGGCGTTGTCCTTACGAACTCGATAAGCGCATATTTTGGGAAAATCGTTGGCTCACCGGCAGACCGAAAAGTTAAAATTTCAAGAGGAAATTGTTGAACTCCTTCGTTGTTGGTCCGTAACGTAAACCAAGATGCTTACCAGGGTTTTTGACGGCGAAAACCCGATACGCATTTAGTAAAGGAAATAATCTCGACCCTGCAGAAGCAACAATAGTGACTTTTTGGAAGAGTCGAGTTTGTTGGCTGTCTGGCTCGCTCGTGATTTCCCGAACGTGCTATCGGTAAAAAACAAAAGGCTAAAGGCCGGTTTTTTTTTTATACCGAAATTCATATAAAGAACTTTTAGACTCGTTTTTTGGCATCTTTCTCTATATCTTTTGTAAATTACCGCGGATTCTTTGGCCTTTTCCGCACTGCGCCATTTAGATGCGCAGACGTTTAGAACTTTCGCAATAAACAAAATTAGAAATTTGACGGAAATACAGTTGCAATGGTAGAATTAAGTCCAATGTTGTGAATCTACCCTTTAGTTAGCTATTAATAATTCTTTAACACGTTATTTTACCCCTTTCTCCCCTTTCCTCATAAGTGAATTATAAATGACAATTTAAAAAAAAAAAAAAAAAAAAATTTTTTTTTAATTATTTAATTCACTACCGGAAACTCATTGGAGTTAATATTTTTAATAGAAGTGAAAGTGGTTGCTCACCAATCATGGATAGGCACTCGACCCTGTTAAAATCCAAGATTAGGGTAAATTATTGCTTCCCAGATGACTTGAGGACACTACCTGGAGTTGGCAAAAAGTCAGCCCAACTTATCATAAACGCCAGGGACAAATGCGACAACCTGACTGAAGAATTGTTTATGCATCTGAAAGTCAAAACACCGGAAAGGCTATTGAAATACTTAGATTTCACACCTTTCCAAGCAGGACAGGTTTCACCCGCTATGGCTGCACATTCAGGTCTTGGCGGGGGAGGCAACGAATTCCTGGAAAGGGAGGAGGAAGAGAGTTCACAAGAGGGAGAAGACCTATCCTATTGGGCAGGTCACCAGGAAGAATATATGCAGGATAAGCCACCTTCATATAACGGGGAAAGGTCAGGGTTACATCGAGATGACTTTGGCAGAAGGCAAATTCCGTTTGAAGGAAACCATAACAGGGATGAGAGGAGGCAAACTTTAAGGCCTCATCATATCCAAAGCTTCCGAGATGATCGTCAAAGGACTGGTTATACTGACGAGTATCAAGTTGGGAGAAATTGGGATCGTGATTCTAAGTATCAAAGAAGACAAACCCCATTTAAGAGGGAGAGATTAGTAGAAACCCCTCATGATCAGCCTCATTATCAATGGGATAACAGAAGAGCACATGAGAGAAGAAGCATGGGTGTGACTGTACCAAAGTCAATTTCTTATGATGGAAAAAGAGATTGGCAAGCATTTGCTACCAAATTCTTGATGTTTGCAGAAGGGCAACATTGGTCAGGAGATGATAAGAAGAGTCAACTTTGCTACTGTCTAGAGGGTCAAGCTAGTGAATTCTTCGCGAATTTGATTAGGAGGGAACCAGGTGTTCAATTTGTGGAAATTATGGAGAGACTGGAGAGAAGATTTGACATAAAGGATTTGCCAGAGACAACCCAAATGTCTTTCTCCTATGTCACACAGAAGATTGAAGAGTCCGTTAATGATTGGGCAGCTAGGGTATTGCACTTGGCCACCAGAGCATATCCGGAAATGACTGACCGATTAATATACCAACAAGCGGTGCTACGGTTTTGTCAAGGCTGTTCTGATAAACAAGCGGGACATTATGCATTGACATGTAAACCTATTTCGATGGAAGAAGCTGTAGATAAGGTGAGATGGTATCAGCACACCAACCAAGCTATGTTTGGCAAGAATAAGAAGGACGTTCGTACTGTTAGCCTTAATGACGACCTTCAAATGAAAGGTAGCAGTACACTGAAGAATGTTAGGCAGGAACAGCTAAAACTCCAAGAAGACAGAATGGGGAAAGTTGAAGCTGCAGTACAAGACCTTCAAAAACAGTTATTGGGGATGTCAGTCGGGATAAAAGAAATCCACTCCATAATTTCATCATTAGGTGCCACGCCAAAGTTGAAAACCCATAACCAAGGTTGTTTTAAGTGTGGAGAAGCAGGACATTATAGTAGAGATTGTCCAAAAAACAAGAAAGTATCCCGGATAACAGAAGAGGATGATTTAAACTCCTCGGGGTCGGATGTGTAGGCCGAGATCCGACCAAAAGAAAAGGGAAAGGCCAAGATGAAACCGATATCAGTGATATATTGGAAGCTATTTGCACCCTATATGAAGAAAGTGGCATGGTGTGCAAGGAAGAATCTTCTCTGGAAGACCAGTCACCGCAAGTCTTCGGTGATGAAACACTGGAGGCAGGAGACATAGAGGAGGTAGAAACACTGGAGGAATCTTTTCTGAAAGACCAGTCATCTCAGGTCTACGGTGATGAAACACTAGCGGCACGAGAAATAGAGGAGGCAGAAACACTGGAGGAATCTTCTCTGAAAGACCAGTCACCTCAGGTCTTCGGTGATGAAACACTGGAGGCACAAGAAATAGAGGAGGCAGAAACAGAAAAGAAAGAGGAAAATGACACTGATGCCGAGGCAGAGTCATTTATCAAGATTAATCAGCTCCGATCAGCATCAATGATTCAAGTCCCTATAACCTTGGAAGGCAGAGAAATGAAAGCAGTGGGTGATACCGCGGCTCAAGTCACACTTATTTCGGACAGAGTTTATAAGAACCTAGACTGGAAGGGTCCGATTCTTAAAAAGGTGACACTGCAAACTGCTGGACGGCAGCTGGAAATAGAAGGTGCCATCACTGGACCTCTGCTACTAAATTTAGGAAAACAGAGTTACAAAGAAGAGGTATGTGTGGCACCAATAGTGGACAAAATGCTGTTAGGGTTAGATTTCCTGAAGAAAAATAACATCATTATAGATTTATCTGATGGAAATGAAGAAATTATTCAGTGTCTACCTAATGGACCAGCCAAAGACCTTGTCGTTTCAGAGGTATTGGTGTCGCACAAGACAGTGATCCCACTCAATTATGTTCAGTTAGCGGAGTGTATAACAAAGGGACAGCATGGTGGTTATATGATTGAATTATACCCTTTAAAACAGGCTCTGACTCAACAAGCACTCCATTGCAAAGAAAGGAAATCCAAGGTAGATTTTTTGGATTTAAGTCACAGAATGATTTTGTTAAAAAACAGTCAACCCTCAGGCAAGGCACCTGAAGTCTATGCAATTATTGCTTCTGGAATTGCGAAATTAGAACAACTAGCAGAAATAAAAGAAGCTGAGGAGAAGAAGCTAATAACAAAACATATGACTGACCGAATGGAAAGAGCAAACAGAAACCCCATCAACTTAGGAAATCAGACACTTGAAAACTGGATCCTTGGTGATGCAAAGCCAGTTAGCGATAACACAGGAACGTTGCCTTTAAGCTTTGCTGATGAAGACAAAGTCCAATGGGACAATACCTTGATAGCTGGGGTAACAAAACTGTCAACACCAGAGTGGGCATCAGCTCCTGTCCTAATACATAAACGGGAGGGCACAGTGTTCTCGGCCAGTCCAGGTGCAAAACAACACTGTATGAATAAGCAAGAGCTCAAGCTCAGCAATGAAATTCGGCAGAGACACATACCGAACATAGCACCGGCAATGGTAGTGCCGAAACGATTAAGAGAACGATTAAAGGTTCAAAGTCACATAGGTGACTCGCAGGGACACAATGAGTCACTGCGACAGTAATCTATTATCTCTAAGGCCAGGAGAAAAGGGCTCGGCAACGAAGGCTAGCCCATTCCAGGAGAGCATTCCTTTGTCACAGCAAATGACTGGTAAAGGAAGCAGAAGCATGGGGCTGTGCAATGGAAGCTAGCCCGTCCACTCTCGTTGCTTACAAGAAGACAGAGGAATCCATAGAGGTTGGAACTATGGATGAAGTTGAAACAAGGACAAACCAGAGTAAACCAGGCCGGGAGTGCATTCCAAGTGGTGCGACGTCCTTCAGTCTTAGTTGAAATGGGAGATCAATAACAGGTCCCAAAATGTTCATTGAATGCATTTAAGGACGACAATGAATCGAGACAATTGTGATTAAGGGTTCTCAGCCCAGATTGTGACAGAGTTGGATTACCAGGGCACTCCAAGTCAAGGTAATACCAAATTAAGATAAGAGCCGAAGAAAAACTCTTCTGTCAGACTCTAGAATATTCTGGAAGTCAGGAATATCACTCAGCTATCAGACCCTGACTTGTCAGCGGGACCGAATACCTACTCTGAAGCAATACGGACTAAGCCTGTGGAGGGATTAGTTAGACCAGAGGAAGTCCTATTGATACAAGTGATTGTGGAGGCCGCCAGGAAGTAGCGTTTTGCATCACTGATGGCAAGGAAAAAAGGCCCCACCGGATTCACCACTGTCAACACCAGAGTGATCGGATTGGACTATAGCACAATAGTACCAAACAAAGAAGAGCAACAGGAGGCACTGACGGATATTTTGGCCTACAGTAGCCAGGACAGGCTGCTTGTACTTCACATACGAGGCCTTACTAAGTATCCTGTCTACGAAGAAACGTTGAGAGACCGCTCGGGAATCGTTCAGGAAATGTAACCCAGATCAGAGGATTCACCTGCACTGTTTTGCTGGGGGTCTACAACAGGTTAGGGAATGGAGAGACGATTTCCCAGATTGTTATTTTGGCTTCACAGGGAAAACAGTAACCTTTGGGAAGGCTCAGCGGGAGGCTTTAAAACGAATTCCGTTGGACCGGCTCCTCGTTGAAACTGATGCTCCATATCTGCCGATGCTGAAAGGATTGAGGACCACCACCCCAGCCTATATTGGTGATGTAGCTGCGTGTGTAGCCCTAGTCCGACAGGAACCGGTCAACATGGTGATTGGGGCAACTCGGGCTAACGGTGAGAGGCTGTACAGCTACTAGAGGGATTTCTGAGCCAGTTACCCACTCTCTTTGCAAAGGATCAGGTCTTCTTGGATAATTCCAGGATATTTAAATCTGGAATCCCTGGGAGGCAACTTATTTGATAAAACGGGGAGGAGTGTGGTAATATTGGCCTGGGGCGAAAGAGTACCGGTTCGAACCGGGAATTCCCCCAGTTGGTTTCCTGGAATGCGATCTGGGGATTCCGGTAAACTGGAGCATCACGGGGCTTCCGGTTACCATGATAAAAGTGAACAGACATACATTTGGAGACTGGAAGACAAATATACAGTAATTCGACTTACCAACAAACATCGGCGTGTCTGAGTATATCAGACCGATGTAACTAAGGTAAGTCCTTAGAATTACCACACTATCATATATGTTAAAATCATATGAAAATGTGTTTCTGGAGTGTTAAAAATATGTAAACCCACTGAAAAATTTACTTTATATGTGAATACTAACCGAGAAATGTTAATGTCATAAATTGGCATTCCTTTCTCATTTTCGTCAGGTGGGATATGGCTCTTTCCAGTTGTCTGCGAGTTGACTAATCTTCAGTCACAGGCAATATATAACATGCTGGCATATTATACATGTTGTTCTCTTTCAATTTTGAGTAAGAGAAAAGGCATTGAACAGTTTCTGCAGGCTCTAAGATGGTCAGCTAGATGTCTCAAATCAATAATTCTTCGCCCATTACCCCACCCACTTTTCATGCCTTCAACTGTGTGTTTGTCTGTCTCGATTTCGCCTTCTTCATATTATTGGGATCTTTCTCTGCCTCTAAGCGAAAGCTCTAGAAGTCTTGCCTGTCTACCTGCTTTCACAAACTTTCCTTTTCATCTATGTTTCATGTTTTTACTGATTGTTGACATATTAATCTGAAGATTTTTCACAACCGGAAATTAGAAGGGGAAGTTACTCATGCTAGAATTTTAGAAAAGTTGTACTTCCCCGATTATGGTTCTTGGTGCCAAGATTCTTATCTCTCAGATGGCGTATGATATGGGCGAATATCCCTTTAAGACAACATACATTTATCAAAATGTATTGTAAGCTCTACATTGATTGCTTATATACATGTGGATTAACGTGATATTGCAGTGGAGATCTATTGCTCGGATCGTATTTTGGTGTTTCAAACGTTAGGTTTTTGAAAATTTATAATTCTACTCCCACATATTTCATGCACTAAAATTTGGGAGCCAAGCAAGACCAGCGTTATACCGAGAACAGCGGTAAAACGGAGAGCTTTATAGAGGGTTGCCAGTGTATTTGTTTTTTGTTTTTTTTTCAGTGATTAAATTTTTTAACAAACAGTCTGTGACAATATTATGTACTGAAAGTGTTGGTATAAAGTACTTTTTGACTACATGTATGTAACTTCAATGTAGGAAGTTATAATATTGTGTTTCTCTATTAACCCTTTCCCTCATACGACAATTTTGCAGCAGACGACTCTGAACATGTTTTGTCAAAAATTAGAAAATCTCTATAATTGAATGTATAACCTATTACTAAAAGTGGAAAACATTGTGGCAAAAGGAGAAATCGCTCGTTTTGAGCAATTTCTTCTTTTGTCACTATGTTTTCAAAAAGCTGTCTGCTGCAGAGGCATCAGAAAGCTTCCCATGTGTTTGTTGTCATCGTCCAATTTTGGGTCAGTTTGCAAGAAAAAATTGAAACTTTTCCGGCTAATCTTATCAGACAGTTGAGAGGATATAATCCTAGTGTTGAAAAAAAGTCCTTAAAATATGGTCTAAAAAAGGAATCAGCCGCGAGGATAACTATGTGAAGCATCACATGAGGCGATGTGGACACAGTGTTGGTTGGTGTAGAGCAGACAGGTCTGTCACTTTCCTAAGAGCATCCCTTTCTTAGTGCAAGTGTAAAATTTCTTTTAAAAAGAAAGATAACTCTTGCTATAAAATAAAAGAATATCACGTAAGAGTTACTCTTCATGGATTTTCTTGTCTTGAAGTTCTAGCAGAAGGAAATGGTTAACCCTTTCCCAAGTGCAGACACATTTTTATGCAACTGCAGCTGCTGACTTTTGAAAACATTGTTTCACATTGAGATACTACTCATATAAAGCAATTTCCCTTTTGTCACATTCTTTTTAAGTTTTTACCTGAATAGAATAAGTCCATATTCTTTTTTGGCAAAGATATTTTCAAACTCATCTGTTGAAAGGATAAATGCCACTAAAACTGATTTTGCTTTATATATAATTTATATTATGGAAAAAGGATGATTTGTTCATATAGAGCTTTGTCTATTCCAACAATATCTTTTGATATCTTAATGATTTTAACCCTTTCCCTCATATAGACGCTTTCTGACGCCTCTGCAGCAGACGGCTTTTTGAAAACATTGTGACAAAAGAAGAAATTGCACAAAACGTGCAATTTCTCCTTTTGACACAATGTTGTCATAGGTTATCCATTCAATTATAGAGATTTTTTATTTTTTGACAAAATATGTTCAAAGTCGTCTGCTGCAGACTTGTCGTATGAGGGAAAGGGTTAAAACTGATTTTGCTTTTAATATAATTTATATTATGGAAAAAGCATGATTTGTTCATATAGAGCTTCGTCTATTCCAACAATATCTTTTGATATCTGACAATTTTAATCTTCAAAAGTTTTTAACCATACATGTTAAAAAATACTCTTTTTAAACTTCAAAAGTTTTAACGTTGAAAAATAATCTTTAAAAGTCATAGCTGGTAATAAGTTTAAAGTTAACCATTTGTCATGTAACTAAACTGTAGCAGATGACTCTATGAATGAAAGTATATTTATATAATTGATTTGAAAACATTGAGGCAAAAGGAGAAATATCTAATTACGAGAAATTTCACCTTTTGTCACAATATTTTGAAAACGTTGTCTACTGTACATGCCACAGAATGCTTCTGCAATTTAGAAAAAGGTTAACCCTTTCCCTTATATAGACGCTTTCTGACGACTCTGCACTAGACAGCTTTTTGAAAACATATAGACTGACAAAAGAAGAAATTGCTCAAAACAAGCAATTTCTCCCTTTGACACAATGTTTTCCACTTTTAGTCATAGCTAGCTAGGGTATCCATTCAATTAAATAGATTTTCTATTTTTTGACAAAAATATGTTCAAATACGTCTGCTGCAGAATTGTTGTATGAGGGAAAAGGTTAACATTTATAAACAGTGCTCTTCTTTTCACATTGATAGGTTTTAATTTCAGTGTACAAAAGGTATTATCCTTCTTCCTAAATATAACAAATCTGAAGCAGACAACTTAGAAAACATCGAGGGAAAGCTATGAAATATCTCTTTAAATGAAAGAACAATTATTAAATAGAGTTGACAACATTATGTCAAAACCTGAAATTACTCATCATGAGCAATACCTTCTTTTTTTTGTCACAAAGTTTTCAAAATATGTCAGCTGCAATGGCATTATAATGTGTCTATATGCTAGAAAGGGTTAAATAAATTTCATTAATCTTTTTGTTCCACTGGAATAAAGTCTTGAAACTGATACACCTTGTCGACCTCTTTGTAAATATAAACAGCTTTGTGTGTTTATTTATTGTATACCTAAACAATACACCATAGTGGTTAAAACAGGTCTTATCTGGACCTCATTAATGTTCGCCCGTCTTCTTACACATTCAGCAGTTAAAACTTTATTTAGGTGTTAATTGAACTAAACAAACAAGTTATCAAATATAACTACTGCCAGTATCACATATAACTACAGCCAATATCATTATCACATATAACTTATAACTATACTGCCACTATCATTATTGCATATAACTACTGCCACTATCACTAATTACATATAACTACTGCCACTATCTGTATAACATTTAACTACTGCCACTTTCACTATTGCATATGATTACTGTCACTATCAATTATAACTACTGCCACTAGCATTATCACATACAACTACTGCCACTATCCTTATCACATATAACTACTGCCACTATCACTATCACTAATAAATACATTATCACATATAACTTTTAACAACTGCCAAATCATTATCATATATATATTCCTGCCACAGTCTTTAATCTCATATAGCTACTGCCCCCATCATCATTATTGCATATAACTTATAACTACTGCCAATGTCATTAATTGCATATAACTACTGCCACTGTCATTATCACATACAACTTCTTTTACTATCATAATTGCATATAACTACTGCCACTATCATCATTATTATTTCTTCTACTACTATTATTGTTGTTGCTGTTTCAGGGGGTCAAAATGATCATCTTTAATGATAAGGGAAACATTTTAATGTAAATAAAAAATAATGCAAATTTCAAAACCACAAGATATAAATCACCTACAATTTTCAAAACCATAATGCATGTACTTGTCTAGTGAAAATTGTAGTATGACATCAGCAAGGTCTTTTAACCCTTTCCCACATATAGACTCTTTCTGATGCCTCTGCAGCAGACGTCTTTTGAAAACTTTGTGACAAAAGGAGAAATTGCTCAAAACGTGGAGCAATTTCTCCTTTTGACACAAATTATGTTTTCAACTCATTTTGGGAGATTTTCTATGTTTTCGAAGTCGTCTGCTGCACCTTTTCTCTTATGCAGACATATTCTGAAGCTCATCACAATATTTTTGCAACCATTGTCAATACTCAAACTTTCTGCCTACATATTAACCCTTTCCCTCATACGGCAATTCTGCTGCAGACGACTTTGAACGTATTTTGTCAAAAAATAGAAAATCTCCATAATTGAATGGATAGCCTATGACAAACCCGTCAGGAACTTCTTTGTAAGTTTCCTCTTTGTTTTGATATTGTTTGTTTGTAAAAAGTTAATAAAGTCGTTCAGGAATAAGTTGTTAAAGAATAATAGGAAACTATGAAAAATGCATAACTCATGCAGAAATTGACAAATATTCTAAGTCCAAAAAGGGGCATAACTCATTCAAAAATTGATGAAATCCCAGGAAATGTGAACTTGATCTGTGACACATGATTACAAAGCCATATACAAAGTTTCAGGTCAATAGCTCAAAGTATGTAGGAAAAAAGTGCGGAAAACCAATATTCTAAGTCCAAAAAGGGGCATAACTCATTAAAAAATTGACGAAATTCGAGAAAATGTGAACTTGATCTGTGACACTTGATTACAAAGCCATATACATAATTTCAGCTCAATACATAAAAGGATGTAGAAAAAAAGTGCGGAAAACAAATATTCTAAGTCCAAAAAGGGGCATAACTCATTCAAAAACTGACGAAATCCCAGGAAATGTGAACTTGTTCTGTGACACATGATTACAAAGCCATATACAAAATTTCAGGTCAATAGCTCAAAGTATGTAGGAAAAAAGTGCTGAAAACCAATATTTTAAGTCCAAAAAGGGGCATAACTCATTAAAAAATGTGAACTTGATCTGTGACACTTGATTACAAAGCCATATACATAATTTCAGCTCAATACATCAAAGCATGTAGAAAAAAGTGTGGAAAACCCGAATGGGCGGATGGACGGACGGAGGGACGGACGGACGGAGGGAGGAACATGACCATACCATAATGCGTACCGTTTTTAAGAAACGGTCGTATAAAAAGTGGAAAACATTGTGGCAAAAGGAGAAATTGCACGTTTTGTGCAATTTCTTTGTCACTATGTTTTCAAAAAGCGTCTGCTGCAGAGGCATCAGAAAGCGTCTATATGAGGGAAAGGGTTAAATAATGTTTTCTACTATGGCCTTGTTGGTTTGTCAAACAAAACAGAAATACCTTATACAGAATCATTTGGAATTTAGATGAATAAGTATTGTGATATATTTTTACCCTTTACAACATATAACAAATCTGTAGCAGACGACTTTGAAAACATCTTATCAAAAATGTGGAAAATCTCCATTAATGACACTTTAACCTTTTCCCTCATATAGACGCTTTCTGCGGCAGTCGGCGTTTTGAAAACATAGTGACAAAAGAAGAAATTGCACAAAACGTGCAATTTCTCCTTTTGCCACAATGTTTTCCACTCTTTTGTCATAGGTTATCCATTCAATTATGGAGATTTTCTATGTTTTGACAAAATACGTTCAAAGTCGTCTGCTGAAAGGGTCAATCATTAAATGGAGTTGAAAACATTGCTGCTCTGCCACAATATTTTCAAGTGTCTTCTGCTGCAATAATGTGTCAAAATGTGTCTGCAGATGGAAAAAGTTGGAGTTGAATCTTTTGCCAGTCATCCGATGCATATCTCTCAACAGCCATTTGTATGCATGTGACAAAAGGAGTTACCTCTTTACTTGACTCATATAACTTCTGATGCTTCGGCAGCAGGCAGTTTAGGCTTTATTTTGTTTAATTAGGGTTTAAGCCATTTTCAACATTATTTCAGTTATATCACGGAAACAGTTCACTTATTATATGCTCTACTGGGATGGGATTTCAAGGGCCATAATCCAGTCTTGCATGGGCGGATCTAGCTGGTTTGCGAAAGGAATCAAACTCTCATGGATACCTAACTACTGCGTAACTTTGGTGAAGATCAGATAGTAAATGGAGCCTCTATTGTGTTCACAAGCTCTATTATAAGAATTTCGACAATTCGAACGACCATAATCCAGTCTTGCATGGGCGGATCTGGCTGGTTTGCAAAAGGAACCGAGCTCTCATGGATATCTAACTACTGTATAAGTTTGATTGAGATACAATCAAAACTGAAGACTATCGCGTTCACAAGCAATTGTTTACGGACGGACAGATGCACGGACGCACACACACACGGACGCACTGATGATGGACACCACGCCACAGCATAAGCTCTTCTGGCCTTTGGCCTGACACTTTCGGAGGAGAGGATATTTTAAGTTTTCACTATAGCCATATAAGGCAAAATAGCCCCACCCTCTGGCGGCCATATTTTTTAACCAATCAACATGGCTTGAAGGAATCTGATAGAGGGTCAAGCCTAGGAACATTTCTACAAAATTATTTGAATATCAGCCAGACACTTTCGTAGGAGAAGATTTTTTAAGTTTTCTCTTTAGCCATATAAGGCAAAATAGCCCCGCTCTCTGGTGGCCATGTTTTTTTACCAATCAACATGGCTTGAAGGAATCTGATAGAGGATCACCCAATGAACATTTCTACAAAATTATTTGAAAATCGGCTGAACACTTTCGGAGAAGAAGATTTTTTAAGTTTTCACTATAGCTATATAAGGCAAAATAGCCCCACCCCCTGGCGGCCATGTTTTTCAACCAATCAACATTTCTTGAAGGAATCTAATAAAGTGTCACCGAAGGAACGTTTCTACCTGACACTTTCGGCCTGACACTTTCGGAGAAGATTTTTTAAGTTTTCACTATTTTTTTCTTTTGGTTGCCATGGAAACCAGAATTTTAGATGGATAAAAAAGAATTTAAGAGAGGACATTGAGAGGACGCTTCCTATGAAGTTTCAACAAAATTGGCCAAGTGGTTAGGGAGAAGAAGTCGTTTAAAGGAAAAAGTTAACACACACACGCACAACGGACAATTCGCCACATGACATAAGCGCCAGTGGAGCTAAAAATGAGTATCTTCTTAAGAAACATTAGTTTTTTCAGGCTAGTTTAATCTTATTTATTTAGCATGGATTTCAAAAACAGTAACCATGTGTTTTTTATGAAAAATTCAAAAGGCAAAAGTCGCTCATTAGGCAATTTGAATTCCCGACCTTTGGTATGAGAGGCCGATGCCCTTAGTTAAAATAAACACCTCTGATCAATTAGCTTCAACTTTCTCCTATTCTAACATGGTAAATATCTAAATGATAAATCTTTCAGGAAATATTATAGGCTTCCCCCTTTTTCCACAATGTTTTACAAAGTCATTTGCTGGAGAGATAAACAACCGTATTCTGAATTATAGAAAGGGTTGACAAAGTGAAAACTTGAACTGTGCTATAGACAAACCAACAGAAGGGCAGTTGTGACCAGTGTAGATCCCGATCGACCTGCATCTTTGCAGTGATAAATTATATATGAGCCATTCATGCGTCAGTATGTATAGACCCTGATCAGCCTAAGCATGCCGCGAAGGCTAACTCGGACAGACACTTTTTGCTTCCTCAGAATTTTCTACTTCAGGAATCATTACTATATCCTTCAATCTCCCTGAGACGGGGAATTGCACAGGCTGATCTGGGTTGATACATTACACAGTCAATTATGTTTGTTTTCTCATGGAACGGCTCATATTATACTGGCAGCCAGTTCACCTACCCATGTGCTTTCTGGCTGTCTCACACCAGTTATCTACACTCATAGTCTTTCCAAGCAACTGGCTGCTTTTCAACATAGACTGTTAGCCTATTGGTGGAAGACGAATGGCACTTGTCGCTTTGAGCTCTGTCAAATAGTGGAAAGAATGCTGGCCAAATGGTTCAAACTCACAACCCCTGGCATGAGAGCCTGCGTTACTAGGGACTGAGCTACCGGGGCTCCGCGAAGAGCAAATTCTGAAGGTCGTTTTTTTTGCGTGACATGACTAAAGATGTTTTTTCATCAGTATATCTTGATTTCTCACTGTGATCAGGTTTCACTTTCAAACAACAGGTTTTTTTTATTATCTTGATAATTTGGCTACCAATTGGAACAGAATCTAAAATTCACTGATAATGGAAGATTTCTCTAATTGTATCAACGTTTTGGTCAGACATGAAAAGGAATATTTTGAGTTGATAAAGGCACAAAAAGACTTCTTTTTCTTGCCTAATACAAAGAGACTTGATCTATACTTGAGGACTATAAAAATGTAACATAATATGCTTTCTTCAAAAATTCAAAGTTATAATAAACAGGGTTGAAGCAATTCAGGAAAAAAGAAAAAATCATTTTACGCAATAAGACTTTTTGAGACTTTTTTTAAAAGGGTCTCTGCTATAGAGGCATCATCTTCAGTCCAAGGTCAAGGTCAAACCATTTCAATGATAGAACATATTACGCTGAACTTGGCAACATATTAAAATTTAGTCTTCCAAATCGAAAATATATATGCCAGATATTATAGGTAACATTATGTGAAATTGTAATTGTTTGGTTTTAATGATTGATTGGGGTTTTTAACAGTTTCAACAATTTTTCTGTCAATTATCACAGCCACCATTTCACCCACCAATGTGTTTAGACTTGGCTTGCTCACACCACTACCCAACCCAATATTTTTGTTCAAGCAACTGGCTGCTTTCCCGCATAGACTGTTAAGCCAATGGCGGAAGGCAAATGACGCTTGCTGCATTGACTTTTGTCAAACATGACAAAAAATGATTGCCAAACCAGGCTTCAAACTCATCAGCCTGGCTTGACAGCCAGCGTCACTTCTGACTGAGCTACTGGGTCTTTGCAAAATTGTAATTGATATTGCTCATAACCAACATTTACTTCTGTTAAATACCATGCATTTTATTTAACCCATTCCTACTCAAAGATACATTTGAACGCATCTGCAGCAGATGAATTTTGAAAACATAGAGGTAACAGGATAAATTGCTTATTATGAGCAATTTCTCTTTTGCCATAATGTTTTTAACCTTATACATGTAGATAGATTTTGCATATTTTGCCCTAGATATTTTCAGTCGTCTGTTGCAAATTTGTAATAAGTGGGAAAAGTTGTCTACAGTATGATAAGAGTTTATGGCTTGTTCTTTCAACAGCAATATAATTTTATCACATAAATACCCTTATTTTCAAGTTGAGAACAAATCACGGAACAACGTTATCATACACGTGTGATAACAAAAACACGTCATACACGCGACTACTGATGACGTCATTTTGACCTTTATCTTTATTATGTTTATTGTTAAGTTGTTAAATTTTACACATTGAAAAATGCAATAATACGTTATTTTGAATAAATAACGAGTCTTAATTGTTTAAAACATTGTTGTTTTTTTTCTTCTTATTGAAAAATGATGAGGACTACTTTTTTATGCGGTGAATCACAAGTTCTAATTATGAAGAATATGTTATTCGGTCTTTGTTTTGATGTTGTCAATATTTTTCATTAAAACACACTGTTTAGGTGATAAAAAGAATCCATCACTCGTTTTTCTTTGGAGAAGATTTCTTAAATTCGTCTCGAAAAAGAGAGTTATTAACCTCGCCAAGAGGCTCGGTTAATAACCGTCTTTTTCTAGACTCATTTAAGAAATCTTGATCTCCAAAGAAAACTCATAATGGATCCTATATATATCACTGCCAGTCAGTAAGTCACATACCCATGCATTTTGTGGATTTTTACTCCACACAATAACATTCCTCCCTTGCAACCGATTACCAAAACTCCCACAGTGTCTTTTTTATCGTCTTCCATCTCTGCAGCATGGGAAGTCCTTTTTTCACATACAACAAATCTGCAGCAGCCGATTTTGTCAACATCCAGGCAAAAATATGGAGATTCATTATCTTTATAAATGAAAGTATAAAATTAATACTGAATTGAGTTCATGATGAGCAATACCATAATTTATCAAAAAACATCAAAATGTCAAAATGCATCTGCAATTGGGAAAGGGTTAAAAAAACTGACACTTTATTAAGACAAAAACAAAGGCATTTTTATACATTTGTTGGCAAAAACACAAATGGTGTAGGTTTAAATAAGCCTATCATTATAAGTAAAGGGACGTGTTCATTTTCTAAAATCCTTGACATCAAAGCCCTAATATGTTTTTTGAATGGTGTTTCATACAACTTTCAACAATTTTTCAGTTATATTAACACTTTCCCTCATATGACAATTCTGCAGCAGACGACTTTTAACATATTTTGTCAAAAAATAGAAAATCTCTATAATTGAAAGGATAACCTATGACTAAAAGTGGGAAACATTGTGGCAAAAGGAGAAATTGCTCATTAACAATTAATCTGCAGCAGACGACATTGAAATTATCATGTCCAAAATATAGAAAATCTCATAATGAGCAATTTCTCCTTTTGCCACAATGATTTCAAAAGACGTCTGCTGCAGATTAATTGAATGGATAAGGGAGTTAACCCTTTCCCTCATACGACAATTCTGCAGCCGACGACTTTAAACGTATTTTGTCAAAACATAGAAAATCTCTATAATTGAATGGATAACCTATGACTAAAAGTGGAAAACATTGTGGCAAAAGGAGAAATTGCACGTTTTGTGCAATTTCTTCTTTTGTCACTATGTTTTCAAAAAGCCGTCTGCAGAGGCGTCCGAAAGCGCTTATATGAGGGAAAGGGTTAAGTTATATATAGTCTATAATCTTTTGAAAACCTTTTAGAAATCTGTTTTGCTTGTAATATTCTGTATTATTCGCAAAAGGATAACAATCTGTTTCTAAAGTTTTAACAACCAATTAAGTTAATTACTTTTCAAAAGGTCACTAAAACTTTGATACATAATACACTGTGTTTAGTTCACATAATACACTGTTTGGTTCACATAATACACTGCGTTTGGTTCTCCTTTTTGTGGCGATTGGTTGACAATCGCCACAGTGCTACCAAAACAACAACAACGAAAAAAAAATTATATAGTCGTATTTGAACAATCGGTTGGATATTTCTGCAAAGGCAATTTACTCACTTCCGTTAAACCCCATATATATATATAGTTCCATCAGTGATGCAGGCACACGATTAATAATGATAATGTTAGTGCTACTTTGATACCGGATTGGTACTAATATTTGAGATTTATCGAGAAAATATCTAAATAGAGTTAAACTATTTACATATTATCTTTCTTCATGTTTGGGCAGATAATAAATATCATCGGGCGTCTTGGGTACGCTATGCAGAGTATCATGATACTCCTGTGCCTCGTTTTATTTTTACTGTAGTCAACCGTAACCTTTTGACCTTTAACCTGATTCGGCAGGAGTTGGTTGTACTCTGATTATCTTCGTCATGATTTGGCAGATAATAAATATCATTGCGCGTTCTGCCTTGCAAATAACGACAACTCTGGTGATACTCAAATCTGGAAATTCCAAAAGGTTCTATAAATAGCTCGCGAGACCAAAAACCAGAAAAGCTTGTAAATCTCAATATTATAAACGCTTTATTTTGTACTTGTTTAAATATATGAAAGCGTCTAGATAATAAGACTGGTTTACAAAGGTTTAAAGGACACACGATGGCAGTGTGTACACACGTTATGTATACACGTCTGCACGTTCTAGAGTCAATTAGCAATCAATGCTGACAGTGTAGCCTAATTGAGTTTGAAGATCTAGCATTATAATATATGCCTATATTTTCATAAATTAAACAGTTTGGCAAATAGTGAAATTGTGCTTTTGGAGCATGTTTTGTGTTTGTTTTTGCACTCACATTATTCGAAGCAGTTTAACAACCTCAGAGACATATAAATACACTGTGACAACCCTCAATCATGCAATGTGAAGGGACTAAATTGAACAGACCTGTTTAATATCGGACATAATTGAAACAAACACCAAACTAATGGATACTGTTTTCTCTCCTTTCTTTAGTCATTTCTAAAGTGTAAAATATATTTTATCTTAATATGGCCTAACGACCTGGTGATAAACATGTGATTACCCAAACAATTTAGATTACAAATAGTCATTCTAATGAGCTAAAACGGTAGTCTATCGAATACCAACTAGATTTTTCATAACTTTGGAATGGCCTAATTTTGAACACATCATGACCAATTTCAGAACGTAACTAAATAATCACCAAGACAACATTCTGGCAAACTAACATTATTCTACTGTCAAAAGATGCAGGGTTGATACATTCTCAAATATACCCGCACCAGAGTCATCGCAAGCCCTACACCGATATACTGCTTGTTACTTTGCAGGATTTTCCATACGATCGCCACTACAGTGCCATTGGCGCTTTGATTCCTATTGCAGACATATTTTCAGACTGTCCTTACCAACCTATTCTCATCCTCAAGGGGGAGTTTCACGATCTTGAAGTAGGGGATTTTCTTCGCAATGATAGATTAATTGATTGTTTGGTGTTTCACACCGCTTTCAACAATTGTTCAGTTATATCAAAGCATTTCCTGGCCAAGTTACCAGTACTACTGGTACATGGCCTACATTTAAATTAGACACAATTTTGAATGAAAAACTGGGTATCAATGGAATCTTTTATTAATCTAATGACACATGGACAGTCAATCATTTATGTATTTCATTGAATTGACCGACATACATTGTTTGGAACTTGTTGAAAGAAAAAGGCCCTTGAATCAATAAAAATATGTGAAGAAGAGATTGTTAGAAAATGGTTGCAGTATTTTTATTTTTTATTAAATCTTGAGTTTTTACCTCACAATCTTGAGGTTTATTAGGGGTCATCCAATTCAGATCGTGAGACTTACAAATGAATCTGGTGGGTTGGTAAGCATATGTCCCTTGCAAAAGAGGACTTTTGAAAACATTGTGGGAAAAGAATAAATTGCTGCTATTGCGGAATTTCGTCACTAGTATTACCGCAATGTTTCAACGCAATCACATTTCCCTAAATTCGTCTGCTGCAAATTGTTGCTATTTTTTTCTAATTTATAACTTGATATGAATTTTCTCATGCAAATATGACAAATCTGCAGCAAGCTACTTCAAAAAGATGTCTATGTAAACATTTGGGAAAAATCTCTATGAAAGTATAATTATTGTAAAGAGATATGGCAAAAAAGAGGAAATGTGCATCAACTGATGATACCTGTCATGCACACATTTTCACTATTGGCATAACATTAAAAATTAGTTTTTGTTATTTCTCTATAAATGAAAAAAATAATTTTTTAACCCTTTCCCAATAATTATTGCAGTAAATCTGCAGCAGAAGACTGAAATTTTATTGGCAAAAAATAAAAAATTGAAATTTGAAGCATAAAATGTGGTAAATTAGGAGCAATTTCTCCTTTTGTCAGTTTTCAAAAAAGAGGAAATCATGAGCAGCTCATCAACTGATACCTGTCATGCACACATTTTCACTAGTGGCATATAACTTTTATATATTAATTTTTGTTATTTCTCTATAAATGAAAGTATCTTTGTTAACCCTTTCCCACTTGCAGTAAATCTGCAGCAGAAGACTTTGAAAATTTATTGGCAAAAAATGGAAAATTTGAAGTATAAGATAAAAAAAAATGTGGTAAATTAGGAGCAATTTCTCCTTTTGCCACATTTTTCAAAAATTGTCTGCAACAGACGCCTCAAACTAAGTCAAAAGGTGGGAAAGGGAGGGGCAAAAAGAATTAAAAACATTGTGGCAAAAGTCATCTGCTGCAGTTATGTCAAAATGCTTCTACAGTAGGGAAAATGACAACAAAATCAAGGTATGACAGACATACAACGGAGACTTAGAAGGGAACCAGCCCAAGATGTCACCCTTTCAATACAGGAGACCAAAAACTCATTTAAGAAGGATCTGGTATATTTAGCTAATGAGCTTGAAAGGTCACACCTTCAAAACGTCCATAATTCAATAGAAATCAAAACAAAATGGTTAGTGCTAAATACATGCTATCTAAAATGGGTTAGTACTTGTAGATACAGCACTTCAGCATCTTACATTTCACCCCAATTTTAAGTCCACAGCGTGGGTTTGGGTTTTCTTTGGATACTTCACCTATGCCTTCCAGCCATATCATCAGGGTGTTTTTATTTCTTTGGTTTAAATTACCAAAGAAGTATAGTTACGGGAAACTCAGGGCTAACCTCGTTAATTCCAGTTCTCATGTTGCCTACGCCTGAATGTAGTTCTACCAATATGCACTGCATTTTCAAATAATTCAGCATTATTGATAAAGAAACACAATAGTTATCTTATAAGTTGTATAGTGTCGTCTAGTTTTTGGAAAGGAATTTCGTATTGATATGTAATAGAGTGTTTTAAATAATCGAACGCGGTAGAATTGATCCTTACACTTATTTCGACCGAAGTACACACAACCGATTTGCCGATACACCGGTACCAAATGATTAGCCTACGCGCAATGTAGTACCTGATTTTAAACGCTTACGCTTGAAGTACAATCAAAGGAACCCAGTAATTGCTGAAAATTGAAAAAAATATAATTAGGATTTAATTAATCTTCAAAAGCGCATTGACATATGTATAATTGATGGTCTTTTATAGCGCAAGAATATACTAACATATGCTACCAGAAATTCCCATATGTAGTAGGTAACTTCAAATATGGGGTACGTGTTAATACCGGAATATACTGAATATACAGAAATAGACTTTAATATACTGAAATACACTTGTGTAATTACACAAATAAGCATTTTTGAATCGACTCATGGCCTTTTATATGTATCAATACCGCTTAGAGTTGTTGGTCAGTCCGATTAAAAAATGAATTAACACTACACAACAATAAAACAAGTAAAGTGTGAAATACACAATCCTGTCAAAAGGATAAAACGGGTGTAAAGTTGTCAGCTGACAAGATGGAATCCAACCCGGGAAAATTTCAACAAATATGAAGTAATGAAAGACAATACTTTTCTGTGCTGTATGTCGATTCAAAACTGCTTATTTGTGTACTACACGAGTGTAATTCAGAGTATTTCGGTATATATTCAGTATATTTCGGTATATTTCAATGTATTCCGGTATTTCCCCTGCGAAATGAAATTCATGAAATCATGAATTTTTCATACCTTTTAAGGATTGTTCATGAACCACTCTTTATCAATTCTTGAGTTGTGTTCATGAACTTATGGACATGAACAGTCCTTGAAGTCTTTTCTTGAACAGTTCATGAATAGTTGAAGCCCAATTTGATTGATTCAAGAAAATGTCAAAATTCTTAAATATGTTCATAAACTGACATGAATGGTTCAAGAACAGTTGAAGAATATTTAAAGTTCTTAAAATGTTCATGAGTTCACTTCAATACCAGTTTAAGAACAATTGAAGAGTTTGTTGAGTTCTTAAAACGTGCATGAATTGACTTCAATACTGGTTTAAGAATAGTTGAAGAATTTGTTGAGTTCTTAAAAGGTGCATGAATTGACTTCAATAATGGTTCAAGGACAGTTGAAGGAAAATTATATTCTTAAAACATCCACGATTGAAGGAAATGTACAATTGTTATAAATTGTAAAACATTCATGAAATGCCAGCCATGTATATATATAATTATTCCATTAATCACATAATTTACAGTAACTATCTGGCAGTTACATAATAATAACTGCAAGCCTGCTAATTATATATAGTTTCAATATACCACTGTGACTATAGTTAATTATATTAAACAGTAACCATCACTGATTTTAAAATAATATTTTTACTCAGTTAATTTAATTAAATTAGAATCTACAATGACTTTTTAATTTAGTGTGAAACCAGTGGAATAACCAAAAAACACAACTTGACTTCAATTTGAAATATACCAAGGGAGTTAACTCTAGCATAAAATACAGGAACTCTTCAATAAGAAGAAAGTAATGTTTACTACTTCCTTTACATATTTTGGTGGGAGAAATATGTTGTGGTTCAAAGGCACAGAGACGAATTTTGTAATTTCTTATGAACAACTTGATGGGCACATTTGATAAATGTCTTAAATGTTACATTATAAATTAAATTATCAAATTGTATTGTGCTATGTCATAAAACAACATGTTATATTGGTGATTT